>VXAL01007861.1:7560-44160 GCA_013399475.1 Chauna torquata
CTCTGACATGGGGCAGCTTCTGGAATCTTCTCACAGAGGCCACCCCTTGTGGCCCCCCTGCTACCAAACCTTTACCACGTAAATCCAATACACAGCCTCATTGCCTGAGCTGCTCACCACAGCCAAAGCACCCCTGAGATGACAATTATCTCCTAGAAGTACCCGGTCAGCCCTGCACTGTAGAGTACAGTGGACAGGCAGCACCTTGCTCCAGTATCTCAGCTCAGTGGAGATGAAACCAGGCGTGTGCATGCAATGGGACAAAGCATCAAGGGTATCTTGAGGTAACATGCCACTTTTCATTGTGGTTTCAAAAAAAAAAAAAGTATAGCCTACCATCTCTTACAGGTTACTTCACTTGCGCACCCTCACTAGGCAACTCTTTGTTTTACAGACCTCTGTATAAAGACCTTCAGAAGGAGAAGCAAGTAGACGTAGGACAGCCACTATAGTCAGATAACACTTTGACACCACAGGTCATATGAAAGCACAGGGGTTTCAAAGCTGAGCCTGACCCAGTCTGTCTCTAATGTTCTGCCTCGAACTCAATGCCTCGAATTCAGCAATGCTGAACCTCAAGTGGCAAGTGCTCCCCACACCTGCAGCTTTGGTTGCGCTTTGGTCCTGCATGCCTTAGACCACGCTGGGGCGATCTGAAGACACTACAGACCAAGTTTCTTATGTTATCTGGCTCTTTACTCCCCAGTCTGGACTCAGGACTCCCTGAGGAGAAAGGTGTCAGGGAAGTAGCTGTGTGAGAAACTCTGCAGGGCCCAGGCTGCAGCTGCAGCAGGCTAGGCTGTGTCACCAGAGCTTAGAAACCATCGTGACAGTTTGGCAACAACTCCTCAAAGGCGGCACATTCTCACACCGGTGGCTTATCCCAGATTTCCATGGCAGAAGGTAAAGAGAAAGCAGCAAGACTCTTCTGTTTGCTAGGCGCTGTGAGGACGGGGATGGCTGTGAGAAGAGGGTAAGCCACTCATCTTTACTGTCTGGGAGGTTTAATTCCTATATTCTTGGGAGGTAGAAGAGGGAAGGGGAGGACAGGACTGTGACCAGCTGTGACTAACTGATTAACAAATGCTTGTGCCACAGGGTCCATCTGCTTGTCTCCGGCTGCTCTGGCATATTCCACTGAGCAGCTACCTACAGACAGTGCAGCACACAGGGTCTGCAGCAAAGCCAGGCCAACAGCCACAGGGATGCTGGGGCACAGCTGGCTGCCACCTGCAGGGGGTTAATTATTTCCAAAACCGGCAGAGCACCCAGGGAGTAGATGAAGGCATTTCTTGGCATGAGACAGGATGTCAGCAATGAGCTCTGAGCAAGAGGTACAGACACACAGCTATTCATGTTTACCCTGCCCTTGCACTCCCAGGCCTCAGAAACCGAGGACATGCTCTGGGAAGTCATGCTGTGCAATATATCCAATTAATAAGTGGGCTAGAGTCAGGCAGACTTATCTGTCCCTAGGATGAGCTTATGCCTTTACTCCACTCATTCATGCAAGTCTTAGGATCTTACCTGCAATGGCTCCTGATGTCACTGTTGCAATTATTGGAGTTTTTCTCTTCTCATTGACTTTAGCCAAAAATTTAAAGAGAAGTCCATCTTCTGCCATAGCATAAATTATTCGAGGCATTGGAAACATGGAGCCAAGGAGACTAAGAACACAGAAGGGGCAAATAATCTACTTATAACACCTCCTGCTGAGCACAGGCATACAAAAGAAATCAAGTTTATGGCAGTACAAACACAGAACAGGTGGCTTTCATTCACTTCAGCTTCTCTTTCAAAGGCTCCCTCCAAATACCCATGTTGCTGATAGCTGGCAACCGAGGTACAGCTCTGTGATTTTGGATACCTAAACTTATCCATGGGGCATAAAAGCAGCCTGATTTTCAGGTGGCAAAATACCCGTAACTTCTATGAGCCTCTGTAAGTTGCTCACCTATCTGCATATGTTTAAGCCAATCTGAAACAACGGGTCTCCAGAGTGCATAAGAACATGACACACTCTGCCTCAAGCCTGCCCTGCCTCCCAGCCAGATGGCTGTCCTGCAGGCAACCTGCAGACCCACAGCCCTGGATATGGTAAGCCCCATAGGCTCCAGAAGATGCACCCCGCACTACCTGACATGAGTCTGCTCTGCACCCAGCAGACAAGAATGTCTTGAGGGCAAACTGTGCTTGTACCGTGGAGCTATCTCCACAACTCACTCACTGATCCCAGATTCATACTCCAGAGATACACCTACTGGGTTTGCTGATAAGATGGGAGTTTCTGAAGTGATATTGGTCATGTGCATCTCTGAAATTTATCACAGGGTGAAATCCTGGCCTTTTTGAAGTCAATAGCTCTGAATTTTATCCCTGATCCCAGCTCTTCTGCTAATAATGACCCACAGGAACGCACTGAAGGCAAACAAGCTGGGCCTCTACACAGCCCTGGCACGCATCATTTCATAAAGGAGTTGGAGATAAGTGTTTACTTTGAAAGAAACATCAAGGAAGAGCAGTGTCTCACCTTGTAGAAAGCGCACACAGGGAACCAACCGCCACCGCATAATTGGCTCCATCCCAACCTACATATTTAAAGGCATTGGGTAAAGGGCTATTGGTATCCAGCTGGTAGTAAGGCATCATGAGCGTCAGGGCAGCTGATACACCAAAATAAGCCACGAAGCAGATGAGCAGAGATGCCACGATGCCAATGGGAATGGCCTTCTGAGGGTTTTTTACCTCCTCGCCTAGAAGAAAGAAACTGGAGCATCAGCTCAAAGACAAGCAAGAACTTTATCCCAATCTAACGCATGCTGGCTGGAGCTTTCAAAGGCTCCGTGGGCAGTAAGGCTGCTGTTTGACCGTGTGTGGAGCTGCACACTATCAATGGCCTAAGGAGCCCTTCACATACCTCAGACTGGCTGTTTGCTCCCACTTCTGCTGCTCCTGTCATTCCTTCTGACATAAACATTTGTGGAGGACTTGTAAACTTAGACACAGAAACAATGTGGATTAAAAGCAGTTGCTTCCCCAAAAAGGGTTATTTTTGTCTCCAGTTACTCCTGCTATCCCCTGATAGTGCAGCTCCAAAAACAGCTCAATGGTCACAAGTGACGAGACAAAATGTTATCTGGCAGTTGTGGGGCAAATATCTGGGTAAGAATTTCGGTTAGCAACTCCACCAAAGAAACTGCACTGTGACCACAGCACCATATGTGCCCAGTTCCAAGGAAAGTCAGACTTTGCATGGCACCTAAAAATCATATGGGTCTTTGAAAATCCCTTTCAAAAAGGAACTCCCTCTACTTTTTATAGAAAATTTTGGACAACCAAGTTGGGGCAAATACATAAAAAAACAATCCTCCAAATGCAGCCAATGATTAATTAAGAAATAGCTTTGAGCCTTCCCTGTCCTCCAAAGCGGCTCCACTCTCAAAGCAAAAGCTTCTGAGGTTTGGCATATCAGGAGGATGAACCAATAAGCAGACACTCATATACCTATAAGTCAAAAACAGATGAATGTGTTTCTCCTCTAAGGAGAGGCCCTAGGGCTAGCTATAGTAACTGAGCCAGTATTTCTCAAACTTCTTGGAACACAAGGCAATACTGGTTTATCTGTCTTTGTGATGATCTCCTCCATCTGTTCCAGCTTTGAAGCAAATCAGTTCTTGCCAAACGTGAAATTAAGGGTAATCCTTCCTTTCTCCAGGGGAATTAGATTCTTCTAAGCCTGGAGAAATCTGGCAATGCTGATGGTTACTCTCTCAGAAGGAGATCTCTGAACTCTTGGAGATAAAAACTCCACTGCTTTAGGTTGCAGACTCCTCCTCTGGGGCTCCCTCTTCCTCTGGCTCTTTAAGTACTCCAAGCCAGTGGAGCATCTTCATTTGAAGGCACTGAAGCATCCTACTCCAGAATAACCTGATTAAAACATCATCTGGAGTTAGAGGTTCAAACTCCATCAGTCACACAAGGCATCTGAACCTGGGTTTTCCTGCACGCCTAATTGGTAAAACTGGACATGTTTTCTATGGAGTCTGATCTGGTTAGTGTCATCAGTGAACAACCATGGGATTGTGCCCTGGAGGCAAAGAAGAAGGGGAAAAACTCTTTTTAAAGGTTATATGATCTAGCTGCCTGCCACAGCAGCTAGAAGGCAACATTCATGCACCAAGGGACACAGCTGTACTCAGCAGTTTAAGTATTAGGAGCAGCTGAGTCAAAAAAGTATTCTGGGCTGAGGTTCACAGGGAAAATGAATGCAGTGTCCTGTATTACTCATTATCTGTGCTGTGCAACATTACCGAAAGCCAAGCAACCAGCAACCAGGTTCACAGCTGGAATGAAGATGTATTCCCTCTTACCTGTGGTAGCAATACAGTCAAATCCAACGAAAGCATAAAAACATGTGGCTGCCCCCGAGAGGACTCCTTTCAATCCATAGGGCATAAACCCTCCAACACCGTAGAGCTTTTCTCCCTGTGTTTGACTAAAAAGCATGACACTGGGTTAGAAGGCATTCTGCCTAGGTGGCAATAACAAAACTATTCATACAGTTCATAATGACATCCACAGCTGGAGTTCAAAGGAGCATGCTCTCCTTTTCACATGTCAGCATACAAATACCAGGCAAAATGCTAAGCCTGCCCACTGCTGAGCTTTGGACTGGCCTGCAACAGCCTGGGGAATGCAGAGAATAAAAATGGTTCACCGTTTATTCCTACCACCTGTTTTTTGGTTGGGATAAAAATGTCTTGGCTAAGACAGGGAAAAAACAACACGAATATTAAAATTCCTCTCCTAATATTATTGCATGTCTGTAGATACACATATTCATTTAAACAAGCTTTTGAAAAGCACGGCATGTAATTTTGAAAACTGAAGACAGACAAATGTAAACCATCCACTGTTCACCTAAGATGGACTCAGATAAAGTGTGAGTAGACATCACAAAGCAATGCAGGTTGCCATGACAGTCTAAAATCTATGCAATGCTTCACCCTCGACTTCAAAATTCCCTGCAGCAACCCTGTATCCAAATCCTGTGTGTGACCCTGAGGGAGGAGAGATGCCTGCAACTCTGACACAGCAAATGCTTTGCTGAGCCTGATCCAAAGTTCATTACAGTCAACAGACGGACATCTAATGACTCCAGTGCACTCTGGATCAAAGCCTGAGATACATCTGCTTGTGTTGAGACACATGTAGTGTCTCAGTTCATGTAACTTAGGCCACTCAAAATTCAGGGAAAAGCCTTTGTAAAGATGAATTTAAGCAATTAAATTAAGGCAAGTCCCAAACCTGCAAGTCTTACAAGGCAGAAGCATCTGAACACTCTTGTAGAAGTTCCATTGAGAGATGAAAACTCGCCTGTTATTTGCAGAAATAGCACAACCCAAATGTGGATTACTCTAGAAATAATGATAAAATAAAGTAAACCCCAGACAGACTTTACAAAAATAGTAAGAGCTATGGGTGAAAGAGCTACAGTTACACTTTGAAGCTATTGCACTAATTGCTACTTGCATGGGAATAGCAGGAGGGAAGGAGGGGGGACCATTCGTACAGAAGCAATTTGTTCACAGGGAAGAAGATCACAGCAGGCTGAATTTTGCAGAGAAGCTCAATAAGTGGCTTGTATACAAGCCAAACTAGACCCATGCAACATTTATAAATCTCTCCAGCGTGTGCCAGACTGTTTCCTTGTAGGCCAGCATGAAGGGTTTAGATAGCAAGCCAGGACTGAGCTGATGTACGTGGAGACATTCAAAAGCCACAGAGCAGTCATTCTGTGTTGCACAGTCTCAAGTAAAAAATTAGCAGCCTTGTATCACTGGCTACCCTTGTAAGCTCCTTAATTTTGGTTTTGTGTAGGAATAGAGGGGTTTTGCCAAGTAGCAAAATGTCATTAAAAATGGATTTGTGATATGCTTGCTGCAATGCATTAAAATAATCTGCAACTTGCCTTCCACCTTCTCAGGCGTATGGGACTAGGTCTCGAAAAGGTACAACGGTTCTTCAAGGAAATTGCCCAAGCATTCAAAGAAACTGCAGGGCTATACTTGGTCATGGCTTAACACAGTAACCAGAGCCGGCCTGGTGCAGCTTTGAGTATTAGGTTATCTGAAAAGGTCTTTCTTCTCAGCTTTGGATTCCAGTCATGACACTGGAAATGGTCACTTATGTGCAGGGTTCACGCTGACACACAGCCTAACTCCTACCAGTTTCACCCCAACAGCGTAGCCCACTTGCAGCAAACACCCACTGAAACCAGCTTTGCCCCTGAAGTGTTTGGCGAAGGAGGAAGCCATCCCATTCACTGATTCTCTGAATTGCTCCACAAGCCCTCCTATAAACTTGATGTTGAAAACGCATCAGTGTTAGATCTGAGAGAAAAGGCCCAACCTACTTGTCTCCATAGATGCCGTGGCTGGTGTTGTAAATGTCCTGTTCAGTCAGCTGCCAGTTTTTAATTGATCCCTTCACAAAGCCAGAGACCATGACAAAGCCAAGGACGAGGATGTTGATGCAGGTGAACACTTTGTTCACCAGGGCAGATTCCTTCACACCAAAAATTAAAAGCCCTGGGAAAAACAGCAAATATGCAGTCAGTTATTTCACCACCAGCAGCATGTGCAGGGGGCTGGCAAAGGTAACACAGAACAGCTCACTTACTGAAAACAGCAGTGCTGCATCAACGCTGAGCTCTGCCCAGCTTAGTGTTTCTTGTTTCTCCACAAAGCCAAGCAGCCCAGGTAGGTCAGGATTAAGTCACCGGGAAGGAGGACAGGGACTCCAGCCCACACATTTCTCCTGCCTGATGTAACACACCTTCCCACACAGCATGTCCATTTGGCACATGACCCAGGAAAAGTGCTTTACTTTACCTCACAGCACTACACTGTGCCCCCTAGACCCAGCCCCAAACTCCACCCGGGGACCGGGAGAAAGCACTGCAGGTGGTTTTTCATGGAGGAACATCACCTTAGAGGTCTTGTCTAAAGGCAGGTGTTATGAACAATATTCACCTTTGCTTGCGAGCAGGGGAAATTATGATGCCGTCCTCACAGGGACTGAATTTAGAAGACTGTCCTAAGACTGTCCATCAGGAGAAGAGCATATTTGTAGGCTCTGGCAAAAAACACCTTGCTGAGGTATAGCTGAGCTTCTCTGAGCGACAAGCTCTGGTAACTCACTTTCTGCTCCTCAGGTACCTGATTTTCAAGAACCCAAACCCTGAACCCGTATATAATAAGCAGACTGAGAAAGTAAACTTCACATGGGCCTGAGGGACCAAAAAAAAGCCCTACATGGTGTCCTTACTGTTACCCCAAGGCGTTTCTAGGAGACGGGAGAGTCCTGTGCACTCTGTTCCTTCTTTTAAAAATCCAAATAAGCTGAAACAGCCACGCAAGAGATCCAAACCCAAACTCAGATGCCAAAGAGTCATTGGCTTATGAAGCCTGTCCCACTGAGCACAGCCTCTGCTGCAAGAAGCTCATCCAGATCAGAGTGCGAAATGTCAGGATAACCTTGTTGGGGCAACATTGCAGCTTCTGCATGCTGGAAACCACGGAGGGATACATGAGAAGAGTAATTTTTTTTTTTTTTTTAATTTGCCTATATTTGGCAATGTTTTGCAAGATCCAGTAGCTGGTAAAAGTTCAGAAGGATTTTAATTTCACAAATTTTCAAAACTTTTCCAAATCCTGACCAAAGCCTTGGCATATTTTTAGGAAAAAAGAGGACATGACCGCTTTTCACACATTTATTTCTCTGGGGTCTTGCATTCAGTGCTGCAAACTGAAGCCTAAACATATTTCCATGTTTTGACACAATGTAAAAAAAATAATACATGAGGTTACTACTGAGTCCTGTATTTTTATTCTCACTTTCTTGGCCCAAGGCACTGAAAATTGGCAGATTATCAAAGGGGGAATAAAAGCAATAGAGTAATAGAATAAAATTCTTGTATAATAGGATTTGTTGGGGGAACAATTGGACTTCCATACCTGATTGAGGACAACATGTCATCTTTTCTTTCCTTCCTTATATAAAATTTGATTGAAGGTTTTAAAATCAGCTCAAAAATATCAAGAACGCCCCCCTCTAATTAAAAAGCTTGTAAACAGGATACGTCCAGCACTAACTCCACTGCAGCTATATAGGTCAACCCAACACTTCTAGCAAGAAAGAGCCTTTAGTAAGTTGTCCAAAATAAATGAGGACTTTGCCTATTCCAAAAGCAAACAATGAAATTACAGAAGAGGGAGGTCCAAGACTCACAAACCCTTCCAAGGTTTTACCTGTTAGGATGATGATTATCACCACAGCGAAGATGTCTGGGTATTTTGCTAGCACTCCTGGAGCATCCATTGTCATGTATTTTTTACAAAATTCTTCAATGTGCTTGCCTATGATTTCATCAAACGTTGCGCTCCAGGCTCTGGCCACGCTGGAGGTTCCTGCCAGAGGACAGAAAGGATGTAGGTCACCTTTTGTGGCTGGCACATGCTCCAAACGCAGGGCACTTTGCATGGCTTTTGGCCACTGCAGGTCTCAAAGTACAAAGTACTGAAGGCAGGCTGGCATTCACTGCTCAGGTGCTAGCAGAAGACTTTCCTCTGCAGACCCATATACGCTGCAGTGTGAAGTGCAAGTGCAAGCACCAGAGCTCTGGGACCTGCCTCCTCCCAGACCTCATGAGTGGCAGTCTGGGACGGGACAAAGGTCCCCATCTGGTGTTTGCCTCTGGAGAACTCCAGACCTCAGCCTGTATTCATGCCTAGCATCTGCTTTGATGGCACTGCAGGCGGTGTCTCAGACTCGTGCTCAGCTGACATTTAAAAAAAAGCCCTTAACAGAGTGGTTTGGCTTTCTAGGAAACGTCAACTTTGCCATAAGACATAGCCTAGACCGACCTTTTCCATCGACCCCGGCAGCCTGAGCTTCCCCCAGACCTGGTAACTTCTGCTACGAAGAGGTCTGGGCCCCTTCTCAGGCTGGCAGAAACCTCGGTCTGTGCCCGGGCTGGGTGACAGCAGCCTGGGCAGAGAGGTCTCACACAAGCCAGCCGGCTCCTGGCAGCGTGATGCTGGAGCACCAAGCCTGGACCAAAACCTCACCCAGCTCTGTAAGCTCTGCACTCCAGCAACATGCAGCTCAGCTAGGACTCCAGTGCTAGAGCATCCAAGTGGCAAAAAGGCACTTCTGGCTCAAATATAGCTTATGGCTTATCTGGCGTATGGTGAGTGCCTGGCATATTGCAAGATGCTGGTGATGACCCAGCAAGCGACATGATGCTCCCTGCAGCGAGTGTTCAGGCTCCCCTCTCAGTAGCCTCTGCTTGCTGCAGTTCCTGAGATCACCACGCCACAGCGTGTTGGGATGACCGAAGCAGGCGTCTCAAGATGAACAAGTCTGGGATGTTACCTGGGCCAGAAGAGCCATTTCAGAGAACTGAAACAGCAGCAACGAAGAGCTACCACCAGCCAGTGGCAGCACTGTGCAAAACAAACAGGTTGGGTAATAGTCTGCTTCTCCCTCTCCTGCGCTACAGTGGCTACTGCGATACTATCAACGTCTTACATAGTACACTATATATAACAGCATCTAATTGCATGATATAATTACTACTGTACATAAGTGCCTAGTTAAAAAAAAAAAAAAAGAGGTCAGCTTGCTTTTGATTTGCAGAGCAACTCCTTAGAGGACTCTGCCTGTGCCCACTTCTACCTAGAACAGTTTGTCCTGACACAGGCACCTATGGGCAGGTTTTCAGGTCCCAACTCCAGCACCTCTGATTGTGTCAAACAACGTCTGTGCTTACCCACAGCTCAATCCTCTGCAGCAGTGGTCGGCAGCACCTGCAGCAATGCTGGGAACATTCCCTGGGCCAATCTGGCTTGCCAACAGTATAATAACAAGCTACAGACCAGACCCGCTTGGATACTGTGCTGTTCACTGCGATGCAGAGGTATATAGAGTGAATGCATTTAAAGAGCTGGGACATCAGTGCCATCACCTTAATCTTGAAAAACTCCGAAAGTTACTATATATATCAAATTACAAAATTTCAGCTTTACCTCAGGATAATTCTAGGGAGAAGGCTATTTCTTTAGGTGTTTTTGGTTTGTTTGTTTTTTTTTGTCTTGGCTGTAATATTTTATGTTCTAGGACAGGAACAACCAGCTCCGCATGCTTTATATTAGATGCCAGTTGCTTGGAAGCCAGTTCCACATCACTATCAGCAGTTTATCCTGAACTCTCTGTAACCAACAGCCTTGAGGAGTGGGGGAATCTGACATTCTTCCAACATTGCAGACACCTGGATAATATCTTTACTGCCGCGGAAGAGCATGGTGCAAAGGCACTAGACCTGTATCCAGGAGGATTTACTGCTTCGAGGTCAGCACGACCTTGCCAGAATGGAGGTGGCTCCTGCCCTCACCACGCAGCGCTCAGGACAGCCAAGCAGCTCAGGTGCAGAGCTCGCTACAGGAACAGGCGCAGGTTAGGAGGTGACCATGTGTCCCAGGAGATGCCAACAAGAGCCACTTTTCCAATGAAGCTATTATGCATCATGCTACCAGCTCCCACCGGCCTCCTCTTTCCAAAATGTTTCCCACAATCTGGTACAACTGTCATCACCCCAAAATAAAGTTCAGGACAGATCCGGGTCCTGGAAGAATTCCTCCCCCCGTCTAGACCACGACCAACTAGTCACATGCCCATTTTTGCTCCTCACTCACCTACAAGACCCTGCATCCATCTTTCCCCAGGCCAAGTCACAAGTGACAGTAATGGCCACCCACCATCAGCTGACCACCATGAACCTGAGACCCCAAGATTTCATTTTTTCCCCTCAATACTTTCTGAATGGATGTCTGAAAGCCTCAGTGACAACATCAAGCTGGCCAAGTCCCTTACATATTTAAGCTCCCGCCACCTTGGCCAGTTTTGGTGGCACTGCTCAGGATTTTCTGCTGTGCAACTAAAAAAATTGGCTTTCTGTCCCCTCTCAGCCCCCAGCTCTGAACTGCAGAGTGTGCCTGCCAACATATCTTTCTCTCCCACGCCCCTGATGCTGATGGGAGTTGTCTTTGCTCATAAGATGGGCAATTAGCACAGGGGAAAAAAGCTGCATAAGATATACAAGAGAGACCTGCTACAGCACACATCCTCCTCGGGCTGATTTTTTTTTAGCCACCCTTCTTCCCAAATTATTGGGAAGCCAGCTGCAAACATACATTTTTGTCACAGGACAGAATAAAAGTAACAAAGTTGTGTTAGAACTCATTCATGGACAACACCTACATAATTTTTACTGAATTTTCTACCCCGTGGTAACACACGAAGCAGCCAACTCAAAAATAAAGGCTGAGGCAGTAGTTCAAAAGCCATTATGAGAGGAAAAAAAAAAATCTAAGAAACATCAGTCTCAGCCCATATTGGGAGTGTAATGCTAGGTACGTAAATCTTTTCATTGTGAATTTACAGATTCAGGTTGTGGGACAGTGCCTAGACTTTTCCATGGCTATGTCAGGCATTTTGGTGGTCGGGTATCACGGTAGGAAGGGCCACCATGTAACTAACCAGACAAGGAGCATGAAGACAAATATATATCATTACCCTTTTGGATCAGAAGATAAATCACCAAGAAATCTGTTCCATTTTTCTACATGTAGCCTAAGCAGAGTCCATTTTAGAAGACTGGAGGAAATTACATGCTTACTTTGTTTAAAAACTATTTTTATCTCCTCCCTGGAATGAACCTGATTCATAAAAGAACCACAGGACTCAGACTTCCTAAGGAGATGAGTTTAATTGACTCTGGTTTTTCAACCTCACATTTCTTATTGGGGGGGTGGGGGGGCGGGAAGGAAGGCAGAAGAAAAGGTTTCAGGTAGCACACAGACAAGAGCCGGCACGAGCAGCTGCTACGCCACTATATCACTCTTGATATGATCTTACCCTTCCCAGCACCATGGGAACTAATCTCCAAGGTAACAGCTGCAGTTAAATAAAATGCAATAAAATGCAGTTAAAAAAATAACTTCCTTTCATCATTTAGCATAACATTGTTTTTCATTTTAACTTGTAAGTCTTCACTCTCAACCGGTAAGTTGGTCGCAGCCTTAATTATAGGCACGATGACAAGCCCAGAATGTGTTTGAAAAGACACGAATCCTTAATTGGCAAAGTGTGGTTTAGTTTTAATGTATCAGCTGAGTTGTACACCGCATGCTCAGAGCACGATCCAAGGCCTCTCTTAGTGGGAGTGAAGGGCTTAGAAGGGATTTGGTCTGGACCTTTCAGAGACTGTGAACCTGCTGCTCACCCTATGCTTAATCCTGCCACCACTCATGATACAAAATTCTGATCTCCAGATACTTTGAACAGGTTTCGAAGGGACCAGAAATTAATTCCCAATCAGCCCGGAGCGCCGGTGCTGCCGTGTAGAAGCATCCTTCTGTCAGCCACTTCTTTCTCAGCACAGGGAACACTCTTGGTCCCTGGCAAGCGTGCAGCAGCCAGGGCATGCCAAACGGATGATGTGGGAGTTCAGAGGAAGTAGCTGCAGTAATAATTTGGCTTCAGTACAAAGCCCGCAGTACATCACTCACTTGCCGAGTGACAGGAGCCACTATCAGTGCACCCTGCTGAAGAATCCTCAAATCTTTGGCGAGCGCACAGCAACACAAGCGTGCAAACATGGCTGATCTTACCAACACGGCTGTTGCCCCGGACTAAAGCTAGGGTCTCACTGCATACCCACCGTACTCACCAATAACGTAGGAGAGGATTAAATTCCATCCCGTAATGAAGGCCCACAGCTCACCAACAGTCACGTAACTGTAGAGATAAGCTGATCCCGTCTTAGGAACCCGAGCACCGAATTCTCCATAGCAGAGTCCGGCCAGCACAGAAGCCAAGGCAGCAATCAAGAAGGAGATAACGATGGCAGGTCCCGCGTTTTCCCGTGCCACAGCCCCAGCCAGTACGTAGACACCTGCACCCAATGTGCTCCCTACACCCAAGGCCACTAAGTCAAACGTGTTGAGGCATCGTGAGAGCCGACTGTCTTCTCGAGTGCAGTCCACATTTTTCCGGCGAAGAAGCTGGTTTCCAAAACTGATAATTTTCTGGCACTCCATCTTTGTGTTTGGGCCTGCAAGAAAGATGCTGTCGTCATTAGCTGGATCAGCCACACCCCATGAAACAGCATCGCTGCAGAGTTATAATGCTACGCCCGTGTTAAATTTCAACAAAAGAATCTTCCTACTCACCTTCCACATTTGCACAAGGCAAAATATCTCCTTCAGCATGTTATCTAGGCTTACCGCAGGGAATTAAAACAGGAAAAAAAAATACAGCATTTTTTGCTTCCTACTCCCATTCACACTGTGAAATCTGGGCAATCCTAGGAGAGTGAGCTGTCCTCCCCTCAGCTCCCACACCAGAAGGGACACTAACCTGCTTTACAACCACACAACTGGGCAAGCCAAAAAAGCAAAGCCTATCTTTCAGATTTCAGGGCAGTTTTCCTGGGCTGGGACTTAAAAAGTAGATATATATAGATATGTACTTATATATATTTTTAAAGTCTCAGGGGTGAACTAAGATGAACAGAAGAAGAAAACTTGTGAGCATTACATCCCAGAATAAGGCACTACACGTGCTACTGTCCCTAGAGCGTAACGTGACCACATGCAGTGGCATGACACTGCAGTAAAACAGACCCACATTTCTCTCTGAGCTCCAGCTCCTGCCAGCAGGCTCTAACACAGGCTGGCAACTGCCTACAACTGCACAGGCTGGAACAGTTACAATTTGGGAAAAAGGACACACAGAACTGAGCTTTATTTAACTTGGTTACACAGAGGCAAAGGCTCAAGCTATTTTATACTTGCATCAGCTAAGGAAAGAGCACAGTGCAGCTAGCTCCCTGAACTTCTTGATCCCAGCAGGACAGCAGCACTGCAAGACGGGGGCATTTAATGAAACCATGGGACAGCATTTCCAGCTGTGGTCCCATTTCAGCAACATGCTTCCAAAGGCACGCTTCCCCTCCCATGAGGGAGATGCATCTTGCAGTGCTACGCCATGGGAAGATTTTGCCACGCAACTCATCAGGCCTACAGATTCGGCCACCTGCATACACGTCCATCTAGCACAAGCAGTAACAGCGCTCATTAAAAGCTACAACCAGTCAAACCAGTGGGGTCAGCTCCTAGAGAACATCCTAGGGATCACTGCCATTAGGGAGGCCTCTGCAAAATCCATCCCTTCAAGGCTTATGTCCCTCGGGTATGGAAGCTTTGTCCTGTTCTTTCTGAAAAAACAAAGTCCATTGCTTCAAAATTCTAGTTGCCTTCAGAGAGCAGATAGAGAGCTGCTCCTTACAGCGTTGCCTGAATACATCGGCCAGGCATTAGAAGGAACTTCTGGGGCTAGGCTTGACAATGTAAAAAGCAAGTTGCCACAGGATACAATGACATAACACCTCGTCCTTAAATGTATCAGGCTTTCCCTTAAAACTTTCTAGGTGCCTTATCTCCAGCGTTGGAGAGCTCCACCATTACTCTGCTCTCCAGCCAGAATGCTTTAGTAGGCAATGTTTACTCACATGGGGCTCACATGGGAACATCTGCTCACATTCTGGGCTCTTGTGCCCAGAATGGCCTTTCCCTTCTCTGGTGGTTACCCCAGTGTACCCTTGGAGACCGACCACAACCCCTCAGCCTTCACTTCACAAAGGCAAGCCATCCAAGCCCCAAAGAAACCGAGCAGTCTGTTGCCCTGTCGGCAATTGTCCACCTCTGAACCACCCTCCTGAGCAGCAGTATATCCCATTAGCACCCTTCTATTTTTTTGTGTCAGGAGTAATCATCAGAAGAAGCAGTAAGAGCATCCCAAGTGCAACCACTAAAAACTCCAGTGCCCGTCTCCTCTGCCAGCATCTGTTCTCCTTTCCCAGTCCCTGACTTGTCACTAACAGGTTCCTTTCGCACCATGCCGCTTCCTGCTGGTCCTCATCCTAAATAACTTCCTGCATGGCACCGTGTCAAAAGTTTTACTCAAGTCAAGACAGAGAGAGCTACCACTCTTCCCTTTCTCCTTAAAGGGAAAAAACAACAGCAAAAAACCAAAAACACTCTACCTTCCCTGCACCTCTTATCAAATACAATTCTCAGATGAATCTGTCAGTCTCTCGCTGGTAAATGCAATTATCTCTCTGCTATTCCCCAGCCAGCAGGCTTCACCACAGGTTTCACTTTGCTGGTTCGCCACTGTTTTCACACCCTAGTTCTTCCCAACTGCTCCCCTCTGACCCTTCTCTTCCCAGCTTTGCTCCCACTGGTTGTAGCCATTTTCTTCAGCCCACACTCTGCCATTCTACCTGCATCCCAGCATCAACATCCTCACTCAGAATTTGGCGGTTGGGTAATATAATGCACTTCATAGCTGGGATGTTTCTGTAAGACCTGCTGGATTACTCCTAATTCATGTACACAAAAAACAGCTACTAAAATTAAGCAGCATTGGGGAACTGTAACAAGGTATGTTCTTCACTCTGAACGGGCTACCAGAGAAGGAAGCCAAACACTTGTGACAAGCACTGAAGCTTCAAACACCCCCCCAGAGCCATGCTCAAACCAAAGAAAATCTAAGCTAGAGTAACAGAGCTGGCACTGACAACGACCTGCAATGCTTTTACAAACAGATTTGGCTCCAGGTACCAAAATCACTGCTTTAAGACCAGTATTCCACTATTTAATGTAAATTAGCATTTCTGTTCTGAGCAGGAGTGCACTTTAAAAGTGAATGTCCCAATCTTTCCCACTTACCACACGTTGGTTCATGCTGCAGAGCGCCTGTGGACTGAACAAACTGGACAACACTGGGATGAAACTAAACCTGAGGACACACTGCAGGGGCACATGTAATGCACTACAACAACTGACGGTGCCCAGCCTACAGGAACAGACAACAGCTAGCCCAAAACAACCTCCCCCGTCATATGTGCAGTGCAGACATCTGATTCCCAGTAGCAACTGCTTTGCTCTGCAAAGCTGCATTACTTGCTCACGTAGACACAGTGTACAAGGAGCTTCCATCTCAGACCACATCTTGCAGCTCCAAGGAGCCCCAGCGTGTTTTCCATGCGGTACCTTCAGCCTGGCTTCAGCAGCAGGACTTTCAAATGTTTCTTCATTAATTATGGAAAGGGAAGAAAAATTATTTCATTTAGGTGCGGTGCTGGACTGAGGCATTCGTTTTCACATGAATAACCCCTTATCTAGCAACGATGAAACACTAATATACATTGCACACCAACACCAATAGTATGCTGAGAATAACATGTAGACAAAACTATTGCTAAATGCAATTTACACATGGAGAAGTGAGACTTGTACTTCTTCAGCTCCAGCTAAAACCTAGTGTAAAAGGTGGGAAAATACATGCTAAGAAACTTAATTGAGTCAGCTATTAAGTCCAATGCTTCAATTTTGCCACCACATCATCAACTACCAAATCAAAAAGCTCTTCATTTTTCCAAGATATCAGTCATAAACCTGGCCTTAAATCCCTCTCCCTTGGCCTTAAGCCTAACTCCCCTACTATGAGAAAGTAATTACAATGGCAGGAACAAAGCTGAGGATTGCGAAGTCCCACCGTGCCAGGAATTGTCCAGTCCACCAATAGCTCTCGAATAGCAGCTATGGTCCAGAAAGACACTGATTCAAACCCATGGAGAAAGGCAGGTTTCAGGCCAGTCTTCAAAAAATCTCATTTGGTGAGCCACGGGAATTCCCAACACACATGGAGAGGGAAAACTATTTTCTCCCTTCTGAAGGATGACAGCTCTGTTTACCAAAGTTTATTCATATGTTGACTCCGGGACACAGCCCCTTTTGCACCTGAATCCTATACAAACCCATGTCAGCCAGAACGGCTTTTCAGCTGGGCACCCGCCCGCCTCCCCAGAAGCAGGGGTAACGCAGTCCTGAACACCGAGCTGAGGAAAGACAACAAGACATTGCTTTCTAGAAGGACAACACATGTCTTAGGCTTTGCTTAACTCCCACCAGCGTGGAAGAGATCCCACCGGTGCCTGCATCCTATAAGAACCACAGCAGTGGGGCTAATCCCCACCCTGAGCAGCAGTGCTGGAAGTTCACATTCAGTCTGGGAGAATTCCAGCGCTGTGCACTAACCAAGACAACATGCTACAGAAGATAGGAAACAAAACCCTCCACAACAAAGAAATCCCTGCCATAAACTGCGGCAAACTATGAGCGAGATACCCATAGGAAATGTGTTAATGGATTTGTTTTCCAAAGCCAGTCTGAAAGTCAAGACCAGTTTGACGGAGAACCAAGCCCTGGACTTCAGTACAAACGTGGGTTTATTATGAGGTACAGAAACATCAACAAATGCCAAAGGACTGCTGAAAAACAGTTTGCCTCTTGCAAAGTCAATATTTACGGCAAGGTTTAGACTTTGAATGGTCTGAACAGAGGAGTTCAGAAGCAACGCAGAAGAATGTGGGAGAGTCCCAGTTCAGGCCATTAATAAAGCCAGAAGATGGAAATGAGGCAAAGAGGCACGGCCTGGCTCAGCGAGAAGCTGAGGGCTGCAGAGACGCAGCGCGGCGGGGCAGGGCGCACCGGCCCTCTGCACGGAGCCCTGGGCTCCGCGTGCCCACAGGGAGCCCTGCAAGGACCTGGGGCTGAGCTGAACATCTCTCACGTCCAAAGCCGAGGTGACGGAGGATGCTACCGTGAGGGCTGGGCCGTGTAACGCGTAGAAGGAAGACGACTGTGATGTGCACGGGTTCACCAATGAGCTAGTGCAGATGTGGGTTTCTGCGATGGCACACGATGGGAAGGGGTAACCCTAAGTGACAAGTGGCACTAATGATATGCCCGCTTGCGGCACGGAAATGACCCACTGCACAAAGCTCCAAGGAGGATGTGCTCTGTGGTGAACAAAAGCAGCATGACATACCTTTGTCTAACAAATGTCTCCAGGTAAAGGTAGACCATGGATCCCAGCAGTCCTGAGCCGTTCTCCCTTCCTCTTGCACCACCACTAAAATCCAAGGAGCTGTGGATCCTAACTCTCTTTCAGGATTTGGCTCAAAGCCTCCGCTTCAAAAACGTACTGCTTAATAACAATTGTAGATTGTTTTCTATGTAGGCATTTAATTTAAATTTAACTAAACACAGTGTGCTGCAAAATGAACATAAATCAGTGGTCGCAAACAAACTAAAGTTTTATCTCTGCATTGAAAATGCAGACCTCGTACCTGACACCCTTCTCTGCCACAGAGGTCACAACAAATCCCTTCTTGGGCAAGAACTGGGCTGGGGAGAAGCAATGTCCCCAAAAGAGAAACAGCCCCTCCCTGCAGGGATGGTGGACCACGACAGGAGCTTGGCCAGGTTTTGGGGGCAGGGGAAGGTAGGTTTTATTCATTAAAAAAAATAGCTAGTGAATTATTTCAAGAATCCCACGAAAAATATATCTCAAATATATGTCAAAATAATTTCATTCTGAAGCTTCCTCAGGCATATCTACAGGTATTTACAGCTGTATTATGGTTATCAATAATAAAGCAGAACTGCTTTCTATGGATAATTTGTTTAGATGAGGAGCTATTTAATTACGACAGACCTAGAAATTAAGGCCAACATCCTGAAACTGGCCCAACGCCAGCAGGACAGCTGTCTTCTGGCTGATCTGAAAAATCAAGACATCAGCTTCATCCTGCCGAAAAAGCATCAGAAAGTTGGAGAGTCTCTCTTGAAAATAAAATACCTCCTAGAGTCTGCCAATTACCAAGACTGAACAGGGTGCAGGGTACCAAACTGCAGCTGTTTTCTGCATCCCCTCCTTACACACTGCACTCTCTCTCATTGTGTAGATGACTGATGACTGTCCTGAGCATCTCTTACACATTTTTGTTGATTTTGAAACTGTGGGTACCAAACGAACCTTTCACTTTCAATTATTTTCACAATCACGTGACAAAGTGACTTTCAATAGGGACAAGTGTGATTTTTTTCAGAAGACCGATCTTTCAGATTCCAGTGAAACAACATCTTTCGAGATGCAGTAGAGGGGCCGTTATACCTCTGCCCAAAACCATTCCTCTGATATCATTTGTTATCTCCATAATTCCATCAAAGGGTGACTTCGGCGGAGGTTATTTATGCCTACTTAGAAGTTGGATCTGCCTGTGATCTCGCTTTTTGAAATAGCTGTTCTAGCCTTTGAAGTAAGGAAATGTGTTCTGGGCTGGCTCCTCTCACTCCCACTCCTAACCACACTTGAAACGATGACCCTTTTTTTGAATGTATGGTCAGTACTCTTGTGGCATAATGCAGTCCTAATCGCGTAAAACGACATAAATTACTCTAGAAATGCTGCCAAATAGTACATAATCTTCAAGTCAAGGAAACTTGATCTGAATGAACTGAAATTAGCTCTTACACACCTGACTCTCACCCTGCTTTAGCTGCCTGGCAGTGCTCAGAGCACAGAGCTGTTGCATGAGATTTCTGTGACCCTGGGCACGAGCACCTGGAAGGCAAAGAAGAGCCCCTCGGAGCCTTGCTGAACCTCCTCACAGGCTGTGCTGCAGGGAGCACGGCTGGACATCGCTCACCTGCTATCAGGACAGCTCTGGGACAGGCTCTGCAGCACAGGGTAGGACTTACCCTCTTCCTGCCGAGAGCCTACGCTAAAGCTACGGGACCAAAGCAGCACAGACAACTTTATTAAATAATAACCCTCATTCCCATCCTCTCATCACTTAAAACAGGACACAAGGAGCTGGCCTGATTTCTACAGTTCACCTCAGCTCCTGCCTTTTCTACGTGCTCCAGTTACCCTGGGAAGCGTGGACAGGCAACTCGTGCTGCCGCAGCCTAGCAGAAACGCCGAGTTGCGAGCCCGGCTGCTTGGACCTCGGGTAGGAAGGGCTTTCACCCCAATGCCCTGTGCACCTGGAGGTTTCAGCAGGAGCCAAGGGAAGTCAGTGGTATGCAGCTTTGAGAGCCGAGGGAACGGTGACCCACCTAGATAACCTAACCTAGCAGGGTGGCTCCTGGGGCAGGGTTCACAGCCTTGGGTGAGATCCTGTCCTGCTGGAGTCAATGGCAAAGCTCCCACCGACTTCAATCGGGCCAAATTCCACCCATTCCTACTGGTCCTCGTCCTTTATTTACAATGCATTTTTATGTTTGTTCCGTGTCCAAATTCTTGTGCCTCGGTGGTATTGTATTTTAAAGTAAAATAAGATATTCTTCCTCCTCTTATCTAATGGTTAACATACCTATTATATCAGGTTTATAGATTTCCTTCCCCATTAACAACATTTTAAAAAGGGACATTCTTCAAAACAATCCCCTAAGAAAATAAGCAATCTTGCATCTGGCTAACAGCAAAAAGTAAACCATAACAAACATCTGTCCAGCTAAACATAAAACACCATGTGCAAAAATAAGCTGACACGGCACCATTTTACATAAGCAGTACTACCACTTCCTAAACAATTACAATTTGTTTCAACTTCTGCAACCACTCCTTATCTATTTCAAGGCCTTACTGCTCCTGAGAACTTTCTTCTTGGAAGCTAAATCCAACATGCAGAAGAGCATAAAATTAAAGACAATTACGCAGAACAAGGAGTTTTCTACTAAGCAAAAGAGAAAACCCAAGCCTAACCCTGTTGCATGTGTAATGAACTTCCCCAGCACCTCCACAAAGGAAGCATGAAAAGAAAACCCTACTCAACCCTGTCCCACACATGCTTATGTCCGTTCTGAAACACAAAGAAACCTTTGCTGCCAATACCCTTCCTTCATGGCAAAGTGACATCCCATGGACAGTTATTTTTCCTCAGCATCCTTTTGGTCTTCAACAAATATCTCCTCATGCAGCTATAACATCACAGCTACTAACCTGCAGAACAAACAGTGTGTGCTTATGCCATGGTGGCATGTCTGGCAAACATGGTGGAATGGGCTTGGTCCTCTATTTTTATTTTAAACACAGGCCAGCCTCCTGGACAAGCATGTGGCGATGACTGTTTGATTGATATACAGGTAACAAATCCCTTTGGGCGTCCTTTCCAAAGGGCTAGCTTTGCTTCTTCCATCCCCAAGGTAGCACCATTCACAGAGAAGTCCTACTCAGAAGAGGTGGAAAACCTGTATTCCTACTATTTCCACTAGCATTACAGATATTTTTGGGTGTCAAATTTGCATCTAGGAGATTACAGTTAAAGAGGTTATGTTGTAAGGGACCATACCAGAACTGCTGAGTGCCTTCTGAAACATCACTCAGAAATACACTGAGGAAAGTAAACAATAACTGAGGCACATCAGCCTCAGGTGTGATCCGAAATCCTTCTTTTCCTGCATTAAAGGATGAAGTGTGTCAGATAAAGCATTTTGGCGGGACCTCTCTCGGAAAATCTACAACTGCCTTTTTAAGTTACTTTGCAACAAGTGACAGAGCAGAGACAAGACAGCTACAGCAGATGCTGACCTTTCTGCTTGAACTTCTGAACACCTATCTCGTGAATTTCAGAAGCAAGGGACATAGCATCAGACTCCAAGATTTGTCTGGCTGCGTCTCCAAAGCTGCTGCAAGTGTCCCCTGCAGCTGCGCTAGAGAAGGCAGGCAGCTTAGAGAGGATGGCCTTGGGACAAGTGCTAAGAACTGACTCAGAGGTTTCGGTCATAGCAATTTGTAGATGCCTGCCACCAGCAAAAAGGCTTCACAGCTGATGAAGATAAAGGCATGGCCATGCATTAACATTATGTGAAGCTGGAAGATATCCTAACACAGCGGTGGTAATGGCTTGCAGCCCAAGCCAAAAGCCACTGAAAGCAACTGCAAATCTTCACGTTACCTTCACTGTGTGTAAAAGGATGCCATCCTGCTTACAGATTATAACCAGGCAAGGCAAGGCTCATCCATGTGCTGTTAAATTGTTCCCTTCTTGATTTACATAATTTTATATTTTGCACGTGGGCATATGTATGTATATGTAGAGAGACGCATTACAGAAATGTAGATTACGTCAGCGTATAAATACGTGGACACTAAATGTTATATTCTTTGCCAATTCTGTCATTAAAAAAACAGATAACTCACTAGTAAGGCATTTGCTACTCAGAACAAAGTCATCCAGTTAAATACAAACTACTCACAGAACAGAGATTAACAGCACACACACAGAAGCGGGTGCGCAGCGTATACAAAAACAATCTTAATAAGCTGCCTAAAGACACACTGCCCATAAAAAGGGGGACCATATTACTTTCCTCTTTTGAACACAGCTGTTTTAATGGCACAAGGAATGTGTTATTTGGGAACCAGCCCACTCATGGCTGGGGATCATGCAGGTTTCTCTTCTTCCAGCTCCTGAACATCAGGAATATTTCAGAGGCAGCACCTCCCACTGTTCTGCAGGCATCTCAGAGCCCTGGCGGATTCTTTCCATTGGAGAAGGAGCAGCAAGGTGCCTTCTCTATCCCCTACACTGTCTACTTACCAATCATCAGCTACTGAAAGGGGAATATCAAGTGCCCCTAAAAGAGAAGAATGTGCTGGTGCTCCAGTATTGCATCGAGGTGCTGCAGTTCACCTGCCTGTCTTCTGAACTGGCACAGCTGCTGTCCTTAACAAGAAAAGAAATTCATTTCCCATCCCATGAGAACTTCCGAGATGGCAAAGATCATCCTTTTCCCAAGTCCAGAGCTAGGAATTTCCCCAAAATCTCATAGCAGGCAAACCTTAATTTGCTTCAATGCTTGCACAAAACTTGATACGGGTTATTTGTGATTATATATTAGAACACATTTTGAAACGAGTAGTGATTTTTGACCAAAATAAAAGCAAGGGGGTTCCCACTCTGAAAGTCACAAGCAGAATGCTTTGACTTCTCAGAATTCAAGCTTCAAAATTTCCAAAATGGAAGCTCACTGGAGTCCATTCTTTTCCACAAAGCTTCAGCTGTGATTAACGGCAAAGGTGGCCCACAGTAAGCTATTCAACAGGTAAAAGGTTGGATAGACATTAAAAATCTCCTCCTTAGCTACTGCAGAAATACACAATGTATTAGGATTAATTCGCAGTAGGGAAGTTCAACAGTACAATCGCTTTCTAGCTGCGGGCACAATGAAACACTGGAACAGGATACAAGAAAGATGCAAGTCTCCACTACCCAAGCATTTCAAGAACAGGTTAGAGAAATAAAACCTCCTCTTAAACTGGATATAGAGCATCCTGCATCACAGCAGGGAAGACTCAGGTGCAGCTGGATAATATGCTTGCTTTGGCAAGGTTAAACCTTGAAACCACATGTTCCTGTCCCCAGGCTACCACGTATCACCCCTGCAGCTGTACCAGAACAACCACATGGGTAACTGTGCTGCGAACAGGATCACTGAAACCAATCTAATTCTTTATATTCCCCTACAAAAACTAGGGCTTGTTTTTTGCACCCAGACCACCTCGCTGATTCGATTTCCAGCCTTGCAGGGAGCCGAGCCTCAACTGAAGGGCCGGCAAGCAACTGCGGCCAGTACTCGAGGTGAAGGAGGAGGATGGGACACTTCCCAGGCTGGGCTCCCACCCGAGAAGTGCCACCTGGTGAGCGGCATCTTCAGTGCTTTCTGCCTTTGTAGCCCATACCTCTGATTCAGCCCACATCCAGGAGCTCAAAACAGCCCAGGATGAGGAGAGCAAGCTCCTGGAGGAGGGTAGCCCTGTGTTTGCTGTCTGCAGCTCCTCGGGGATCAAAAAGTTCAGGATATGCCTCCCCGCCCAGCTGACAAAGGGCATCACACCTCTCTCATTATGTGAATCACTATTTTCTGCTGAAAAACATTTAATTGAAAAATCTCCCACCAGCTCGACTACAGTCTTCTCAAATAGTTCCTCAGCATGGCTTCAAATTCCATTTTGCAAGAAAATGGCTTGATTTAACTCCCTCAATTTGTCATAAAACCTGAGGGAATCTCCACTGGTAATTAGACTTTGCCAAACAAGAGCCTGAGACAGATTGCCAGGGATCGACTCTGAATGACAAAGTGCCTGTAATCTGCCAGGGTTCGGCCTCAGCAGCAAGCAGAAAAAAATTATGCTCTGGGAAACAATATTAAATAATCAAGCTTCTGTCTTCTTAAACCCAGATAAAATGGAGACAGAGCTTTGCTTAGCCGAAACGTCCGGCCATGCCATTCAGCAAGCTGCAGGCACAGCCTTTAGACAATAGTCCTTGGAAGACGGTGGGAAGTGTCCATGAGGAGATAAGGAAGCAAGTCAGACAGAGACAGAAGTTGGTTTGTTATTAAAACGGCAGTGGGGAAACAAACAATTAAAAAATTAAGAGCCCCAACATTTACGCAGAACAACAAACACCATCCTGCACAGAGGTGGGACACGTCACGATGAGACAGACAGATGGATGGAAGGAGACTTCCCCAGACGCTGCCACTTCATCAGGAAGAAGGGCACAGCCAAGCAGGGATTTTCAGGTGTGGACAAGGGGGAGATCAAAGTGGGTATAAATCAGTCGATTTTGCTACATCCCTTAAAGGCAGGGAGGTGGTGGAGGCCAGCAGGTAGCTCGTGGTGAGCAGTGGCAGCTCCAGCTGCAGGCAGGGCCATGCAACAGCAGCAGCAGACCCCTGGTCACCCCTGGGGCCCGTGGGCATCCCACCTGCAGCAGCGAGGGCAGCCTGGGCTGGGACCAGCCCTGGCAGATGACTGCAGGATCTGGCCACCACCGTCAACCCGTGCATCTGCAGGTCAGCTGTTTCTCAGGCACATTCCCAGCACTGGTGCAGCTTATCACCATGTTGCTGTCCCAGTTAAAAATATCCTTCGTTACTGTAACAGGTACTGACTCAAAGCAAAGGAACCACTTCCCTTACTGGAAATGGGTGGCGTTTCTGCGCAAAAGGTGGAGGTGTTTGAAGAACTTTGCTTACAGGAAACACTCTGTAATGAACTTTGGAGGAATTGTTCCTACTGGCAAAAAAAAAAAAAAAACCACGCAGGCTGTAAAAATGCTGGTATAAAAATGGTCATATACACACACACCAACCTGGAAAAGTACAGGAATGGGAGAGTTACGTCCCCAGCAAGCACCTGAAGCCCCTTTCAGCAGAGCCTTTACAAATTGCTGTGTGGGTAGGGCTCACTTCTGCATCCCATACAGAGGGTGGTTCTGCTGGTGCTTTGCAACATTTTAAACAAAGCTCTCATCTCTTCTTCCATCTCTGCAGAAATGCTGCACCATGCTGCTAGCATGAGGGGCACATGCATTCAGAGAGGAAGGAAAGCAGAAATACTACATGGCAGAATCATAGGGCTCCCACTTACCAAGACAACTCCAGTCTGAAAAAGTTTCTCCTGTTGAGGAAGTTTTTGTTATCCTTGGGTAACTCTCTGCAAATGTCAAACTACGCTACAGAGCCAACACCATTCCTTAGGGCTTATGCAATCTAAATAAAGTAATTAGAATACATTTTCATTAATCCAGGAGTTTTTCCAATGATTTGGAGGCCATTCTCAAGGGCCTGCCACATGCAGACCTCCAAGTCAGAGCCGTCAGTTGTACACCTTGATGTGGCTGTTGGATAGTGACTTGATATACCAGAATTACAAAGACTTCCCTTTTCTGAATAAAGCGAAGTGAATTTCTCATTAAGCAACTCAGCTGCATTACAGTATACAACTGTCAAGTGCACTTCTATGACTATGCACCTAATACTAAAGCATTTCTTGTGAATATGCTTTATACCACACCTTAAAGAAGCCTACTCTGAAATGAACTAAAATGTTTGCTTTTAGACCCAGTATTCCTGCATTCCATTCATAATTCATGGACTGGGGAAGGATCAGCTCCTTTCCAGCTCCACGCACTAGTCACTGTGGGCACAAACAAGAACTTCATAGACCATTCAGCTGGTTTGTGTGGTTGTGTACTTTCCCAAAGCAAAGAGGCGGCAAATGCTGCTGTGTGTGCAGTTTGGGGGGTGACTCTTTGACAACTGCCTGTAGACATAATTCCCCACCAGAGGATTCCCTCTCCAGAAAGGCCTTCTCCTGAAAGATTATGCCCTGATACATACTAGATCTGCTCACTTTATAATTAAAGGCAAAGACAGATTACTACCACCTGATCAGATTAGTATTTCCCCTTCACCTGACCGGGGTCACTCAGAGCCAAAGGAGCCAGGACTGCACAACTTGGAGTGGCCATTGTCTGCCTGGGAACAGCACAAAGAGCAGAGCACCTTGGAGGACAAAGCCCTCCTGAGGGTAGCTCTGAGCATGACAGAGCAGCAGCTCCATCAGTCCTCCAAGACCAGCAGTGCCAGGACCGACCCGAAGCTGGCATCCTCTTCCCCTGCCTCTCCTCGTGGCGCAGCAGGGGCTGCAGCAGCGAACAGACCTCCATGCTTGGGCAGAAAGGAGGATGCTGAGCATTAATAGCGCAACCACGCTTCCAGCATAACCAGAACATGGTGATGTCCCAATTCCCTGACAGTTAATGACACTTGCCTCACCAGGGACTGTTGTTTTGGGATGGGAATTGGGCTGGGCAGGACATCTGCCGAGAGCAGGGCTGCCAGGAACACAGGATGTGCCCATGTCATCATAGTCTAGACGCTCGCAGCAAAACAAGAGCCAAGGACAGTCCAGAGGGATGGAGCAGAGGAGGTACAGCATGAGGCAGGCACCCCTCTGGGACTGCAGACAGCATACCCCGAGGTGACAGACACCATGCTCCCCTCTAAGGAAGCACCTCTCCTTCAGCTGTCCCTCCCTGTGACGGGGCAGTGGCCACACACTTCTCATCCGGCATCAAATCGTCCCGGCTCCCCAGCCAGGCTCTTGCAGCCAGGTGAAGGCTGCTACCTGTGCTGACTCCCAGGCTTGCAACATGCTACTTGAGTTGCATCATCTTCCCACCTTCCTCCCCTTCCCAGGAAGCTGCTCTCCACAATGTTCCCGGCCGTCACGAGTGGAGAGGGCTGCTAAAAGCAGGCTAGCAGTTAGGAATAGCAGCAATGTATGGTTTGGTCTTTTTTGCAGACACTACGAGCAGTTGCCATGGCAGCTTCACCCACGTACTTGCCTGCTTGCTGTCAAAACTTCATGTTGCACAAGTCTGTCACTTTCCTTCCAGTATTTGACCCAATCCTGCCCAGCTCAGTAGTCCCTCAGTCCCTTACACTGCAAGGGCCGGTAAAATCCAGTATTTAATGGGACAGGAGCACCTGATTAATAAAAAAGGCATGAGATGGGATTACTGCTCTGATGGGGAGGAGGAAATCAGTCTCAGAGGTGATTTACAAATAATCCCACAAGCTGTCACTGCAAAGATTTTGCATCTCCTAAACGCTGATGGATTTACAACAAAACGTCTCTGAAAACTACATTCACAGTATTCAAACCCCAAATAAGTACAGAGCAGTCTGAATATCACAGGCGTGATGTTTGACTGGTCTGATTACAGGGTAATCAACCACTCCTGTTTTCACACAGATATCAGAGCCCAGTCTTGATATATTCCACCTAAATAAATCTTATCAAAAAGGAGGTACAACACTGATGTGGAATTAAATTTCACAGCAAGGTAGGTGTAAAGTTTGTTTGCTTTTGGTAAACACTCCTTTTTTTAGCTCACTGCTCAGCTCTCCCCTGCTCTCCGACAGCTGCACTGCAGGAGTAAGAAGACAAAGTCAATGCTTTCCTCCGCGGTCTGCATCTCCCTGGTTCCACATGCGGCAGAAGGGCAGGACCTGGCCAAACGAGCCTCCCCGGCCCTCTGAGGTTTGTTGCAAGCCCCACAGCCTGCCAGCAGATAAGAAATGCAGAAGATTGGCAGATTTGACCTGAGCCTTGCCATAAGGCTACTGCAAAATACAGCACAGACTCAGCCTCCGATTTTGCGTGCAGAAAGGCAGCATCTTGCAGTCAGCATTCCCCTCTTTGTGGTGCAGCTTGGGCTGCGGAAAGCCAGCTCTTACAATCTGCACATCTCCATGAAGGGAGCTTGTTCTGGCTCACTCGGAAACACAAGTCCATTTACAGAAGAGACTAACTCCAAAGAGCAAAAAAAGATTTGCCATATATTTCTCACTCCACTCCACCAATCTGGCAGCTGACCAGTCTGCAGACTGAAACCTGGCTTGGACTTCTGATCTGATTGGAATTGCCATCTGCATCTCCCTGCCCCACCGTCTTCTCATACAGAAGTCAGGCCTGCCCCAAACTCTGCTTCTCAATTCCTCAAAC
The DNA here is from genome assembly GCA_013399475.1 of Chauna torquata. Classification (NCBI taxonomy): domain Eukaryota; kingdom Metazoa; phylum Chordata; class Aves; order Anseriformes; family Anhimidae; genus Chauna; species Chauna torquata. The sequence goes on from VXAL01007861.1 coordinate 35,905, forward strand.
GTAAGCATACTTTCTCCCTGTATCTGATTTTGAGAATTTGCTCAGGATACACAAAACAAAAATTCTGGATCTCTCAGTACCAGCGTGGAACTCAGTGACAGAAATAAGTGAGGTCCCAGAGCACATAGCCCTGTCAAGGGAAGCAGTATGGCTATCCTTAAAAAAAATTGTGTTCCTATCAGCAAAAGTATACTGCGTGGAGTAAATATGCATTTCTTCTTATTGGGAGAAAGATTACTATTATCATCCAGTCTGCTAATACATTTTAAAAACCTGATTATAGTTTTCCATACCGTTATTCTGTTATCAAAAGGAAATTACTCTTAATTACATTTACAGGGTTGGAGGATATGCAGAGAGGCCTAAATACGACAGTCTCTGAGAGGTGTTGCATTATACATTTCAGCGCAGTTCTTCTAGCACATACAGTGTCATCTCTCCCCAATCCCACTTGCCACTGATCTCGAACAAGAAACTTTGAAGTATAATAAAATCTGCTGCTGCTAGGCTCTTTAAGCGACAGCAGGCAGGAAGCGAGCCACTGGCTCTAAATATTCTGTTTAGTTCCACTACACTGGGACTTGGAAAAAAAAAAAAAAGAAAATACGGGTGATGTTAAAGCAAAATAACTATGAAACAAATGATAATTAGCATTTCCCCCCCCAAAGGTCTGAACAGCAGCATGAAAATGTGGACTGCTTTTGCTGGTGCTACGCACCATGCTACTCTGCTCTCCAGATACTTCCTTCTAAGAAAAACGCAGGTTCAGAAGTACTCTAACATCTGCGATGGTTTCTCGGGAGCAGCCAGAGCACGACTGTGTGGCCTCAGCACTTACACAAGTTTCCTTGGGGATATCCTTGCACTTCTTCACATGCCATCCAGGTTATGAGAAGTAGGATTCTTCCCAGCTAGCTTTAGCCAACTCCAAAACAGATGTTTGGGCTTACAGTACCATCTGTCGTGCCCTCTGTAATCTACAGGCAGAGACAGGCACCTCCAGGTATAAATTTATCCCTTCTGAGGGGAGATAGGAAGAACAACCCTCCAGAGACACCTGCCTTCACCAGCTACTGCAGGGCTCTCAGATTAACAGGCATCTATGGAAACTCCAACAATAACTGAGACAGCTCCTGAAGACAGAAAACTGACCAAACCTAGAGACATCAGAAACAAAAATTTCCCCACAAGAACTACGATTCCTCATAACAACTGTGTTCCTCAACAATAAGAGTTTTCTGAAGTCGCTTAACTACCACGTTTTCACTCTGCTGCTTGTGTTGGAGCTTTTCTGAATTGAAAAGATGCTAGAGGCCAAATTTCCATCCCAATCCATGGTGTTACATGAGAGAGAAATCTCACAGAAGTTTTCATCTTCCATATCCCAATGGAAGCTCAAATACCGATTGCTTTTCCCCTCCACTGTGATACCTAATCCACTCAGCTGCCGAGTTCTGGGAGTCGCCCTTCTTCATGCTAAGGGTGCCAGAACATTTTATGCCTTTATTCCCTCTCTTCCAGCAGATTACACAGACTGAAAGGTCCTACCTACTGCACCTGTGGTCAGCACGAGTGGATACATGATGGTCTGGCATCTTTGCACTTCAAAACCGCATCAGCTAAATTCAGGTAGGGGCTGGAAACAGACTTCCAAATACCTGTTTTGATCACTTTCTGTACAGCATTCACATGTCTTTACTCAGTAGGTTGCTAAAGCAGTGGTGGACAAGTTAGGTCCCCAATTACATGACATTTATTCTAAGGTGACAATTAGATTATATATTGGCTATTGTTATCTTTTAATAGCTACATGACTCTTATTGCAAATAAATTCGCCCCAAAAAAAGAAAAAAAACAACCACCTTCTGTTGTTTCTCCAAGTAAAGCAAAAAACAAGGATTTTGCCTTATTTTTCTTAACTGCCTGCTCAAAACCTTCGGAAGCTATAGGCACACAAACCAGTCTGATGCAAAGCTCTACTGCAAAGTGAGACAAAGAATAAAATCTTTGCAACACATATGTTACAGGTCACCCTGTTCCGTGAACTTTTTGAACGGAAAAAACAAACAGTGCAGCACTCAGTGGCATCCTTTGATTGGGAATTATCTCACATGGGTCATCAAACAGCTGTCAGGCAGTAAGCAACCCAAAGTGGAGTTTAATCAGCAACCTAAAGATGAAAGACTATATTCTGGTTACCCAAGCCAACTAATCCCCTCTGTAATATCTTCTAAAGATACATCACATTATTTACCTTGCTAGCTGAAACCACTTTAGTAAAAGAGCCACTTCAGCAAAGCAACCTACTTCTACAAACTCAACAACACAGTTTTTCCAACTAGTCTATTTTAAGAATCTTTCATTTGATGGAGGCAAGCTTTTCTTCAGCTTAAGGAAACAGTTCATTTATCAACTCGCAGTAACTTCTTGCAAGTTTACTCCTGCCCCATATACATCCTAATAAACCTCCCACACCAGCATTCCCAAACAAAACTACTACTAGAATAGCAGCGTTTTGATTTTTTTTAAACACTTTATAGCTTGTAATTTTTCCCTTTCTTGTTTTGTAGAACTGGTCTTGATTACTGCCTCCAGATTTCACTGGAGGGCCTTCTGCTACCCTGCAATCCACAGCTGCATCACCTCCCAGTCAAGGCACCACCCCAGTGCAGAGGCAGTATGGGGAAGTGGATCCTTCGGAAACTAGAGCTCCCAAGCCCTGATCTCAGCATGCTTTACCCATAAAATTAAAAAAAGAGGTACCATGAAGAGGTACCATGTAACATCGCCTTTACAGCAAAGGAAAGCGGCACTAACCCACACCCCACAAATATCCCACAGCCCAAGCACACTCACCTTTGGTTTACTCAAACCACCAAACCGACGCCGTCCATGCACTGCGGACACCCGGGGCAGCACCGTGTCGGTGTAGACACAGGTCTTCTTATGGCTCCAAGAGCACCGGCCACCGAGGTGAATGTCCCTGAATGGTTGCCACCACCTCTGCTTTCTAATTCCTAGACGTCATCATCCTATCTGCTCTGTGCACCAAGCTACCCACGGGCCATTTCACTCCAGAACTGCTAACTCAAGTTAGCAAATATTTTCTGAACGTACACCATATTATTCACTTTGCTAGGTGAAACTTCAAAGGCATAACCTAGTTGCTAACTAAAGGTAGCAAAGACCTACCAGTGAATCAGCTTGTGCTACTCTGTCTCATTTGAGCTGGATCAAACAAAAGGAGAGCCCTCACAAGCACATCAGCCAGAAAACTGAAGCAGTATTTGCCTCTGCCACCAGGATGGCAGTGGACAGCCGGCAATGGTGAGCTTTTCAGCGGGTGCAACTGCAGCCAGAGGTGATGATGTGCGTCTACACTGTAACTCAGCCCTTCTCACCTATATTAAAATGCCTGGCAATGCAAGACAGTTAAGCTCGCACACAGCCAGGAATAACATGGGTCGGGTCACAGCACACACTGCTATTTATTTTAAGAACACCTTCCTATTTGACAGAATGGGTTCCAGGAATAAATAAAAGATCTGGTAAAAGGGATTTTAACCAATCTGCATGAATCTGTACCAGGGACAAACCCAGTTAAATAAAAAGCTCTTTGTTCAATTTTTATTTTTAGAACATCAGAGTGGCTTATAATAAACTTTTAGAAGGGGATGACTATCAAGTAGTCACTAAATTTCAAGGAAAGCATAGCTTGCCCAGTAAATATGGGTAGTAATTAACTGCAAGCCCTCAAAAGCAGTATACTAAGTAAAATCCTCATTCTTGTAATTTAAAAATTAAACAGGCCGATAAGATCTAGAAGGAAAGATACAAACAAATGACAAGGATCCGGAAAACAATGAGGCAAGAGTGACATGCAAAATCTGTACAGCTCAGAAAAGACAGCTGGGACATTTGTCTGGAAGTCTGGTGAAAGAGAACCCAAGAGTAATTCCTCATCCCAGAAAAAGGCAGGAGAAAGAGCTGTAAGAAAATATGAAACCAAATATTACCACTAAGTAGACTGTAATAAATTTAGCATTTTAGTAAATACAAGAATCATGTGGATTTCTCAGAAAAGCTGTCAAGACATGGTATGGCAGACAGTGAGGTCCAAGCTAGATTAATAGGAAAAGGTAGTGAAGAATGCTGCTCAGCAAAGAAACTAGGAGTGTATTTTTTCCTATAGCAGTTACCCCAATTCCTGAACATGCCAAAATTGCACTTCTGTGAAAATTAAGTTTTCTGAAAAACTGGAAACTCCAATAGGTACCCAGAGCCAAAAATCTCAGAGTATTTCATTTTGCAAACTCTGAAATAAGGCACTCTCGTACAAGATATCGCTCACGGGATTGCTGGCCAACCACTTCGGAGGGCACAAGACAAGTCAGCAACCCTGGCAACAGCAGATGCTGACAGGCCAGAGGCAACACGGCCCAGGGCCAGCGGGGTCCCCAGCTCTCTACAAGCCACGCTGGCAGTGGGAAGGTGGGAGCCCCAGAACGTAATTGCTGACACTCTCGAACTGCCCAGGAACCACAGGCAGTAGCTGGGAATCCCGCACTCTGCAGGTAATCACATGGGAGGTGTAAACCCCTGTGTTTTTTTTGACCAAGAGATTCAGCTATGCCTTTTTTCTTTTTTTTTTTCCCCCCCATAGGTTTAAGTAGGCAATGATACGGCAGCAACGGCACTAATAAGGGAGTGCTCAAATACCAGAACAAACTCACCCACAGTGTAAACAGCCACAGCTCTTCCCAAAGCCATTGAGGAATCTCAGAATCTCAAGTTCATTGAGATAAACATTTAGACATTTATAGTGCAGACATTTACATCGGAGCTAATCCTTTTATAGTCAGTTGGAAGCAACTTTCAGGTCGCAATTCATCTGTTTCGGCATACTGGGCTGAGATGAATCACACCCCAGGAATGCCCCCCCCTCCTCTGACTGGCCGTAAAGGGAGACAGTTGGCCACCTTGGATGCAGATGACTACATCTGGCCAGATGAGCACTACCTGCAGCACAACTGGGTTACTAACTCTGGGTGGGTATTGACTTGAGTTGACCCCAAGTAACTCTGCCCAGAAACACTGCACTAGTTCTCCACGCTGCCCAGCCTCCCAGGTCTGCTGCTCAGCGCAGCCAGCTTCTCCACACACGTGGCTAAGTCAGCAGGACTTCTCAGCTCATCCTTCAGGAAAGGCAAAGCAGCTCTGCCACATCCCACTCTGCCCCATGGCAGCACTGTGGCTCAGCCAGTAAACCTCGTTCAGGATTAAGCTAGCATCCACAGGGCACATCGGCAGCCAACGTAAATCATCCTCTCCTCCTCCTGCCCCAAACTGCACGTGTCTGAGCTTTTGACATCGCTGATACGGGCCAAGAGAAGAGAATTAAAGGCGCCACATTGTTTTCTGCTCTCTGAAAGCTGGGATACAGCTGGAAGTGACGTTTCTGAAAGGCTGCTCTCATTAACCTGTCATGGTGGATCAAGGTTGAGGAGCTTGATAGATCAAGAGCAAACAAAACATAGCAGAGGCAGTAATTGTAACAAGATCTCTGGCCTCCTTCACCTGTACCACATTTCTTCCCCATGTGAGATGAAGCAATGAACACTACACCTCTTTGCCCTCACTCCTGCACAGACCAGACCATCAGCTGCGCTCAGCACCAGCTCGATTGGCACGTATCAGTCCCCACACGTCACATAACCGAAAGCAGAGAAACAGAGCCCAGATGCAACACCATACCGGGATGAATCCCACCTGAAATCTGTTAGTAGACCAGCCCTGGAAAAAGAAAAAAAATAAAATAGAGGGAGTGGCAAAGATTTAAACAAAAACACAGCTCAGAGCTGGTTATTCTGATAACTGGCTAGACTACAGAAAGAGTAATGCTATCACTCATCGGTTCCCTCTTTTGTCTAAGCTACATTCTTCCTGTCTAGCACATCCAGCTCTCTTTTCTCTCTTCCACATGGATTCAAGAGTACATTGCAAATGTGTATTAACACATTTCAACCCACATTCACAACTGAATTGCTTGAATTAGAAGCCTAGCTGGCCTCAGTTTCCGTTACAGCCCACCCAAAACCAGGAGTGCCTTCTGAATATGTTTTCTCACTGATAAGCACAAGTCCACAAGCAGCAAGGCTCAAAACACATCCCAGTGAAATGGCACAAATCAAGGACTAAACACCCAGCAGTCCTCCTGCCCAGGAAACAGGTTTATTTTGGAACCACTTTGACTAAGGCACACAAATGGTGGAGCCCAGTACAAGGTCCATCCCCTTAAGATCACTCAAAATACAAGATACTCGGAATACAAAATACTCAAAAGTAAAGTAACTTTCAAAGGCTGTTGCAATCGGAGAGCTTGCTCGTTCTTTGCATCACGGTCAGCATTCGCAGCTATGCAGCCTGTGCAATTACACAGTTCCTCCTCTTTTGCATTATATACAAATCCTGTCTAAAAGGCATTTAGGCTGACTGCTGAAGGCAATGAAAATCCACAGAGTATCTAACCAGAAAGGAAAGGTTTTGCCTGCTATCTCCAAGTCAGAGAGAAAGACGGTGAACACACTTACACAGTTGGGAAGCCGGGTGTGTATGCACGACTAGCCATGTGCCAGGTGTTTCACAATACAGACACACGGTGAGGGTTGAAAACCAAAGTGAAACAAGCTTCCCTGTTACAAGGCTCAAACGCACTAATGTCAGAGCAGGATTTACCTCTTTTGCTTTATTACTGTTTTTACATGCTGTGTCTTGCCCTTGAGAACTTAGCATGGGGACTACCCAAGCCTCTCCCTCGATAGCAGAGGCAGCAAAGTATCACCAAGTAAATTACTTCAAAAGGCAGAGCTTTCCCACAGCACCTACAGATGTGAACACACCTTCCCCACTTGCCCCCACAGCTTGGAGCAGGGGTGCCGAGAGGTTCCTGTGATGGCAGACATCATCATGAGCTTGTTGCTCAGGGCTGCAGCTATCGTTTGTAAATGACCACACACGCCACACGCAGGAGGCAAAGCTGCTCCGCTAACAGACAGCTAACTCATAAAGCTGCAACAACATGATCACCTTGGCTCTTCTGCCCATATTAGCAGCCTGTGAACTCTTCAGAGCTGCAACGGTCTTCTTGTCCTCAGTCCCTATAGCACCAACGATAATTACATTCTGCTCCAAAACTAACACTCCTAAAAAGTCCTAATCCTTCTTTCTGGCTTCAGTTGTATACAAAAACCCTCTTGGCGTTTTTTTAAGTGTTGGGTTTCCCCCCCCCNAAAAAAAAAAAAGAAATCCATCTGTTAGTCAAACCAGCTGCCCATGAAATGCTGACAAACAAAATTGAAGTAAGCCCTTTCCCTAATCACAAATGTAAACTAGCAACCAGAGCAGGTTGAAGGACAACTGACAGTCGGGTGCAGCCTTGACTTGAGCGCCAGGAACAGATACCTGGATTTTCAGTAAATTCTCAGCCTCTTTTGCAATTTAAAAACAGAAAGCAACACACACTGCAGCTGCAGTGATCTCAGGCAAGGAACGACCACCAGGAACCCAGTCCGAGGTTCGTTTCTCCTTAACATTCGGGCCTTCACCTCCAGCAAAGCACGTCCTCTGCCGCGCTGCTCGCGTTGGGGAGCGAACGTAAGCAGAAAACAGCGGTGAGCCTGGACACACGTGTGCGGCTGGATGAGTTTCCCAACTCTGCCGCTCCGGCTGGCTCTGAGGGCCGGCGGGCAGGCAGGCTGGCGGTGGCGATGCCCACCTCGGCTGGTGCCAGGTGCCACCAAAGGAGGCCAGGGCGGCGGGCCCCATCCCCGCGCCACCACAGGCCCGTCCCGGGCCAGGCAGTGCGGGGGGCCCGGCGCGTCGGGGGCCTGCAGAAGCGCGGGGCCACCCCACCGGCAGCAAGGCTGAGGAGGGAAGGAGGGGGAAAAGCGGCAGAGGAGAGGGTGAAGGGGTGGCTTCCCCGCCTCGGGAGGGACCTGCCGGAGGGCAGCGACGCGATGCTCTGCGCGGTGCGGAAGCTGCGCCGAGGAGAAGACACGAGAGAGAAAATGGAGGGGCCGCTGTCGCGGGAGGGCAGCGCGGGGCAGGCTGCCGGGAAGCCCCCGCCGCAGCTCGCAGCCCCCGATTGCATCATGCAAGATGGATGCCCCGCGCGTGGCCCGCACCGCACCGCCCGGCCCCGGCCCCAGCTCCGGCCGCGCCGGGGCGGCCCCGCTTCCGCACTCACCCGCGGCCCCG
>VXAL01007861.1:50261-82699 GCA_013399475.1 Chauna torquata
TTGAATTGCTTATTTAAAACCAGTAAAAAATAAATCCTCAGAAATAAACTATTCAAGACCTACTAACTATACAGCTATACAGTCTTACCATAGTTACTTGTCTTACTGTCAACATCCTGTAAATCATGTTGCACTTTTCACATCTCATACACAGCAAGAAACTGCAGCTAATCACCTCCTGGACTCCGTTCGTCTGTAGCTAGGCCTGTCAGTATCTCACTCATTTGCAGGACAGGACCAGACATTTTTCCACCTGGACCAGGTACAGGTGGTTCCTGACAGTCTGTGCCCCATGGGAGAAGAAGCCTCACACCAGAAAGACCCTCATCATAGTCCGCTGCAGGACTCACGTCACCTCCCTTGTCACACTGCTCTTCTGTGGGCTGGAGACAAAGACACCTGAGAAGGGCCGTGTAACATCTCCTGGGAACGTGCCAGAGTTGTGATTTATGGATCAGTGGATAACGCTTTTATTTTAACACCTGAAGAGACACTCCCTGTCTCCACTGAACTCCATGTAAAGTACCCATTGAGTGGTTTTCAACCTGAATTTTCAAGTTATATGTTGGGATTTCTCCATTCTACTCAGCTGGGCCTTTGTCCTCCTTCTAGTTAATGGAACACCTCTTCCCCCAAGGCTGGGGAAGAATTAAATCCTATAATATCTTTTCCTAAGCAAACAAGCAAATATAATTCCTACAATTTATTTAAAGTTAGGATTCAAGGGGGGCTAACAGCGGTCTTGTTTTGTTTTGTTTTGTTTTTGTTTTCCTTTGTAAAGAATAGTAAAGTCAGGCAAGAGGCATCCCTAAGTTCAGCCTCAGTGAGAAAGCATTACTCTGGATTCAAAATATTGGTTCAAGTCAACCTCAGATAGATCTGTTGATCTTCAGGATCTCAAATGAATGTGTTAAGTCTTGAGCTACAGGTGAAAAAGAGATTCTAACTACTTTTTTTTCCTCTTTATCTCAAGATCTAAATCAATTTCAGCCCCGAATTACGCATAGGAACAATTTTAAGTTGGCTAAAACACTCTGTTTTAAATGAACTAAATTATTTTATCCACAGAAAGTGCTTCCAGCCCCAGTTTGCCTCCTCATCTACACTACTACCCTGACAAATTTCAACTGAATTTGGAGAAAAAAATAATTTAATTCCTGTGTTCCCAAATCACGCATCCAGGCTACATCCAAGTCTTGCAGATTCTTTTTTTGTACATATTTCAGTGAAGTGGTTTTCCCACTCCATCTCTGCAGATAAAACTCTCAGCTAGGAAACTGGAAGAGGGTGGAAAGGGTGTTTTGTGTTTTACAGTATGCACCAGTGTTTACAGAGTGTCCGTGTGAAGGCAGAAGGTGTTGGTTGGGTGTTCTTTACATTCCTAGACCAAAAGATGGGTGATTAAGGAATTTTTTTTCTCGTGACTGCGAGAAACTGAAGCCTGTGACTCATTTGGTTTCTTACACTTTTAGTTTCCTTTCTTGTGCCTTGGTTATTGTAACACTCTTTTCTTGTGCTTTGACAAACTGGCATGCCCTACTCGTATCCACCCAAAATGCTGCAAAATTATCCCCCTTCCTAGCCTGGTGTAGGTTACAAGATTCTCTCTTTGCAGCCCTTCACTAGTTGTCTTTGTAATTTTGTACCAAACAGCATCTGCTGGTCTGTACTGTACAAGGCTTGGCTTTTCAGGTTCCCATATCCCCTTTAGTATTACAGACTGATCTCCACCTCCAGTCCCCCATGGTGCCACTCTACACTACCAATGTTAAAAATTCACAAACTAACACTTCTGAGAGTCGTTCTTAAGTGTGAAAGACATCACCAGTCACCTTCTTTTCTCCATTTTAGGTCTGTCCTTTGCAGCAATGACTGAAGATAACTTTTGAGAAGGGAGGCTGTCAGTGTACTGAGTTCACCATCCTCTCCTCTAACAGATAGTGTCTGCTTGTTTACTTATCATCCCCATCTGTCTCCAGCTATCTGTTGTTTCTCAGGGTACAGCTATGCTGCTCAAAAAGGAGGGCATGGGAGTGAGCTCAGGTACTCAACCCTGGGCATTCATACCACTCACTTATTAGTTCACTTCTTGGCTCTGTTTTGGGTCACTCCAGCCACCCCTCTAACACAAACCTACCACAGAGAGAGCTAGTCCAAGATGTGTGGACATGAGCCAGTCAGTGCCAATTGGTTTCAGGCCCAAAGACTCTCTCCCTTTCTCATTTTATGGTATAGACACAGCTTCAGGCAGTCGGTTCTTGGAGGAGACACTTGCTGTGTACAGAACCTAAAACAACCACGTCATAGTATCACGTCTCTTTGTGCTATAGTATTAAAAATATAAGCACAGTTCCAGCTAGGAACTCCCTTTCTCCACAGGATGATTCACTACTAATCACTATTTATGAACTTGCCAAGGCTAGCTCTTACAGCACCAAGCAGAATAACTGCAGCATTGAGGAAGTCCAACAATCTGAAAACAGAAGGGCCACAACTGTATCTAAAAGCACTCTTGCCGATGGCATGAACAATTGTAAACAGTACTTGCCTTTCTTACTGGAATAACTCCTTTGTCTCAAGCTAACAAGTTTCAGGCTCATAGAAGTTCATCTGGATATCCTGAAGTTCTTCATACTATTTCATTTCATCTCAGTCAAATCAATAGAGTTGTCGTAATAAACTCCAAGACATTCACCTTCTGATATCTCCCAGCTTTGATCTAAGCAAGTTTTATCAACCCAATCTGATTTTGGTGCTAAATGTATTAAAAGAAATACCAAAATAAAACTAATCCCAAGACGGATCCTGAAGGAACACCATTAGTAACTTTCTCCCGGGTTGGTACTCCTCTTTCAATACAGTCATCATCATCTTCCTGTCATTAATTCTACTGCCTTTCACCTTCCTTACCACTTAGTTCATGTACTAACCCTTTCCTCAGTTAAACCAGTTTCCAAGACAGCACTACATCATTTTCTTTACTGCCTTTACTGAAGTCCAAGTAGATTAGACATGCTGCATTTCTCTTGTCTATAAAGTTATTTCCTTTAATCAAATAGACCACATGGTCTCCTTTTGAAACCTCACTTGCCTTTGTGTTCCATTTTTTCATTTAAATCCATACCTTTGTATACTTTTTCTTCAAACTATGTCTTAATATCTTCTCTACTGCTAAAATCTGAGTCCCATCCCATCTCCCACCCCCTGCTCCTCATCCAGTTGTGTTGTACCACCTGTGATTTAAAAAAATCTGTAACAAAAATCTTTACTTCCAGATTTTCAATTATGTGCTCACATCTTTTCACAGTTCTGGGATGAAAATGATCTCCTTTTCAGGTAGTGTACATTAAAATCTGTGGGTTCTCTTCTAACAAATGCATCATAAATTGTGCACATTCCTGCTCCCAACAACAGTGCTGATTTGCCCTTCTCAATACCCTTGCTGGAAACTTTGGCCATTTAGGACAAAATCTAAAGAAGGACTTAACAGCCCAACATGCAACTTTGGTTAAGGCCCCTAAATTCAGAGCAGTGGTCCAAATCCTCCTTCAAAGTGGAGGCTGATCAGCTCAGATGGCATCTGATCAAATGACCTCCACCATCCTGTTAGTACTGAAGACCTAGTTACACTAGGAGCAATCAGAGAACAACAAACACAAGTGTGAACACTGAGTTCAGATGGTGCTGGCAGAATTTTTTTAAACCAGCAACTGGACCCCAAGAATTCTTTAGGGAATTCTGACTGCCCTTATCTGACTGCCCTTGTCATGGCAAGTGTCATGTTGTCTCATTCTTGCTCTCCTTTATCACACAGGAATCTTGCACTCCTCTGAACCAAGGGACTCTGTTTAAGTGAATACCTACCGGTATAGAATGCCATGCATATGCCTGTCTAGAGAACTCTCTCTGCAAGTCAGGTTAAGAGCACATTAATTTAGAAGGGCCAAAGATTAGGTTATATACAAGAAACCCAGAATATACTATGGGGGGGATTCCTACCAATTTAAGAAAAAAAAAATTTTGTAGTTGTTAATGGCCTCTAACAGTACATTACTGAGGTCATCCAAGATATCTCAGAAACATCTCAGTCATTTAGATCATCCCTATCTCAGAAGTTGGATTTCTATTACTAAATAAAATGGACTGCGCCCCATTCTCTGTCCTTAAGGGCAAGCTGCACATCACAGCTTGAATCCACACAGGAAAACCCTCTTCTCCAAAACAAGTCAAAAGCAAGGTGGCCACCTTCAAACATCTCACTGGGAAGAGCAATCCCATGCTGTCCCATGAGCTGTGCCCCCACATTGCTGGGCAGAGGGCTGCCTTGCACAGTGTGTACCTGAAGCAGGAACTATTAAATACCACCCTGGGCCCTAACCATGCTTTATGTGCTAACATAGGTGTGTAGCCAGGCAGGCTGACAGACCTAGAACCAGACAAGACAGGGTCTCGTCAGCATTTCCTCATGACCAGCTCAGGCACCATACAGGTCGCGGTAGATTCAAGTCCTGGGAATGTTACGTTCTCTCATTTACTAGCCAAAGGACTTAAGGCATCTTCCTCAGCATTGTGAATTTTGTTCCTGGAGCCAAATTAACTTCCTGGCATTACAACTCTGCGTACCTTCTTGGGTCTGGCCCTTGATCTAAGTGTGAACCAAATACTGTGTTTGATCTCAGCCTCCTACTCTGTACACAGCAGCCCTACTTCCTCCTTTTTTATTTTGTTTCTATTTATACAGTTACAAACCTTTCAGCATTTATCTTTACAGATCTTTGCAAGGTCTAACTCAGCTTGACTTTTGGCACTTGTTGCTGAATTCTTACATTTTCTGACCTTCAAGATTTAGCTGCCTAGACTAAGTGACCTCTTTATCCGTTCCCATAGACTGTTTACACCTAGTATCCTTCCTTAGGCAGTCATTCATCCAGGTAACTCAGGAGAACTTCCTCATTAGTTTTTCCCTTATTTACCATGCAAATTCCAGAAAGATTTTCTACCACTGATGTAAACTCTTATATACCTCCATTTGCAACCCCTGAACTTGTCAAACTAGTTAATTCCACTTACTGCTTTTCTTAAATTTCTTGAAAAATTCCCTGTGGGGGAAAAAAAAAAAACCATAAAGATTTATTTTATTATTTTTCCCGTTCCACTGAAACACTATCAACACCCTGATCCAAAATTATTTACTGTAACCAGGTCTTCTATAATATGTTCACTAGCAAAACTTTGCCCAAAATACATCCCCTTTTACTTGCGGGGATAAGTGAGTGTACTACCACATCCCTTTATTTTTGAGTTTGCAGCTGGAATATTAAACTCTTGCATACTGACAATTGCCAGTAATATTTATTCCTGATATTACAGACATATTAAAGGTCTACAGTTTTATAAGAAAAGGCCTCTAACACCATTCTGTTTTTCTACTTTACCATGCTTTCTCAGAGGATTTTGACTTAACTCACTCTGTTTTCTTCCTGCTTTGTCTGTTTTCTTTATTATCTGTCACTGTATCATCATTCAGCAATGCTCAAGAAAACAAATCCAATGTAAGGGATCATTAGGAAAGGATAAGAGAACGGTACAGAAAGCATTGTTATCACTCCAGTTTGCCCACATCTTGAGGACTGTGCCCACATCTCAAAAACAAAGACACCAGAACCTGAGAGGTTCAGAGAAGGGCAGGATGAACATTAAAAATAAGCAATGATTTACATTTATGGAGTGGCTAAGTAGGATTGAACTGCTGAGTTTCAGAAAGAGATGACTGACAGAAGATGTGCTAACAGAGCTGTGAAATTATGAGTGGGAAAAGTGGATCCCATGAGTGGATAGAGAGAGTGTTCACATGTTTCCCAGAACAAGAACTAGGAGCTGTCAAATGACACTAAGGTTCAAAATTAAAAGAGTGGTCCTTCTCACAGTGCCTGGTAGTTCTGTGGAACTCTTCATCAAGAGGTGCTCTGGGCAAAAAGTATGCAGGGGTACTGGACAAGTGCTTGGAAGAGGGATCCTTTCAGAACTACAGACAAACCATGGCTGGCTCAGGAAATTCCTGGAACTGAGAAGAGATGGAGGCTGGGAGAGTACTCCCAGGGGAGTACAGGGGAAAACTAATATATAATATAATATAATATAATATAATATAATATAATATAATATAATATGATATAATATGATACNATAAGATTTTATCTATTTTTACATATAAAGTATATATACATATGTAATTGCACTGTTCTTACTTTCCACTGTGCATCTCCTTACAGCCATTGCTGGACGCAGGATACCTACCTAGGGAGATAAATCCTCAGTTGGAGTCAGCACAGATGCTTTTATGTGGCATATTCTTCCATACCCAAACCTTGTTTCTACGGTTCTGTTACCTCACTAATATACATCCCCATACCCTGTTCCCACTTTTCTAGTTCAGCCCTTGCATTAATACACAGATTTTGTTACTTCTGCTTTCCTACCTGAATTAGATACAGTCCTTTCTCTAAGAGGACTGCATGTCTGACTTTGACGGCAGTATTCCACATGCACACAAAACCGACTAGCGGCCTCGCTTAACTTCCACATCTCACTGATAAGCCAGGCAACCCATGATAAGCGAAACTCCAACCGGCCCTCTGCGACTGGTCTGCGCGATGGCCTCGCCCCAGGTTTCAGTTTCTGGGTATGCGACTGAGGCCTGCGAAACAAAAAGCCGGGAAAGCCACAGCAGGAACGGGGCCGCGGGAGGCCGCGGGGAGCCCCGGGGCACAGCCGCCGTCCTGCGGCGCCCCCGTGCGGCCCATCGCGGCCTGGCCGGGTGCCTCGGGGCCTCTGGAGGCCACCTCAGCCCCGTCGGCGGGAAGAGGCCGCTGCTTCCGAGCAGGAACCGGCCCCGAAGAGCTGGAGGGGAGGGGAGAGGCCTCCCGCTTCCATCCTGAGCCTGCCCCGCGGGGTCAGGCCTTCGGTAGCAGTGGTGTAGCTGAGGCTTCGTCTCCTCCTCAGTCAGTCCCGTGGGCCNATTACGAAGGACTGCTGTAGCAGGAACCATGGCTGTCTGTAAACAGAGCAGACCCTTTGTTCCCCAGCATGACCTTCTGCACCAAAATATTGCTCTCCACCAAGGCAGTGGTTCCTCCAGAGGGGGCCTAAATCCCATGATTTTAGTGGGATGTTAGTACCTAAATATCTGTAGATCTTAATTTCTTTCCACGTTTCCTAGCCAAGATGGAATTTCCCATTGGACTGATGGAGAAACCTATTAAATTCCTACCAAAACCTGTAAAAAAATCCCCTTTATTGACATTAAAATAAAGCAGAGAGAAAACCCCAAACCCTGTAACATTTGAGGACTTGCATTCTTTAGAGGTGGTGGTTTTATTTCTCAACCAGAAACTGTCACATCCATGATGCAATATAGTAAACATTTAAGGGGAAAACCATTGCCACCCAAACCCTGTACTCTAGTGAAACTAGGTGTTTTGGTTGGCTTAAACAAGATGCAAACAGTCTGAAAAGTGCTGGCAAGGCTAATGTTGTCTTCCTCATGTTGGCCAGGTCAGATGCTGAGCAGAAAGACTGTCGAGTCCTCCTAACACCTCCAGCATGGACAACACAGTAGGGCACCTGCTGAAATCTGGCTGCTGGCTCTTGGTGTCAGGAGAGCAGCATCCCTAGATGTGGCTCTGAGGAGTGCTCCTGAGTGAAGAGCATCCTCCTTCTTATTCAAAAATTCCCAAATACAGCATATTGCCTGCCAAAGAAGCCATTACTACAGCTTTTACTTGAACCTGCTTAATTATACCATAGCACAGGGAATTTGAAATTTAGCATATGTCAGAGGTCTCCCTCACAAAAATTATACACCTCTAGGAATAGCCTTTTGCTCTGTGAGGACTGGGGTCACAGCCCTCCACAACTCAGACTCTTGACCCTTGCTCCTGGTCCTCACACACGTAACCCACAAATTGCCTGGCCTTATAAATTTGCAGTCTGTTCTTTGTTCACTGATCTTTGTTCCTCTGAGCTGATCCCTCTTTCTTTGCCTGCATTCCCCTATCTAGACCCTGCTATCCTTCAGAAAACTTTCAATTTCCTGAAAAAAAGTAGCTTTCCCTGTGTCTACAGATCTGCCACAACGTGAGCCAGGAACTTTCTGTTCTTGGTCAAAAACATGTCAACTGGGGTTACCAGCTCGCAACCTTCAGCAGCCTGGACCTTCTCAGTCTTCCTGGTCACCTTAGTCTGTATCTAAGCAAAGCCACGTCCTGTGTGTCATTGTGATCCCCTTCACCAAAGGAGCATCATCACTTCTTCCTCTTCAGCATCTGCAGCAATCTGTGCTCCCGGAAACCCTACATCCCTTTCTGTTTCTGCAGCAACTCCACAGACTGGCAACTGGGAGTCCCTCAGTTTTGCTTGATGGTCCATACCTCTTCCAGGAGCAAAGAAGAGGGTCTTTTCTGCTAGTTGTTGTGTAAGGTCCCACATTTGCCTGGGTAGAGCCACCAGTAGGTGGCCCTGCAAGGATCCCGCTCCTGTTCCTTCTTGAGTCTTTATAGTGTCAAATCAGATCCACCCTTCATGTGGCTTGTTTAGCTTTTTTCAGCCCTTCAGAACCAATTTTCATCTTCTATATTCAATAACTCTGCCATGATGAGACAGTTCAGGCCTGTATCTCCTCCTTTGCTTTAGTCTCACAGCCCTTCTGGCATGGGTTAAACTGGCCTAGACCAGCTGTGGCCTGAAACCAGCCTCTCCCAAGCTAGCATCTTTGAGATTGCTTCCTCATGTTTCCTCTTTACCCCAGGCTGTGCCATACTGAGACAATGACTTCCCTAGTAGGAGCAAAGAGAGGCAGATATGTCCACAAAATTTGTTCTACTTGCTCATGGTTTCCCCCACCCCACTCTCCTCTCTCTCCCTATTCCACTCTGGGATGGTTAACTCCAACTAGGAACTCAAGAAGGAACATTTTGTGGAGTCTTCAGGGAGAAAGTACTACTCTCACAGAAAACTTGAGGACAACAGTGAAAACAGTGTGGAGTTGTGTACAGGTGGTGATTTCTCTTTATGCATGTCTAATGTGACCCAGTATTTCTGCATATCTAACCTTTCCTCTGCAGCCTTAGGACACTCTGGGCATTCTTAGTCATTTACTTCCCACTTCTAGGCTTGTAATATGCCTTTATTTTAATGCATAGATCTTGGATGCAGTCCCCTGAAACGTCGTGGTGGTTGGCTGTTAATGTTTTTTTTCCAGAGGAGTTACTGTGATCCACTGCAGTCGTGGTGCCATCTAGAAATCCCCCAGCCTTTCCCTCCCATTGATAGTGTTTAATACTTTATTCCAGAGCACATTATCATCCTACAGTCTCTCCATAAACAACATTTGCCTTTCTGACAGCAGAGGCGGTCATTACGCTGATCTTTGCCCTTTCCTCTTGGACTCTCGCTATCTCTGAAAGACAGGAATTTGGTGTTCACTCTCCCCAACTTCCCCCATTGCATTTCCTTTCTCATGTTCTGGCAAAGGGAAATTCAGTCCGAAAATGCCTAATCACCGTATGCAGTGTTTTTACCCAAAACAAGTCTGGTTTTACCGGTCTTTGGAAGCCAAAGTAGCATTCTGTGAAAACAAGTCTCTGTCAGCATCAGCTGCTAGGAAAGCCTATGCCTCTGGGGGCCACCGCCTGGCCCATGGCCTTGACCTGAAGCAGGGTTCACAGAGCCTGATAAGAACATCACTGTCCTGGAGCAAGTGCTGACCCTGTGACACTCCCTCATCGCGGAGCCCCTGCATTCCCATCCCAATGACACCATGGCTGCGGGTGTCCTGGGCCCCGGGGGACTCGTGGCATGAGGAGGAGCAGTGCACCGGGGGGACCATGCATCGCGAGGACGCGCTGCCCTGGCAGAGGGAGCGGGGAGGGCAGGCAGGTGCAGGATATGCTGCTGGGAGGCCAGCACCGGCTCAACAGCCGTGGGTCTGGAGTGCCATGTCATGAAAATCTGAACAAGTCTGCAGCGTTATACGGGCATTAATAGTCACAGAGAAGGGCTTTTGCCCTTCAAGGGAGACAGGCTGGCCAGGAGCACTGGAGCTACTAATTGAGGTGCAGGGCAGTCATTAGTACATTTAAATAGTAGAAAGCTAAGTATGTTCTGCAGTCACTCCTAGCAAAGGACACTGACAGGACACGCTCCTTTCAAAGCCCAGGGCTGTGTGACACACATCTCTGCAAGCACAGCTCTTTCTGGCTGGCTCTTGCCACGCTCCCTTAAAGAGACAGCTCCCCACCTCTCTCTTTTTTTTTTTTTTTTCTTTTTTTCCTAAGCCAAATGCAGTAGCAGGCAATAATCAAGAAGAGATCATAACACGTAGCTTCCAGCATAATTAAACTACCTCACTGATTAAAAGTGTCCTCTTAATTTCTGAGGTGTATGTATTGGCACTTGTGCTGAAATACCTCCTCTGGCTAAATCCATCCTCTGGCTCTGCCCACAGCTACCCTGCAAACCTGCTTTTGCCCTTACAGCTATATCACGAAGAACTTCAAATGATTCTTTCTATTTCTCCACCTGAATAAGATCTGCATCCCATTTTTTCAGACATCTCTGTAATGTGCACCTTTCAGGTATTGCTTGAGGAAGACGAGGCACACATTTTCCAGTAGATCTTTCTGTCTGGTAGGACAAGTATATTGCAGCTGTCTTCCGTTACCTTCCCTTTGCTTTAGCCTGAGTACTCCAGCTGGTGCTAAAGTGGCTTTCTTTGTTGGCTCATTCCCTTTTATTGTGTTTTCCCAGGTCATAGAAGTAGGAAAAAGTGCAGAATGAAGGGGCCTTGTGTCAAGTTCTTGCTCCAAATGAAGCATCAGCTTTACCAGTGTTACACCTGATAGCTGTTTGCTAGATGTGCTCTTTCAAAGACCTGTGAGAAAGGTCTCCATCACTTCCCACAGTAAGTGAAACAAAAGACAGTTGGCCTGATGAAACATCTGGGCTGCTGAATGCTGAATGCAAATTCAATGGCAGTTGGAGAACATAATGTCTCCCAAGGAGTACTGAATGTGAACAAAAGTGCAGTTTTTTATGGCACTGCCAGAGACCTGATGAAGCTAGAGCATCAAGTGTAGAAAAATATCTGGCATCAAGTATACCCTTAAGAAAACATTCCCCTCGCATGCAGTGAAAGTCCTCCCATCCCACATGTTTACTGGAATCCTTTGAAATGTCTCCATCAGCAGAGGGTTTTGTATGCTTTTCCTACAGTCATGACTGTTGCAGACAACGTGGTGCTTCTGCCCCGTCTGGTCCCCAGACTTGCTCTTGCAGGCCCTGCTGAAGGGCCAGGGAACTTTCCTAAGACTGTGAACACATTGGATGAGTTGGGCTTTTCCAGGTCTGTCCTGGATCTAACAGAGCTTCCCGGTTGTGCTGTTCTGATTTCTCACTTGTTTCAGTCTCCTCTCTCTTCAGTGTCCATCCTTTCTGTTGAAATCCAGCATGTAAGATTTTCCAAATAGTTTCCGGCGCATACATATTCCTGAATATAACAAATTTATTTTCAGTAAGGTACTTATCTGAGCTTGCATTTCATGCCCTTCCATGGTAAGATTAGTTCATGTAGTTTCTGGGTTTTACTGCATATCCTGTACTATCAATGGCTTCTCTTTCTGTGTTAATAAAACTGTTTCTGCCACCATGCTGATTTGGGCATCTGCATCCAATTTAAAATAAAGAAATACCCAGCTCGGTTTTGAGCTGAGCTGTTGGCAACCTCCGTCAGTGCTGCAAAGTGCTGAAGACACTGCCGGTTTTGCATCTCCTTCCAAACGACGAGTGTTGTCTCTGTTTGCTGTGCTTGCCACAGAGCTTGCAGCTCCGTGTGCTGTTTCTTCTCCTTGAATAGCTTTCCTTTTTCATGGGGGTATTTTCCATTTTATTTCACATGTAGTACCATGTGCTGTTCAGTGAACTCACAGAGCTAAGACAGCTGACAGACTCTGCTCCCTTCAGCATTTGCTGATCATTAGCTTTTTAGCACTGTGTAACAGGAGCCTCTGCTCAGCACATCAGCATGCCCTGAGTGGCTCTGGCAAGAGCCTCCAAAACACTGTTATTGCTGAGGAATGCCTAATCAAGAGTCTCCTCTTATTATTATTCTCTGTGTATTCCTGGGATTCCTTTCCCCTGTGCAGTAATACCATGTTGCACCCTCCTGCCAGAGGGTGCTGGAGCGCAAGCTTTTCTTTTGTTGGCTAGTGGAGAGGACTTTTTGCCGGGATTTTTCCCAGTGCTGCACTTTGTCAGGCTGGATTACTAAAAGCTGATGAGAAACATGCAGCAGAGACCAGACCAAGATGGGCAGCTTGCATTTAAATGAGTAAACATTGCATGGTGAGAGTGGGGAAACAACAGTGGAAACTTAGGAAGAGAGTGAGAAAGTTCTGTGAAGAGTCTCTGCAGGAACCCAGCTCTAACAATGCCTGCAAGGTCTGGGTGCTCCTACTGCCAGATACTGGCTCCAGAACTACCCATTTCAAGGCTGGGGATGATTAGACCAAGTGGAAAATAAGATTCAAGCAGTTTAGGCAAGGATCAGGCTGACTCCCAGAACAGCTCTGTACTGTATTTGATGGGCCAAGGGCTGAAAATATGTTTTCCTTCAAGCTGATGACTTTGAAAAAGCAAGATTGTAGAATGCTGATACTGGCAACTTGAATTAATATTTTATCCCCTTTCAGGAGAGATCGGATTTTTTTCCCAGTGCCAGGTTGATTCTACTGAAGAAGCTTTCACAGTGCTGCACAACCCAGCACAGAGCAATGAATTCACCAGCAGGTTTCATGATTAAATGTTACAGGAATGATTTTTTTTTATTTTTTTTTTGCTATGAGAGAGATCACTGGGTGTCAGAGAGGCTGTAACTTAACACTGATTTGATGCCAGGGAAAGCAATTACAGCAGATGCGCAAGCCAAGAGCACCAAGAAGCAGCAGGAGACATTGCAGGGTCCAGTTAATCCCCTAGGCAACATCAACCATGTTATTACTTGATGCCAACCATTAAAGAAACATCAGCATTAACCTGCTTCTGCGGCAGCTTTTCCAAACAAGCTAAGAGCAGTTTGCACTGATAGTGAGGCAAAACCTTTTCATGCACCTGGTGCAGTGGTAGCTGCCTTATTTCAGTGGCTGAGGTGATAAAGGGCATTAAAAAAGATTATCCATTAAAAAATGGATAAAGCCATTAGGCACACGTTTGGCTCTTGGAAGAGGAGGGTATAAATCACAGGAATACGGAGATTTCATACTGAGACAGGACAGCCTGTTCCAAGGCTGTGATAGGGACAGATACTCCTGAGAAGATGTACAAATCTCTTCTGGCTCAGCTCAAGCCCTGCCCTTTTGGCAGGAGGTTACATGTACCAAAGAGATCCCTGCAGCCAGGGTCAATATCCCGAGCACTGGCATGGTTCAAGACAGTGTCTACGTGGGAAGACATCTATTGAGTTTAAAGCCTTTTAAATACCACTGCTAAGCTGTAATTTAAGTGAGGGATTGGGCTTATGATAGAGGCTTAATGAGAATGCCAGCTCAAGCTGAGGAGATGAAGGCAAGCCATGGTTCTGCAAGAGACCCCGCACAGCTGCAGAGGAGTTACCTTACAGCACACCGTGCTACTCTGAGTTGTAATGTGATGTGATTTGTTGTCACAGGACTTAAAAGAGTGATACCCGTGCAAACAGCCAAGCCTGGCAGGCTCAGTGGAGCACCGATTCTCCTCTCTGCTCCTTTCCCCACTTCCCACCCAGGAGATTTGGTAAAAATTAGGTAACAAAAAGGAACATTATCTTCTTTCTTTGTAGGTTATTTACTACAGCCTATCTGATTTTCCTCAATATGAACTCTGCACATCAAAGCTCAGAAAAGGAGACAGGCCCATGGCATGGTCCCAGCAGAAGCTGGTGACTTGGTTGTGCCTCCTGGCTGGTGGGTGCTTTCATCACGGTGACAGAGCCTTATGAGTGTCTCTGACAACTCAGAGATCAGAGAAAGTTGGAACACAACCATTACACAGGCTGGCAGCTGGTGAACTCAGTGCCAACAAGATGCTAAACTCAATGGCAGTTTGTGGGTGTCCCGCTCTCATATCCAAGGTATTTGCTAGCCATTTATTAGCTGCATTCAAAGGTGCAGGCTCAGATATTTATTCTTTGAAACTTCTTTTGCATCCAAGATCTTTGAAAAGACAATTAGCCATCCTCAGTAATCCTTGTCAGGGGTGGCCTTCACCCCATCCTAATCTATGGCTTTATTGTCTAGATGCTCAGTGCTCATCTATGCAAAATACAATTTCAAGAAGCTGGACTCACCTAAACAGGAGCAGATGTAGGTTCAGAAGAGTACTCCCACATCCAGTACTCCCCTGGCAAGAGCAGGATGAGGCCATCTGCAGGGCAGGAGAATCTGTCAGCATCACTGAACTGAACTCTTACCTGAGTGCGACCAACTTACTTGAAAAAAACATACCCCCAGATGGCTGGCACCTTGCAATCTTTGAATTGCTTTGCTTTGACTGAAGTTCAGAAATGGAAGCGAGGGAGGGCATGGAAGGGATTATGTTTCAGGATGATCATTAGCTCTACTTAGAGTTCACCTGTTCTCTGCCAGCACCAATGTGCCATTGTCGCAACATGGAAGAGGAGCTCTTCTACTAAGAAAGAAGGACACGGTGAGACTGGACTGATGGTATATACCTCAGGAATGCAATGTCACAGAGAGAAAAGCAATTCTGGCATTTGACTGTGTGTTTTAACTGCTTATGAGAGTTCACCCCAGGCTTCTCTGTAGCTCTCAAAGCAGACCACAAACAGTTCTTCCTGTCAAGATGTCCCAACATGCCGTCACTGGGAGTGCAGTGAATCCAGATGTGTGTGGCAAAGCAGTAACCTGTGTCCTCGAGGCCCAGGGTAAGACTTTTGCCACAGCAGGTGCCCTGTCAAGCAGCCCATTGCCTGAAGCCAAAGGCCAACATCTGATTGAAGAATTGGCTGCTCGCTAACTAGAACTGCATTACCAGCCACAAACCAAAAGTTGCCTGGAATCTGCTCAGCAAAGCAAGCTGATCAAACATGATCAAAGGAGCTCTGCCCTTCAGGACATTGAACGAGTCTCAGCTAGGAATGCAGACAAAGATCATCCATCCTTAAGGAGAGCTGACAAAGAAGTACTTTTTGCTCATCCACAGAACCACGCAGGCTGAAAAAATTCCCAGGGCTGCATGGGCGGTGTCAAGGCATGGCAGAGCGGTCTGTAACCATGCAGTGCGTTAGGGCCAGACCTCGCCTCTGTGCTTTATCCAGATTTCCATGCCAGGCTTCTGGAACAACAGAGGAGCCCAAACCACTCAGGCAGTCAGCCCTCTTTGAACGTCTGTGTCAATGAACAGGAGCTGTTTCACCTGAACAGTCAGTGAAGTCTTTTCGTATCTGACTGGTATCACACTGTTCTGAGCCAGCCACACTTGGTGGGTATTTTTTCCTAATATTGGTTTTAATCACGCAAAGTCCACTGTAGCAAGACGCAGCATGCTAGAAGAGAGCTGACTTTGCAAAACGATGCAGTTTTAGCCACATCACTTTGAGTCTTCCCTGCTTGCTGAGCACATTCAGACAGTGATGAAGACTGCAAGGGTCTGCCTAGAGGGAACTGATAACACATGCAAGGTGTTAATGACTTATCATGGCCTACTGTGACAGCGAAGGCTGTCCTCTCTTATCAGTACATTTATTCTATTTTATCACAACTTTGTGAGCTATGTATACATATATATACTCATCAGTAATACGAAAGTAACCAGAATAGGAAAAATATGATGGATGTTTTGGAGGCCTCCTGAATACCATCAGTCTTTGGTGCTGATATGGACATCCAGGCACAAGTCAAAAAAAATGTCAAGATCCCATGTGTCTTTCTGGTTTCTATCTGGAAACCGTATACTCCTCTCCTCTCCTCACCACACCTTGCCTTGCCTTGCCTTGCCTCGTCTTGCCTTGCTTTGCCTCACCTCCTCCCTGCCACCTTCTCAGTGTTGTAAGAAACAGGACCAGACCAGATCCTGACCCATATGCCATTCTCCCCCATGACCTTAAGGAGGGAGCACGGTGGTTTGCAGAAACTCCCCTTTCCCAGTGTGTTCACCACAGACTCACACACCTGCCTTCATGACCATTCAGAACAGGGAAAATCCCCTACTTTGTAGTGTCAGCAAGTGGGAAAATATCCAGCACAGATATATCCACCCCCACCTCAGTCTCTATCATGCAGAGCGGAGGCACCAGTAGCCCCAGAGCCTTCCCATGGGATGATGTTCTTGAAAAGCAGATGTTCTCATTCCTTGGGTATCCACTTGTTGCAGTTTGTTTGGCAGGGACATTTCCCCTTCTGGGAATCTCTCTCCCAACAGATGTGGTGTGAACAACTTTCATGGTTATGCCTTTCTTTCTCCTTCAGTGACCTTGCACCAAAATACCAGGTCCTGTGCCCAGGAAGTGGTCTGTTGTGGTCCTTGCAGAATGCAGGAAGTTTATCCAAGCATATTCTGTCCCATGTCCAAAACAGGACCGGAGCAATTCTGACAAACACAAAAGAAAATTGGTGTCTGTCATATTTCTTCTTCATCTGGCCAGTGACTCATTTGGCACTGCCGTCTCAGAGCTCAAAATTTAAACTCAGATATGTTCCAATTTGCAACCCACAGAAGAAGGCATTTTCCCCTCTTTGTTCCAGGAATTGCACAGTAGACCACAAAGGGTTCAGCAAATAGAACCCTTTTGGGGTTCCAGTATGTTTTCTGTGGTATGCATAATGAAATTGTATTCACCACAGTTCCTACTGGGAGTTTTTGAACTCCAGATTTATTTCTTAAACAGACACCAGATGTTTTATTGCCAGAACAAATAATTAAAGAGAGAATGGAGAACATTGTTTAATGGATCTAAGTGTCTCAAAGGAGATAAAATGATAGATTTTACTCAGATAATTTTCTAAGGATTGTATCACAGAGACCTATATAATTATAGGGCAAATTTATGTGAAGCAAAGGTTTTTAAAAGTTACACGTGCTTACCCATATCAGCAATTCCGTGAACTGTTCAAAACTAGAATAATCACTCCATTAAAATAATTATCACTTAGAAATGCAGCATTAAAGAAAGGTAATAATGTGAGCTGTCAGACTGTAGGATATATGTATGATTGAGCTTAGTGGATCCGTTTTCCAATTACAATGAAGCCTGTGCTAGAAGCAACCCTTCTTAGACAGCCACTGATTTTAAAAGACGATCCAAAAATAGCTCTATTATTCACTTTTTTCAAGAAGATTCTCTCCAGCAATTCACTAGTCTCCAGGGTGGTGACTCTGCACAGGCTTTGGTGAGTCCTTCTTGATATTTTTGGTATATCAGAACTTGGATTCTCATTTTGAAAGAAACTTGACAACATTAGGAAAGTAAATTAAGCACAACGAGATGGGGAATGGCTCTGTAATAAGAACAAACATAACTGCAGTCAGGAAGTCTTTCCCCTTAAGGAATAACATTCACACCAAGAACGCAAAACAGATCAGCTCATGCAAAAGTGGAGCAATCAGCTTTTTTTCCAGCATACAGATCAATCCTCTCACATGAACTATAGCTACGTGACCCCGCTCCTTCCTCACTGCTTTAAGCACCTCTGCGTGAGGAAGGAGAACCCTCCACAAGAGCCAAGTAGTGTCTTGGACCTCTCGCTAGGGAACACTGAGTTCAGCAGGAAGTTAACTCCTGATCTGGCCCCAGTATCGGCATGTCGTCCACCTAATGCCTGAAACAGCTCAGGGTACCCCCGAATGCCCAAACGGCAAATCAAAGAGGTAAACTAGCATCCCTGCATGCTGGTAAATCAAAGCACTTGCTGAGAAAAAAGGCATATGGTTATTTTCAGGGAACTTTTTTCCATACAAGTCCCATCCCAAGAACTGTTACATTAAATAAGGATCACTTCTTCACATTATCAGTGTTTCATGATTTCAGAGCTCAGAACTGATCATTTAGCCTCTGTTTAATATTTTAAACCCAAAGAAGAGCCTTTCTTTCTTTTTCTTTCTTTCTTTCTTTCTTTTTCTTTCTTTCTTTCTTTCTTTCTCTTTCTTTCTTTCTTTCTTTCTTTCTTTCTTTCTTCTCTCCCTTCCCCCTCCTTGCTTGCTTGCTTTTTTTCCTTTACAATCAAGTAAACATAATACTTAGCAATATTCACATAGAAAATCCGCTTGAGCTATCTGCTTTCCTCCCATCAAAGCATGTTTCTGTTAGTGCCTTCAGCCCTGGACCTCATGTTCAATCACAACTGCTACCTTTCAGGTGTATTAATCAAGACACTACAGAAGTAAGTGGCTCAATGCATCTTCCAGTTGTTCACTTCTTTTCTCATTGCCCCGTCACAACAGAGACACCTGCAAAATTGTTCAAAGTTGTCCAGGGTCCTTGGATACTTTTCTCCCCTTAATTTTACCAGAAAATGTTTGTCCAATCAGGCAGTTTCACATATATCATTTTATGTGTTTCATTTGCAACAGCAGCAACAAGGATCTGTTCAGGCAAAGCCTTTTGTGTGCAAAGCTCCATTGAAACTCGTCAGCTGCAGAAGATTTTAAGACAAGACACTTCATGAACTCTATACAGAAATAGAAGTGAATCTCACAGAAAAGAAGAAAAAGCTCATTTTAGATGATTCCAAAAGAAACATTCCAGTATCTTGACTCAGTTTGAAAATAATTAAGATAATCTGGAAATCAAATTCAAAGGCTAGCAGGAAAGAAAGGCTCCCACTGCGAAGAGAAACAGCCTTGCAGGAGACACTGATGTATAACACATAATAAGGTGTAATGGTGAACAATTGGGCTGTTATTGGGATGTTAAATTCTGTGTTAATAGATAAACCCTACATTTTCACTCAGTTACAGTTCTGCTTTCTTTCTTTTTTCCTTTCCTGGCTTGTCTTGTTCCCCTCATACACATTCCAGACAGCTCTGCTGTAAATCCCTTCCATCACACTGTCATACTTACTGACATTTCAAGGACGTTTCATTTAAAACATTCAGAAAAACAGCCTCCCTCACAGCCTTCCAGGAACAAGCATCACTGACTAGCAGCAGTTGAGCTCATGGCATCCCATCTCCAGCTGGATCCAAACCCCGAGAAGCAACATCTGGAAACAAGATTGCAGCAAAACTTCTACAGGCCACTGCACAGTTTGGTTTCACCCATGACACCACCTCACGGCAGTGATTCATCGTTTAGCACAAGCTACCTCAGATCATTTATTACCTGGCTGCTCCTCGGTTTTACCCTTCCACCTGCGGTTTTGTTTATCCTTTGTGCCCCTTGTTGTCTCCTCAGCATGCAGCTCTCCCCAGGTCCTCCTCTTCCATTGCTGTTCACGTGACAAACTCACTTAGGAGACTGCATTAAAAAATTATTGCTTCTGTAGATTATCAGTGTCAGATCCTCACCTGGAGTCATTCATAGTAGTCCTTAAAAATTAATAGCTCTAGGGCCACTTAAGGCCCTGGAGGATATGAATCGCTGTTCTCAAGCTTATAGCATAAGTTCTTTGAGATAGTGACTGTACTGGCAGTAGTAAAAGATATATCTAAATAGATATAAAGATGTTGGTAGAGTCTATACACAGTCTAAACATTTAGGAGGAAAGAGAACTTTTGGCCCTTGAAGCATAAGACACATGGCTAGGAAAATAATCAAATGTGGCCCCCGGTATTGGAGTGTATAATTTGGGACTTTAAAAGGCATGAAGAAGACGGTAGAAACAAAGGGAGACCAAGCAGACCCTGTGTCTTTGTGGTGTGACAGACCGAGAGAGCCAACGCGCCGTCGGAGGGAGCGGAGTGACGGGAAGGACTGCTGGGCTCCCGTGGGCTGGCTCGCGGCTGCCGGCTTCACTGCTGCCCTTCAGCTGCGGCACCGCGCGGTCCGCCGCGGGTTAATGGCTTTATCGTCTGCTGGTTGTGCTGCTCAAGACATACCACTTGCAAAACAGAAACATGATATGGCACAGAGTAAAAGATCTCATTCAGTTTTAATCTGCTGGAACATCGGTATTTGGCAAACGAGAAAAGATCAAGGAAAATATACTGTAGGCTGTGTCAGATACCTGTGACACTACTCATTACTTCTCTGCTTAACAACCCAAGTATAGGATTCAGATTTTCTTGATCTGCTCAGAAGTCATTTCCCTGACGATGAATTTTGCTCTTCCCTCTTGGTCCTCTTCTGTGTGAATCCTGACTTTGTGAAAGACCAGCACCAGCCATTGCTGATATCAGACGGGACTGAATCGAGGGCTCTCGTTTCCTTGCTCTCCATCACTGTTCTCTCTCTTGCTTTGTTTCTTTTTTTGGTTTGAAAAAGAAAAATCACACGATCAGTGATATGCCAACACGAGATTCACTTTACTACCCACCCTCTGGAATTGCAATGAAATTGTGAAATCAGTCTTCAGCAATATTTGATTGATAGCCTTTGAAGGTGGGATAAAAAAGTCAATAAAGTCTCATTTCTTACGAATGTCTTCTCCACTGCGTTTTCATATTTGCCCTGTGGGATATTTGGCAATTTTTCATACAGCACATAACCAAGTTGACTTATCACACACAGTTCTTTAAAATAACACCGGAGGAATTTGAGGATTTTACTTAACACAATATTGTGAAGAAACACATCACAGTTCTGTCTGCATTAGCTATAATCCCCTAAAGTCCCAGTGAGTCTGTTCAGCTGCAGCTGGCAATTAAGCTGAAGTTATTTAGGCAGTAATTAAGGTTTTAATCATGGAATTTTATTTGGAATTCTTTTTGGAGAAAATCGTTCTTTAAGAACCTCTGTCAAGATCAGCAGTGTCCAGACTGCTGGACAGAGATACCCAGGTCATTTTTTGATGCTGATAATTGGCACTGGTGCCTCCTGTGGAGTCAAAGTTCGAGAGAGGAGGGAGCAACTCAAACCACAATTATCCAGCATTCCCAGCCCCTGCCTTCTTACGTGGTCAGTAGAGAGAAGCCATCAAAGCACCCCAGGTAGGTACCTATAGGTTACGGTTTGGAGGTAGGCCCTGCCCGCTGGCCAGGCTATAAGGAGCCAACATCCAGCAGCTGTAGGATGCCAGAGGGCTAAACCACTCTCTTGGATATCCGTGTCCCAGTAGGCACTTGAGCAGGACACTTAAGGGCTTAGCCTTTAATACCAGTGTCCATGGGGCAGGTTTTTTTCATAAATATCAGGCAAAGTTGTTTTCATTGCAGGTCGTTTCATTTTTACCGTCTATGTAGAAGGAGTCTGGTGCCACAACCCTCTCTGCACAGGAACACCCTCCCTGTGGGACTCCAAAGCAGTTCTGCGCTGGAGCGAGGTGCTTGTGCTGAGCCCTCAGCACCGTGCTTCTGACACAGCACAGTCTGTATGAATCGCGCTTCCCTCTAAGGTCATGCCAGATGCATTTCCACAGCCAGCAGAGCAGCAGCTCACATGCCCCTGCCATCTCTAAGGGCCACCACAAAGCCCCTTGCTTCTCCCTGGGCTTCTCTTCTGGAGGGAAGCTACGTGCTCGGTGGGCAACTCTACGGCATTGGCTCTGCCTGTGCAGCAACATCAGCGGGCCAAATCCTCAGCCCTTGCTCCACCTCTGTTCTGGGCTTGTCTAAGAGATCGGCTGCTGTTTACCGTAATAAATAACAAGCAAGAAGCAGCCTGCAGGGTAGTTAGAGCAGAAACAGCCTCTGCCCCGCCTTTGAACAATGTGTGAAATCATAGCGTCCTGGCCCTCACCGAGCACTTTCTGGTGTTATCCTAACAAAAGTAATTATCCTAATTGCTCACTTTAAGTATTCCAGGTGCTGACAATAGGTGTGTCTTATAAATGGAAGCATGAAATGAAAAAATAGAGGAAGCAACTACTCTTATAATGAAAACATTTAATCTAAACACGGAGCCCCCATCACAGCAGCAATCCATGAGGAGGATGGACCTACTTCAGCATCAGCCACAACAAGTGACATGTCTTTGTCGAGCACTAAAAGCTTTATCAGTCCACAAGCATTTTGGTCGTGCTTGTGCCCTGATCCTCCCCAAGAAAACCCATGTCTCCAGATAAGGACTTTCAGAGTCCATGTGCTTCAAGAAGTTGGATATAGTGCAAGGGGCTACCCACAGCTGTTGCAGAACATCCATTCCTGGGGATGAGATGCTGCCAGCTTGCAAAGTTTGGTGATGCAGCTCACTCCTTCAAAAGGTTGTCTTCTGCCAAAGCCCATGGGAAGGACACCTGGGTCCACTCAGAAGACCAAAGCAGAAGAGACAGGATGCTCTGCAACAGCACAGTGTGGAAGGGGTGTCCTGGCAGAGTAATAGCCAGCAGCAGGTGGGAAAGCTGGAGGAGCAAAAAGCTCCCTGTGTACCTGCTGTGGTGCTAGTAGGGTCTACACACCCCATAGGCAGAGTGTGGGGGGCAGAAAAGTCAGCGGGGAGAGGTACCAGGGGCTCCGGGAGCGACTCTGCCCGTCTGGGAGAGGACACGGAGCTGGCGTTTCCAGTCTAATGAGAGGGGGCTGGAGGGGCTGGGAGCACTCTCTAAATACCTCGGTCACTGAGGGTCTCGGTGGGCTCAGAGCAGCCTCTGGACAGGTGTGGGGGGCCCTGAATCCAGCTGGGTCTAAAGCATAGTAACTTTACAAGCAGCACTCGGTGGTTAGGCTCTGGGGCAAAAGGAGGTCAGATGTGATGATCCAGAGGAGTCCTACAGCTCTCAGTTTCCCTGTGCACTCCTATTAGGGAGCAGAAGTACGGCTCGTTAGCCCATTCTTATTTACACCCATCTGAATCCGGATTAGTTGCCTTGCTGCCGGTCGCCGAGTACTGTTGGTGTTTCTTGCAGGGTAGCCCTGTCTGGGACAAACTTTATGAGTTCCTAATCAAAGTACAGGTTTGTGTGACTTCAGCCCCGCCAGCTTGTCCTTGCTTCTTTCCATACTATGTCACTATGATCCAGTAGTGTAACAACAGAGGGCCTAATCTGAATTTTACTCATTATGAAAATTTCAGGACATCACGTATCTTCAAGAACATATCACTTCGTAAAACTGGCAATGCTCTCATATGAGTCAGTCTGTGAATCACAGGAGATAAAACTAGAAACCAAGGCAAACTATGCTCTGTTCTTCAACCACACAGAGCTATTCTTCTGTCAAATCAAATGAATTTATTCTTTTATTTCATTGCTTTTTCCCTTCCCTCTCCCAATTCTTATTTGTCCCTGGCTGGAGCACATCCTGCCCCAGGTGTGCATGCCACTGCCTTCCCCTCATCCCTGGGCGATGTGACTCAGAGGTACAGCGCAGGAGAAGACCTGCACGCAGCACCAGCAGGGATGCTCCCGAAGGGCACGATACGCTTTGCTCTCCCACATGTTGCAACACTGCCCAGAAGGGTTTGCCCACAAGTGCTTCAACATCGGTCTGTCCATCCCACACAGGACGAGATATCTGACATAGGAGCAGTCCTAGCCACTTGGTAGACACAAATGTCCAGGTAGAGAAGAAGAATCACAGAAACACACGATCACACAGAATGATGAGGTTGGAAGGGACCTCTGGAGGTCACCTGGCCCAGCCCCTGCTCAAGCAGGGACACCCAGAGCAGGCTGCCCAGGGCCATGTCCAGGCGGCTTTTGAAGGTCTCCAAGGAGGAGACCCCACAGCCTCTCTGGGCAACCTGTGCCCGCGCTCCATCACCCGCACGGCACAGAAGTGCTGCCTGGTGTTCAGAGGGAGCCTCCTGTGTGCCAGTTTGTGCCCATGGCCTCCTGTCCTGGCACTGGGCACCACTGAGAAGAGCCTGGCTCCTTCCTCATTGCACCCTCCCTTCGGGTGTTTATAGACACTGATAGGGTCCTCCGAGCCTCCTCTTCTCCAGGCTGAACAGTCCCAGCTCTCTCAGCCTCTCCTCATAGCAGAGATGCTCCAGTCCCTTCATCATCTTCATGGCCCTCTACTGCACTCTCTCCAGTACATCCGGGTCTCTCTTGTACTGGGGGACCCAGAACTGGACCCAGCACTCCAGGTTCAGCCTCACCAACACTGAGTAGAGAGGAAAGATCACCTCTGCTGACCTGTTGGCCATACTTTGCCTAACGCAGCCAAGAACACTGCTAGCCTTCTTAGCAGCAAGGGCACACTGCTGGCTCGTGTTCAGCTTCGTGTCCCCCAGGAGCCCCAGGTCCTTTTCTACAGAGCTGCTTTCCAGCTGGGAGGCCCCCAGCTGCAGGACTTAAATTTACTGGAAATGTACAGGAATTTACTCCATATGCATGTAAGGCCACACTGTCAGCCCCACCCTGCCCCTTTCTTGGACCGCTTTTGGTGGCAGAACGCAAAGAACCGTGGCCACCACCTCCTGTGCTGAGCGAGCTCCCAGTTGCTCCCTACAGGGCCCGTCTTTGCTCCTCGCTGCCGGCGCTTCCCTGGGGTCTGGGCTGCGGCAGGGCACAGGAGGCAGCAGGAGGCACAGCCTCTGCGGCCTCACATCAGGGAGCCCCAGTAAACTGGGGACTGCTCAGGCAAGAGCCTAAAGCTGATGCAAGAAACAAGTGCTGTGTGGGAGCTGGAATTTCCATCTTGCAGGGAATTCCCCAGTTTTGC
The DNA here is from genome assembly GCA_013399475.1 of Chauna torquata. Taxonomy (NCBI): domain Eukaryota; kingdom Metazoa; phylum Chordata; class Aves; order Anseriformes; family Anhimidae; genus Chauna; species Chauna torquata. The sequence continues at coordinate 75,012 of VXAL01007861.1, forward strand.
AATGGGCTTTTAGTCTATGCTGGATCGAAACCAACAAGTTTTGGCAATTCCCATGAAACTAAACTTTCGAAAGATGAGCAGATCCTTTGATGCCTGTCAAAGTGTTTGTTGTCATTTCAACAACTGACAGGGTTTTTTTACATTAAATGAATTTCAGAACAACACACTGCCTTGCAAAAAACTAAGCCAAGCATTTCACTTTGGAAAGTTTGAAGCAAAGTATTATATTACTTTTGTGCAACTCTACCTTCCTTCCTGGCTTCCAGGATCTTATTAGAATTTTTTTTTCTTTAGATGTTCCCTTAACAAATTTCCCATAAAATGATACTTTCTTCTGGAAAAAAGAGAGTGGCCTGTCCACTGCATTACTACTGCTAACAAATCTAAGCAATTTTATTGCCCCTGCAGCCACAAGCCCACCTACAGCACATCCTCGATGCTTGAAAAACAACCCCATGGGGATTGTTTTTCCTTTCTCTCAGGTTTTCCTGAGTACAGACGCAAGGTGAGATGATTCGCAAGACAGGTGATGTACTTCATTCAGTCACACTTGGTTGTCCGAGGTCCTAGATGGGCACCAAGCAGCCTTCATGCACCTGCCCCAGCCCCCTGCCAAGGGAAGGGATTGCAGCAGCCATTCAGGCTGGGATTGACTCAAAATTTAACAACGGTGGGAGCAGAGATTCAGCCTCTGAGCAGCTGTCTTGACGGACAGGCAGCTAAGTCCTGGGGACGAGCAAGCCCTGATGGCTCTATCAGTCAGACCAGCTCTGCCATAAAATGTGTATTTATGGCTACAGGTTTTATCAGCAAGAAATAAATACAAATACTTTATCCGTGCCCCCTGTTTTCTGTACTTCATAGCCCTCCTGCGATGAGGAGGATGCAGGATGCACCTCTGGAGGTAGGACAAGAGGAGGTGCATGGTTTTGGGCTGTCTCCCGAAGGCGACTGCTAGAGCGAGATGCGCGCCTGCAACGGTTGCAAATTGCTGCTTTGGTCTGGTGAATTTTAAACAACTGTGCTCTCACTCAACACGTTTATTTCCATCCATTTGTCCATGATAGCTGCACCTTTCTGTCTCTGCCCAGGGGTAAGGTCCCCCTGTGGTTTCTGTGGGCACAGGAGCCAAGGCAGTGCAAAACACCCTGCCACAAGAAGAGCACTCCTTCGATCATGCAAATCAAAGCTCTTGCCCAGATTTGTTATTGCAATTAAGTCAATCCCGTCTGAATTCCTGAAAGCCAACTATCCTGATCTACATAAAGAACGTGTTTTATCTTTATGAGAATAGCGATGGGATCACTTCTTTGTGTAGCCATGCTTTCCATTTTGTGTCTGCACTAACGGCGTCTGTTCATTTAATTATTCATTTAATATCCGCCGCCCCTTTGCTGCTACCTGAAGTACACTTCAAAGCTCCAGAACATGAGCTGGGTGCATATGAATTTCAATGTAAATCAAAGCAAAGGAATTTCAGAAAGCCATCAAAGAGCTGCACAGAAGAGCATCCCGAAACGTCCTCCCTCCCAGCAGGCAGCCGCAATGCCCCGTGGTTTCTCCCTGCTGCAGACGCATTATTACAATGGGATGTAGGTGCCTGAATCACAAAGTCAAGTGCTTGATGCTGGAAGGGACCTCTGGAGGTCACTCGGTCCAACCCCTGCTCAAGCAGGGACACCCAGAGCAGGCTGCCCAGGGCCACGTCCAGGTGGCTTTTGAAGATCTCCAAGGAAGGAGACTCCACAGCCTCTCTGGCTGTGGACCAGAGACACAACCACATAAACTGCAAACCTCTCTGAAAACTCTGGAGAATCTGGGCCTCAGCTGTCACATGCTTTAATAAAATATCCCGACCTGTCCATGAATTTCGTCCCCTGAGCGCGCATGGGACAGTGACTGCACTCTGGTTGCTTGGCCACAAGCAGAAGCTGCAGGAGAGTGCTGGACCCTCACCTCCCCAAGTAGAAGGGCTCCTTCCAGCTCCCCCAGCCCTCCCGATGGCAGTGCCTGACCTCAGGCTGCTCCGAGCTCTTCGGTCAAGTCAAGTCATGGTTAAATCCTTCTACAAATTAATAGAACCAAGGAAATTGTCATGGACTTCTTTTATTATTATTATTATTATTGTTGTTGTTGTCGTTATTGTTGTTATTGCTAGTCCATCAGCTCAGTAAAGAGGTTCTTTTCTATCCTGTTGGTCTTGGAGTTGCTTCATGTGTCTCCAAACCATTTAACTTAGTTTTTCTCTTGACTCTGCTTGTCCAGTGCTCAGTATTCTTCTATTTCTAGTGCCTCGCGCTCCGATGTGTGTTGCCATGTAGAGAATCCTTTAGGGGCCATTCCTGACACGCATCCAAGTCATCACAGCTGTCTTTCTCAACTCTTCAGTACCAGCGCAGTTTCTTGTCTTAGCTGTTTCCCTCATCACATCATCTTTTATTTTCTGCAGCTCTGGCCCTCGCAGCATTCTTTCCAGCTAGCTCACTTCCACGGTCCCCATCGCTGCCTTTTCTCATGCTCCGGAACCCTGACCCATTCAGCAGCGTTGTCTCAGATGTACCACCAGTTCCTGGCTTCAGCAAAACATTGGGAGCATCTTCCAGTCCCTGCAGAGTCTCTAGCCCAGTGCTTCTCCTGATGCCAGTTTCACAGCCTTGTTTGGTCACCAGAGTCTGCAAGGTTTCCAGCTGATCCAAGGTTTCAGCCTGGAGAAGAAAAGGCTCCAGGGAGACCTCATTGCAGCCTTCCAGTACTTAAAGAGGGCCTATAAAAAAAGATAGAGAGCAACTTTTTACTCTGGCAGATAGTGATAGGACAAGGGGCAACAGTTTTAAACTAAAAGAGGGGAGAGATAGATTGGATGTTAGGAGGAAATTCTTCACTCAGAGGGTGTTGAGGCACTGGAGCAGGTTGCCCAGAGAAGCTGTGGATGCCCCATCCCTGGAAGTGCCCAAGGCCAGGCTGGATGGGGCTTTGGGCAGCCTGATCTAGTGGGAGGTGTCCCTGCCCATGGCAGGGGGGTTGGAGCTGGGTGGTCTTTAAGGTCCCTTCCAACACAAACTGTTCTGTGATTCTGTGCTTCATTATTTGCCTTTTCCTGTTCTTTTCTACTTGACATGGTGTTTACATTTACACTGGTTCTCTTTCCAAAGTTTTTGTTTTTTTGCTCCCACCTCATCAGTTATTTGCCATAGACCTTTCTTCATCAGCGACAGGAGGTCAAGAAGAAAGCTGAGCTGGGAAAATCATAAGGAATAATGTCTCTGACAAGCATAGCTCCCTCGTACATCGTGGCACGCCCACGAACAGCTTGCATCTCCCTGGCCCGCATCCAAGCCCTAGCCACATTTAAGGAGCATATTAATCACAGCCGGTTTCATTATTCACTTACAGGCTCATCAGCCTGGGGAAAGCCAAACTCTGAAGCGGTCCAGCCTGGGTGTCCCCGGGCCTGGGGCTGGCCACCGGCTCCCTTGCTGGTGGTTGGGTGATGTTCCTTGCGTGGGTGCCTCACTGCTTATGGGCTCTGCTGGAAGGAACAGGTGAGCTGTTCCCCAGGAACCAACAATCTGCTTCCCACATCCTTGCAGAGGCAGCTCGACCATTCCCACCCACATACATGAACACCAACGAGGTTCATCCATGTGAACACGTGCGGCCAGCAGCACTGGGGGGCTTCAGGGGGCTGCTGGTGGCACGCAGCTGGTAGCCATCAGCTGGCTCCCATCTCGGGGCAAACTCCTTATACAAACTTCTTGATGAGGAGCAGTGTGGGCTAGCAGGTAATTTTAAAATCTAATTTCAGCGTCGGTTGAGTGAGTAGGAAAGGCTGTCAGGAAGCTGCACAGCACGGGAAGCACTCTGACTCTCAGAAATGTCAAGGATTGATCAGGGAAACCTGTGCATGGGACACCTGCTTCCGAGTAATCCTTTTAATGAAAAATGGTTGTATAAATTAATCCCAGCCCTTTCTCCGCTCGTAACCCCGGTCACAATTAAAAGACAGACAGAGGGAGCAAATGCAAGCCAGAGAGCACTCTGTGAATTGCTAATGGGTCGTCCTCCTCCCCTGCAGGGACTGGGCCATTTCACTTCTAGCTCCCCGTACCAGCTGCACAGCCGACTGCGGTGATGATTAACAGGAGGGAGAAACCCTTTGACCCAAACCAAAGCCCATTACAGTAAATGGAAGCTGCTCATCGATTTCGCCCAGTCCTTCCTCCTGCAGCACGGCAGAGCCTACATCAGCGCTGCTGCTTAGAAAATATTTGGGCTGGGAAGGTGAGAAGAGGAGGGTGTCTCTGGGAGCCCCTTCCCGTAACAAGCCCCATGATGTGGGTGCAGCAGGGTGGTTAAGATGGGTAATTAAACTCCCCTGAGCGCATGTGATAGGGTTCACTCCAGGGACCTGCTTCATGGCTGAGAAGGGCTCAGGAAGGGAAAAAGGCTCCTGAAAGAGCAAGCGCTGGCAGGCGAAGACTGCTCCACCGAGGGGTCTGAAGGACCTGGTGCCCAGGCGCGTCGTGCAACCAGATGTGTGCAGAGCCGGAGTTAAGAGGCCTTTCAGGGTTGAAAAGCTGGATTTTTTTTGTCATATTTGCATCTGGTTTACAGGTGGTTACCAACCTACAACCCAGTGATCTTCCTGCCCTTGAAAAGCTTTCCTTTCGTATTGTCACACCGGAGCCTGGGCAGCCCGCCGGTGCCAGCTGGCACGAAAGCCACCCCTCTGGACAAGCGCAGGACGTATACGAGCTCCTTCTTGCAACATCAGCAAAAGGCCCAGGCAGAGAACAGACCACAGGAGCGGGTTTGCCTGGACACACAGGGTGGAAACGGTGCAGCTTCTGCCTCTGGTTGAGCTCAGCAGAGCATCTGCTCTTGTACCCTGTACAGCGGGACTTCTTGCAGAGTGCAGCTCACTTTGAGGTAGTTTAAGCAGTTTCCAAGGTTATTTTTTAATAAAAATGTGACTGCCTGTTATTAAACGTTTCTTATCCCCATAAAACCAGTGACACGGCAAAGCAAGTCCATGGTAATATTTAGATGTGCTCCTCCCCTGCAGCCTCACCATGGGGCTTATGGTGCTTGAAGACTGAATATGCAGAGCGTTTTAATTTATGAGATTGCAAATTTTTTCAGGGTATCTCAGGAAGATGTTTTTAAAGCAAGCTTGCACGTGTAAAGGACCAGAAAGTCGGGATTTACTGTTATCTATTCAAAATAGCTAACGGAATGGCAGAGGGACCGAAGCCCGAACTCCCATGGAGCTGGATCCCAAATCTCCACCCCCTCAGACAGTTGCCCATCCATTCAGTGTAGTTAGAGCTGATCATTGACATCAGAAGCTGTGGTGAGCTGGGGACAGGCAGACGCAGATGGCTGGCTGGCAAGACAGATGGACAGACAGCTAGCGCGAGTTTACACGCCTCATTTCCTCCGAAATCTGAGCTAAAATTGTTTCTGTGCTATAGCAGGAATGACTTCTGTGGTGGTGTGAAAAGGTAGCTCTGGGGCTTGCTGCAGATCTTGGATAACTGAGAGCAAAAGGTCAAGTGCTACATGTATCTGGCAACAAAACCTGCCGGTAACACAGACTTCCCTACTTCTATGGTTGACAAAGAAATTCATCCTAGAGCACAGAAGCAGAGCCGCAGAGAGTAAGGCTGGAAAAGCCTTTAAATATGAATCCAGTCTCACGGATTCTCGTATCAGCGCTTCTGGTGTCCTGGGGAGCCTCTCGGAGACACCTCCCTGGCCAGCAGGACCTTCACCCACACAGCACTAGGTCGCAGCCCACCTACTGCCCACCCTTCTGCAGCATCCTGGAAAAAACAGTCAGTTCAACCTTGTTTAACTCATTCATCCATGCAGAAAAAGGACAAACCCTGTTCTATCCTTTTTCCCTCTACAAGTGGCCTGGAGCAGCTAGGCTGAGGTGCAGGACTTGCCCCAGTTTTGACCACGCACCCGCGTCCCTGTCTCAGGAACGGGAGAGCTGCTGCCGCTCTGCAGCCTGTCTGCGGGATGCTCCTGGTTTCAGCAGAAAAGTGCAGCGACCGCTCTCTTGCTGCTTTCGTTTCGGCTCCGTCTGCCAGCAGGTACAGCAAAGCAAGGCTAAAACCTGCAGACTGTGGAGCAGAGATGTGAGCCTGCAGGTGGTCCCAGCCCAGAGCGCTGCTGAGTCTCCTGCAGCTGGAGCTTTCTGTTTCCTTCATTCCCACCCTGCGTGCAGGATCAGAGGAGGATGCCCCATCCCCTCCATCCCGACCCACCTCGCCCAGTCCTCCTTGGTGGACTCTCCCAGGATCCCCAGTGCTTTCTCTTCCTCAGGACTCAGCTGCAGCTCCGCGCCGCTGCACACGTATAAATCTCAATAAAGCGAGCTTTAAAAATAGATGAGTAAAACCCAGGGGCAGCTCCGCAGGCAGGGACGTGGCTCAGCGCTGGCTCCTCCGCTTCCCTGCAGAGGACAAGCACGCGGCACTGCCCGTGGCTCTTGCCTGTTTTTGTTCCTCGTTGCAGCTTGCCGGCGCTGAGCAGACGTGCATGCCTTGCAGGGGGCAGCAGGGGCTGGTTCCCTCCGGCCACCACAGCCGGCAGTGCAGAGCGACCGTGACCCTCTGCAGGCAGAGCGCGAGCATCCAGGACTTGATTCGGAGCAGTCTCTGCCAGTATTAGATCGCCATAAAAGAAAATTTTGCAGGTGAGCATGATACACCACTGGGGTGGATTTCCTCCTCATCTTCAGCACTTATAGGAGAAGAAACCCTTCTGTGCTCTCCACACCAGGTCCCTGCTCTGCCTGCAGGATGGGCATCTGGGGATTTGCCCAGCACCCAGCCATCATCCCGGCTCCCCTTTGACATGAATCTTGGTCTACACCTCACTCCCCTAACAGGATAATTATGTCAATTATGAGGGCGAGGGAATCTTCTCAAGCTTGTAGGTGTCAGCACGGCCTCCTGGAGCCAACCGTTCACCGCACAGACAACATCTACAGCTCAGGAAGCCTTCTGCATCAGGAATGAGATTCACCCCAGGGAGGGATGTGCCAGGACAAACCCACCCATGCGTACATGGTCCATGGGCAGGAGAAGGCCAGAGCCGAGCTGTGGCTGCATGGTCACCTGCTCCCCCCTACTCCTCGACTTAGAGGTGCCTCTGGGTCAGTCCATGCCCCCTGGTGCTCAGGGCTGCCATGGTGGAAAGCGGCTGCCTCTGTCCCTGAAACGCCATCGGTGCCCCAACAGATGAGCGGGAAGGAGTTAAATTTTAAGGCTGAAACAAAGCTTTGTTTGTAGATGTAGGTGGCATCCCCTGCCATGGTGCACACACCCAGAGGGAAATGCATGGGGCTTTCTCCAAGGGCATCATGAACACTATATCAAGGTTGTATTGGGTTTATGTGGTAAAGGTTTGGTAGCAGGGGGGCCACAGGGGTGGCCTCTGTGAGAAGATTCCAGAAGCTGCCCCATGTCAGAGAAGAGCCGGCTCCAGACGGCTCCAAAAGGGACCCACCGCTGGCCAGAGCTGGGCCAGTGAGCAACTCTGGTTGTGCCTCTGGGAGAGCAGATTGAAGAACGGGAAAAAACTGCTGGGCAACAGCAGCTGGGAGAGAGGAGTGAGGAACAGCCCTGCAGACACCAAGGTCAGTGAAGGAGGAGGGCAGGAGGTGCTCCAGGCAC
>VXAL01007861.1:83001-120046 GCA_013399475.1 Chauna torquata
ATGTGGGCTGACCGCAGCCCCCATTCCCCGTTCCCCTGCGCTGCTCGGGGGGAGGAGGTAGCAGAGGGTGGGTGGGGGGAAGGTGTTTTTAGTTTGCTTTTAGTTTCTCACTGCTCTAGTCTGCTAGTGATAGTAATAAATTACATTAATCTCCCTGTGTTGAGTCTGTTTTGCCCGTGACAGTAACTGGTGAGCATCCTCCTTGTCCTTATCTCAACCCTTGAGCCCTTGTCCATCGTATTTTCTCCCCCTGGGAGTCATCTGTAGAGGTGGATTTATTCATCAGGAGCTGCCTGGTGTCACCACACGGCCTTGCAGGGGGCCGGAGCAGCAGCTGCAGCCTCTGAGATGGGGCTTTGCTGCGGCAGAAGAGGAAAACGCCTACAACTGGGTCTGAGCTGGGGCACGGGAATGTGAAGCTTTCTGACAATGCACCCCGCTCAATAGGCTCAAACGAGCTCAGCAGCCTGCAGGAAGAACACCGAAGCGACTGCAGATAAATGATCTCAGAGGCACAGGAAGGAAAGTATTGATTTAGGGGCTCGGAGACCACTCTTATGCGGCAAGATGATGGGAAAGCCAGAGGAGTTTAACTGAAGCTGTTCAGCTTTTTGAAGCTGACAGGCACCGGCCACAGCAGAAAGATGGCCCTCACAGGAAACCAGCCGCCTCGTACTTTTGTCTCATTAACCATGTTTTTTTGGGTGGAATCATCTGAACTGGAGACACTGCCAAATGCAACAGAGAAAATAAATTATACATCTTCAGACTCGCCTTTCTCACTTTTATCTTAATACGGATTGCCTGCCTCGCTCCAAACTAGAAGGTGAAAGCTTTTCAAGCACGGGGGTCTTGACCACCAGTCACGCAAAGCCACCGTCACCCAAGGCAGGGCTGGAGAGCCTTTCTCTCTCCTCCTCTTCCCCTGCACACCCACGACAAGGCTCTCCTCTCTGTCACAGCAAAGCCCCATCCAAGGGCGCTGCTGCCAGCGCTGCTCCTCCTCCCCTCTGCTGGGCTGCCCTGTGGGGAACAAAGATAAATAATAAATAGCTTTGTACCTGGAACTTGGCAGTGTCACTTGATATCGCTGCTCACAGTGGGGCAAATTTTAATGCAAATATCTTTTTTTTTTCTTTTTCGCCAGAGTCAGAAAAGCATTTGGAAATAGGTACGGATACATACCAAGTGAGGCTGGGGCCGCTGCATGCGTGAGACAGTAAGTAACGCACCAAAATATACCTTGGAGCTCTGGGGATGTTTCAGCACTTCACTGATCTTAGGACCACAGGATACTTCAGGAAGGACCTCAGGAGGTCTCTGGTCCAACCTCCTGCTCAGAACAAGGTCAGTTGTGACACCTGGCCAGGTTGCTCAGGGCCCAGCTGGGTCTTGAAAACCTCCAAGGACAGAGGAACAGGATGGCCTTGCTGGACAACCTCATCCAAGGCCTGACCGCCCTCATGGTGGACATTAGGTTACATGGCAAAAAGTTTTCAGCTGAGCTGCCCCCTCTGTGTCATTGCAGAGGGCTCCTCTCCCTGCCCAGGGGCAGGGCTTTGCATCTGTCCCTGCCGAATTTTGTGGGGTTCCTGCTGGCCCATTCCTCTCTAGGTCTCTGAACAGCAGCATATTGACCAGTCCACCCAGTCTGGTGTCACCTCCAAACTTGACAAGTGCACTCTGTTGCCACCATCAGGTCATTGACAAAGACATTGAACAGGAGACGTACCATGATAGACTCATGGTGCTCTGCTTGTTACTGGCTCCAGGTAGAGCACAACCCATTAACTTCTACTCTGTGAACCTGATCATCCCACCAAGTTTTTACTGTTATGCATCTGGTCACCCACCCATCCAGGCCACAGTGTCCTAGCTTGGATACAAGAACGTGTAAGACATCAAAAACCCTGCTGAAGTTGAGGTAAATGACATCTCCTGTTCCACCTTCATCCACAAATCCAGTCATTGCCAAGAAGGCAACCAGGCATGACTTTCCCTTGGTAAAGCCATGCTGACTGTTTTCTGCCACCTTCTCCTCCTTTGTGCAACCAGAAATATGTTCCCAGAGAGGTCACTCCATGGTTTTCCCAGGGACCAAAGCAGGGTGACCAGCCTGTAGTCTCCTGGATCATCCTTTTGGCCCATTTTTGAAGCTGGATGCAGTACTTGCCCTTCTCCCAATGCCAGTAACCTCACACAATCTCCATGACCTTTCAAAGATCAGCACAGTTGTCACCTTCAATCTGTACTTACAGACTCACGGTCTTACAATCAGGTGAGAGTGGTGGCAAATCTTCCAAACCTCTAACCTTGTGCTCTTCAGTCCTACCAACAACAGAGAATAAGATGATGGCAATTTTGCAAAGAAATTTCTCTATGAAAGGGAATATATTTCAAAGCATATATTAAAGGATTTTCAAAGAAGGAGGACCACATGCATGACTGCATCTGGTGAAGAATATCCAGGTGTAGATTCAAATGGCTGGAACAACTAACTCCTCTCCTCTTGGCAAATTTTGTTTCCTCTTCACTAATTATTTAGAAGCATGCTAGCTGAGCTTTGGCTGATGTACGTAAAACAACAGTCTCCCTGAGATCAGTAGCTAGCTTTCTACTGCATTAGACATGACAAAGCTTTAGGAGGACTTTTATTAAACATAACAGCAGCATAGGTGAAGCGTTACCATCATCACTTTGACTTACAAATGTGTCTCCAGATCCCTCTGTGGCTGCATTTGCACCACAGGCAGAGCCAAAGAACAAGCCACCAAGAGAAGCACCACTCTTCCCCTCCGGGCGCTCGCAGGAGGTGCTCAAAGGAAAGCCACGGGAGGGGAAGACTGACCCAGCCCGGACGTTGACTCATTCAGACATCCAGAGGGACGCCCACCCCAGAGGGACTTGATGCCCATCTCAGAAGTGACTGAGGTCTCCTGAATTCAGCCCTGCCACCATCGGCATTGCAAGCAGGGCAGATCAGTGTCTGCGTTTTGTTCCCTTACAGCCTTCTCCTGAGAGGTGGCCAGCTTTCCCTCAGTAGTGGAGTTCATCGCCTTGGTTTATCCATGCTCGGCACCAACTGCAGCCCACAGAAAAGTGACAAAGCGTTTCAGTGGGAAACTTCCATCGCAGCTCTCACCACTTTTGGTGCAGCCCAAATGCAAGAAATGACCGGAGTCAACAGAAACCTTTCCATGAGCTACTGTGGGAATCAGACTGGGCCCTGCTTCCCAGTGCCTGTTTCTTTTTACTGCTCCTGTCTATTGGCAATCCTTGGAGACAAGCCAGGTCTGCTTCCTGTGCTGCTAATTTATCAGCATACTCCTACAATCAATATCCTTGCACCGGCTACTTCTGCTAGCGCATTATCGTTTCCTGTAATGAGGATATCTTGACAAAATGAAGTTTTTGCTAATCAATGTTTGTAAAACAGTTGTGTTGACACTGGGTCTCCAGCGCTCTGCACGCCTTTCTGTGGCGATTTCTTCCGAAGGAGACTCCAAAGGTCCTGGGTCCTTGATCGGTCCTTTCACAGTTGTGCTCGCGTGCTGCCTGGCCAGTCACTTCACGCTCAGGACACTGTCCCCCATCCGCTACCAGAGATCACTTTGATTTGAACGAAGCAAGTGTCCTCTTGATTTGGTGCACTGAGACCCCCTTTGCATCACCACCAGCACAAAGGCGCTGAACGGCTCCATCCACGTGCAAACTTCACATCCGCTAATGCCAAAACCCTCCTAAGCCACCTCTTGAGGCATATGTGGTCCGGGACAGATGTGAAAATCAGCCCTTCTGGTTTCCAAAATATTCTCAGCAGAGCAGACGCCTGCTCAGGGATAACAAGCAATTGCCGTGCTGTGAACAAGGGTTGACTAGGGCAGCCTGGTCTCAGTTTACAGCATTTGACAGGAAAGAAAGGAAATTGTACAGCAATTTCCACTTTGCTGGTAAGTCCCAAGGTCGTCTGGGCTGGGAAGGACTGAACGAAATCCAGCCGGCAGCCGCAGCTCCCAAACAGTTCATCAGGCCGGGTACGTTTGCACAGATGTAACAGTCCGGTTTGCGTGTCAGCATCACGTAACGCGAGCTTCATGTATTTATAGAAGGATCCACCTTAAGTGTAGGGTGGATCCTGAGTTTTTAAGACAGATGCAAAAAAAGTAGTGAGGGACCAACACAAGGAGCGAAGCTAAACAGGGCAAAATCAGTGCAACCTCCTTCTCCACCCACCCTTTTCCTACAGGAATATTTTGTCAGCTTAGACTTGTATTCACATGCTGGTAGGAAAATCTCTGTTCCCACCTTCTCGTCTCTTGAGTATCATCCTGCAGCTTGGCATAACTCAAATGCAAAAGGCCCAGCAGAGAAGATGCACTAGAAGAGGAGACTGAGAGTAAGGCTGTGAGACTGCTGCAAGTGAAAGCAGACAGCAGCCCTCCAGTCTGGCCCCCCGCCTTCCATGATCTTCATCTACACCAGCCCGAAGTTGGTGATCATGAGATATACCTGCACATCAGCAGACCTTCCCATCTATAATCTAAAGCATTTTATATCCTGGCTTGGAGTAAAGCTGTCTCATTTCCTCCCTCCCCAGGTGACTTGCAGGATACGGCTCTCGGCTGTTTTCCTATGATTGCTCAGTAACGGCTGCATTAGAGCTAGCATCTATTACTCCACACACAACTGCGCTGAAGGATTCGTGTCTAACAAGAGGGAAGACGACTGACTTCCTGTTGCTGCAGCCAAACCAATTCACTATACCCTACATAAAACGCGTCTGTAAATACACAGACTGCTGGCGCAGCATCCATGCAGAGACACAAAACGGGGGAATCATTGGCGGGTCTTCCTAAAGCAGTTCAGAGACCTTCCCATTCATCGCTTCCTGACAGCACCTGAAAACCTGCCGGCCCCGTCCAGGGTCTGGTCCAGACCCGGAGGAGCAGGCAGGGGTCACCCTCCATGGGCAGCAGCCTCTGCGCATGCCTTGGCTGCCAGTCCCGCCAGGGAGCAGTGATGGAGGAGCCGAGAATGATACACGGCTCCTCTCACGGGCACGCCAGGATTGATGGTGCAGCGCTGCCAAGAGTTTATGCTACGGAGAAAGGTGATTTTTCATGTTGATGAAGTGAGTTCAGGGACATCACACAGGAAGAAGTAAATTTTGTTGAATCAGGTTCCAACATTGTGGCTGGATTTTCAGTCTATAAATGAATAACATCTATTACATGCTCTGCATCTTTTGTGTACCATACAGAATCTCTTTTCTTCTGGTTTTCTGTAGAAAAGTACTATTTTCATGCCAAAACTAGGCCAGTCAATCTACTTTTATGGTACTTGCAGCTCTAAGCTGATTAAAAGGTCCTGCTTCGGTATATATCATTTGGCGAGACCTTGTTTTCACACTTAAGAAACTGCTGAAAACCACAAATACCCAGAAACAGAAGTGGCAGCAGGTACAGGAGGGAAATTCCTGAGATGCAGGCACTGTGAGCAGCTTGTCGGCATCTGGCAAGGTCGGACAAAAAGCCACTGCCTCTGCTGCCAACACCAGCCACCTCTGCATTTCCTAACAAAACCAGCTCTTCTCCCTTGGAACGTTTCTTAGCACAAAGCTGTTTTCTCCGGTAGAAATGGCGCTTCTATAAAGAAATACATTGAGGAACTGCTGTTGCAGAGGAGTATCAGATGTTGAAATTCAGCACCTGTATTCAGGATTCAGTACAGCCTCAGCATTAAACTCTGCAGAATCCCAGCGTGCCAGGAGTAGCATTATTTACAAATAGCCTTTACTTTATGATTCCGGTGCCCAGCCACTGCAGCACCTTGCTTTCCTCCGCAGCCGAACCGCGCTCAGCCTTTTTTCCTCCCCCTCCATCAACTGTGCTGCCTTCTGCATTGCGAAGCAGATCTTACTGCGATTCTGCTTCATGGGAGCTAAATGCACCATCGTTTTATTGTTCCATGAATACTTCTGCTTAGTTTCGACTGCAAACCCTTTTGAGATATTTGGCCAAGCAGCACAATTAGGGATTTGGTACACCTCTAATTTAAGCCTTAATTATGCATGCGAGCAGAGATAGCTGGACCAGGCAGCTGCTGAGTCCCCGGCTGTCTCCGGTGCCGGTTCCAGCATGTCTGGGACTGATGCGTGGCGAGCAGCACACAAGGGCTATCAAATTTCGTTGTCTTCTCACTCAGCAGGTAAAAAGCTTCAGTCCGTCGTTTTGCAGCTCCCACTACCTGTCCTCAAGGAACGATCTGGCAAGTCAGGGAGCGTCCAAAGCTACGAGGGTCCACAAAGTTCTTGTGCGCTCAAGGTTTTATATAAAATAGCATCTCTCTCCCCATCTCTCTCACAAACATCCCAGGCACGTAACTGCAAGGTCTCAGAGGCATGGGAACAGAACCACTCACGTTTAAGCACCTATCAGCAGCTGAGAAGGTGAGCTGAGCATTAGACACCAATTGTGCTGTGCTTCCAGAAGCTTCACTATGTCAAAGCTCTTGTGTTTTCTCTGGCTCACCGATAGGAAAATGATTTTTGTCTCCGTTTTTCCACCCGAGAAAGGAGGGGTGGCTCTCCAGGTTTTGGCATCAGCCCGCAGGGATTAGAGGAACCCTCCAGGTTCCCCCTGGCAGCAGCCGCCTGTCACGCTAAGGAGGGTGGGAGGAAGCTCCACGTTGGCTTTCTGTTGGCCAACTCTTGCCAAGAGGAAGAGGAAAGTTCTTTGCTAAATCAAAGCAGAGTTAAAGGGCTCAGATCCCACTACACCAATCAACATTTTTAATACCGCATTTTCTTAAGCAACCCATGAACTTGTGCACGCAAGTCTTTCCGTAGCCGGATCCTCCCACAGCTGCAGAGAGCACAAACGTGCATGGCTGACAAGACAGAGCTCCCCAAGGGCAGGGTGGGTGCTTGGCACGTACGCACACGGCAAGTCACCACACCTCCCAGCCACCCTCGTCTCCAGAGGCATGAGGCGCTTCTTAGTGCCTGGCCATAGTCTCTGGAGCTTCTCCAGTAAGTGAAGCCCTTGAAGCCCAAGTGACCTCGATCGTGTGGGTGACAGCAGCATGTCCCCAGGGCAGCTCGCAGGGGCATTTCACCCTGTAGGAGCTTCCAGCTCAGGCGTGACTGGTGGCCTGAAGGAGAAGATAGCCAGGCTGCTCCACGGCCAGCAGGTGAAGCAGCGCGCTAATCAAGGTCAGCTTCTGAAACTAAGGGTACTCCTGACCCAAGCCTCTCTTGCTAGCAGAGCTGGGAAAGCACCCAGGGGTACGGCCTCCCTGGTGGCCAACGGGAGCCTGCAGGACGGGCGGTAGCTGCTGATGGCACAGGGGCTCTAAGGCCTTTCCCGCCAGCTGAGGAGCTGCCAGCACCAGCAGTAAGAAGCCTCCCTGCTGTGCCCTCTGCTGCTTTCCCCCTCTTACCAGTTTGATCAGCAGCAAGGTTCCAGCTGGGGCCTGGCCACGGTGTCACAGCCAGTGGGTCTGCCCTTGTTTTGGAAGTTCAAAGCATGTTTCTCTCCTATAGACAGCGATGACCAGGAGGAGTCCTGAGAAGCTCACAGATGGCTGTACAGGCATACCGCATCCACGCTGGTGATGGCTTCTTCCAGTCCTTGGTGTGGACGTTGATCAGCAGAGCAGGTGTCCAGTGGCGATCACTTCAGTCTGCATCCTGAAGCACCCAGCTTCAGAAAATCAGAATGAAGCGAAGCTTGAAGACTTCAGTGATGAAGTAAGAGACGGTCATCGCTCAGAGGACAAGAAAAATAAAGTCTGATGCAGACCTCATATCCGTTTGTTGAATGGAGACCTCTTCCTGGGGTGTGGACAATCAGGGTGATCAGGAACCAAAAGATTTGGCTGACATTTCTTAGTTAATGTAACGGTGCAAGAGAAAACTTGCATGTTTGCTTTACAGAATACCACCCAGTGGTAGTTACTTCACTGGAAGACAGGAAACATGGCTGCTGGTACACTCACACGGATTTGGTAGAGTTCCCTTTGCTGGATACTTGCTGACTCGCCACATTGACATTTCAGCACGCTCAAGACCTACGTGCTTTTAATCTTGCACCAGTGTGCGCAGTTGTGGCGCTGACTTCCCATTTGGCAAGGCTGCTGGGTGCAAGTTCCCTGCCAGCTCCGCTTCCTCCTAAATCCAGAGCCGTGACCTTGGCAGCACCAGGGATTAGCAATTTTTATTTAGGGACACACATGAGTTGCAGAAATTAAGGAACCAAAACCCAATCCTTCTTTAATTTAGCCAGCGCAGGTAACAGATGCAGGCAACCCAAAGACACCAATACATACTTCCCTGCCTGAGCTTGGAAGGGCGGTATCACCCATCAAGCACATGGCTGACTCTCGGTACAACGGGATTTTATACTTATTATTTTTAAATCTAACTTCTACAGGCAGTTCCACTCCATTATTCTGCACCCAAATGACTGGGGAAAGATCCCAGTCCCCTTTTTCGCCAGGCAACAACTGCAAGCCTCATGNACTTCACCCGGGCAATTAGAGTCACCGCACTGCGGGCAGTAGTCACGTCCTTCCCCAGGCTGCTCCTTCTGCATGGAGAGCTGCTGACAGTTGAATTTTGACCAGCTGTCTAATGGCTGACTGCAGGATCCAGGAGCCACCTGAAACTTCTCCCAGTATTTCTTCCTGATCTTTAGTTCACAGGGCAAAAGCATGAATGGAAAATTCTTTCACATTCCATCCCATTACCCTGCCTCTATCCAAACAAAATAGTAGCGGCAAAGTATTTTCTGGTAGGAGAGTCAAAATGTTTACTACCTATAAATTCAGAGTCCTCTGAACTGATAGCAGCAGGGTGCTTTGATCCTGCACTGCGCAGTCTCAGAAGACTTCTGCCCTAAACAACTGCAGTTCACATTCCCCACCACCTAAACACAGTCACTTACTCCCTCAAACTTGCTTCAGGAAAGCACAAACATCACCTTAACTCTGACCAAAAGTTCTTCTCAGGACATAGCAAGCTTGTAAAGATAAACTCTTACCGGGGCGTATGATACACTGGTTCGGTACAGTGGGGCTCAGATTATGCTGTCGCTTGTACATAACGGAGGTGGTAATGTGCCAGAAGTATTCCCCACCCCTGCCAAGAGCTGGGTTCTCATTAAAAGTTCAGATAATGTCTGAAGGACAAAAAATAACACCTTGTTGACAAAAAGGTTTATCAATAATCATAGCAATCCTGAAATTTCTATCATTATAATGATCCATCCTTTTAAATCTTGCTCAGCTCCTCTTCTCAAATTATTTCTGATGGAAGACATTTCAACTGATTTCATGAGAAATATTTCTATCAGATTTGAATGTCACCCCCGCTTTAAAGAGGAATTTAAAAACTGGGCCAATAAAATTATGAGAAAAGCAGAAGTTTTCCAACCATTTTCTCTGTGCTCATCATCATTGTAGATATTTTAACCTCTCATTCTCTTCAATCTCTCTAATATTTCTGCTGTCTAACCAGTTTTGTTATCATTTTCAAACCCTAAGGAACTTGCAGTACAAAGTGTTTGCCATGATGCCCAGAACTCAGCTCCCGACTGATCCAGGTAGTTTTAAAACTTACGAATTGTGCAAGTACTTTGCTTTCTCTAAGTATGCCTTCCTTCACATTCAAAACTGAACTTCATTTCTCATTGTGATCCATTCAACATGCTTGACAAGATGCAGCTGAACTTTCCAAATTTTTTGTAAGCTTCACATTAAGAACCTTCACAATTTTCTACTTCACTGGTCATTCTTCTATCATTTAAAAAAAAAATAAGAAAGAAATCAGTCATAACTACTGAAAAAAATGAGCAGAAAGGTGTTTTTTTTTTCCCCAGATTTTAGTATAGTACAATAAATTGGTAATCAAATTAGCTATTGCATTGTAAACTTCTTCACAAGTATGCACACATGGCACAGAAGGACTGTTCCTGGCAAGTACGCTACTACAGCATGAGGACTTTAATAGCTTGTCATCATGAACCATATATTATTGTCAGCCTCTTGAATACCAACAAAGGCCTTTCATTGTGCTCTGAGAATAAGCTTGATACTCACAAGTTATCGTCAAGACCCAGTATCTAGAAAAATACAGCTACTTCAGAAGAAATATAGGAGATAGGAATTCTTTAAGACTCTTCAAAGATCTTGATATTTCCTCTGATTTAAGCACAGAAGTCCCATCAGTTTCAGTGGTGCAACTTTTAACGGCCTAAGCATCAATTTTGATAGGACACACAACCTGAGATCTGCTTAAGCTTATCCATTTAACTAGTATAATGTTAGTGGGAATTTTAGACTCAGAAGTATATCCACCTTTCCATTTACTTCTTGAAGTAAGATTTGTAAAATGAATCCCGTCAGAGCACACACTGAAGCACAAGGCACCCAGGAATCACTTCCCCAAAGAAAAACAGCAGAAACTCCTGACTTTCAGCCAGCCTAGAAAGGGCTGCCTTCCTCCTTACTTCTGAGGAAGGAGGGAAGCTTTTTCAGAGTGCCATATATTTTTCTTCTAAATCAAATCACTGCACCTCCCGTTGTAAGTGCAGGGTACTACGGAAATGTATTCAGACTGCTGAGATCACCACTGGGTTAGTATCAATGCCGCATATTAGGGAAGCTTTTTTTTTTTTTTTAAACAAACAATGGCCATGCTTTCTCCCTCCATCAGCTAAACAAGTCCTTAAGACTGTTGAAACAGCTGTACTTTCTTAAGTGATAGCATAAATACAAGTTAGAGTACTTTCATTACTATCAAATATCATTCCTCACATGAGCTGATATTAATTTACGACTGACAGCAGACATGGTGGTGTGAGAGACAGATGTGGTCCCTTCATGATATTTCAGAATATGAAGGGTTCTGATTCATCCTCTCCTCCCATCCTTAATGCCATCTATTAACTCAAGGAGAAAATACCATTTCTGTCTAACAGCGAAAATCAAATGTCAGGCTCTCCAGGGTATTACCAACTGTCCAACAGCCTGACCCTGCACAGATTTAGCCTCAGTCTGTATGGTCTGCAAGTATCCTCTTGACTCCAATCAACAGAAAAGAGAAGCACACGCATGAGCTTTCACAAGGCTGGGGAATCTGGGATTAAGAACTGCTACTTTTGTTTTGACAAACATGCACTACAATCCACGAGACAAAGCATCCAAGGAAAATGCACAAATCTTTCAGCAATTTTCCTCCGCTGTTTTCCACTAATCTAACACCACAACAGGAATGCTCTGGAATGGGCTGAGCTCCAACAATCTGCATGAAAATTAAGGCAACAGTTCTACTTGGTTTCTGCAGGAGTTGCATTTTGACAAGCTCACATTTTAAACGTCAAGCGGCATTTGCAGATTTGCTTGGACAAGCACATCTATGTATTTTATTCCTCTCAACAAAAGGGAACTCTACATACTGTACTATTCAAGCTCGCCAAATATTTTAACTAGAAGCTACTGGATTTTCATATATTCATACAGTATTAAGTACTTAGCTCCTTTTTGAAAACATGCCTACATTTAAAACATTCATTTTCCAAAAATCAATGTATCTTAGACTCGTTTAACTAATAAAACATGTCCTGTCTCAGCCTATTTCTTTTTCTCATATTGTCCTAACCACTTCCCATCTGAGCCTGTGTTACTTAGGTGACCAGCATTTTGGAAAAGGGAAGTTTCATTTTATAAATAAAGACAATAACATGCTCCCAGTAGCTTTCTTAAGTTGATGTTTATCAAACTTTTTTTTTTTTAAATAAAAATGTGTTTCACTATAGTTGTCTATGTATCGACTACACTGCAGAGTAAAAGGAATTCCCCCCAGATTCACTTAGGCGCTGAACACACAATAATGTCATCTCAATTCCTAACACCAAAAGAAATATGCATATATTTTTCAATATAAGCAAATGAAGACTAAAAAACTTCCAGCACGAGCAATAAGTTTCCGTGAGGTACACCAGAGCGTGACATGGCAGTACATTCTCAACTGCCCATGCTCATATTCTTAACCAAGAAATAAAGAAAGGAAAAAAAAAAAAACCAAACACCCTAGGCCACTTCTTTTCCCAGTGTATATGAAATGAAGCTGCATAAGTTACCTCGCGCTCACCCTGAGAGCACACCCAGGGCCCTGGCCCAGGAACGTGTTTGTGTGGTCACACTCTGGAGTGCTTCCACCTTTCATTTAACTATTTGGTACAGACAGCTTCATCCTTCTCAGAAGGGCGTAAGAGTAGTCATTGCGTTGGTTTGAAGCACTTGAAATCTGAGATCACCATGCTAGCGAATGAAAACTGTAGTGATAAATCCCACTAGCAGTTCTTAGCTTTTTTTTTTTTTTAATGAAACGAGTCCTTATTTAGCTTCCAGATTAAGTATTATTAAAATTAGTTACAGACCCACTCACAACCCTTAAAACACCACCAAAATGCACTACAATATTCTTTTATTTAGTTTACAGAGGAGTCTATCAGTACAGGTTGCAGAAAGAAAATGTTTAGTGCTATTTACAATTTGTTTTAAAACTCTGCTCTATACAAATTTAATTCTGATCAGTATGAACAATATTTTTGTAAATCTACTGCATATAAAGCATTTCATCAAAGCAGTAACAATGGATAAAATAACCTGATTACACTTGAATGATGCCTATCATCCGAAAAAACGGTAACACAGAACATCTGTAAGAGTTGTGGACACTTCAGTACAGAACACAATGTCAACCTGTGACTTTTTTTTTTTTAAAGGCTAAAGCTACTTATATGGAATATTGTTCTATTATACTACACGCCAATCTATATTTAACTTCTATAGTTATGTATTTTATAAGACTTTTATTAAATATATTCTACACATATTTGTAATTTCAGCCAGGAAGAATTCCTCCCCAGTGAAAAAAATATAAAATCTGTTATTTTTTTATTTTTTTTATTATTTTGATTTTTACAGGTTTAGATGAAACTAGCTCATGCTTTAGTGCTGTGCAAATTTCTTTAGCATATCAACATTTAAATTATTGATATGAAATAAAAGAATGGCATCCTTTTTAATTATGTATGCCTTCAAAAATCAGCTTTTGATTTTAATACAATTGCAAGCACTAATACCAAATGCAGATTACGTAAAGGAACAAAACTAGTACTATGGCAGAGGTTTTTCTTTTTGCTTTTTAAACTTTAATAATTCTTTTGAAGTCTCTTATAAGGAAGCATGACATTGGACACTAAAGTACAGATGAGAAAGTGACTGAAAAACACCAATTGCCAATATTCAAATACATAAAATTGATTAGTAAATGATGTTTTCTAACATTTATGCACAATAATAAAAGCCTATGAACTACAGGAAATTACCCCTCCCATATTAAGGCTAGGAAATGCACTCTCTGCACTTGTTTGTGCTGTCTGAATTAAGCACTCACCTAACGTACGAGATAAAGAGTGCACGCAGTCACGAAAAAAATTAGTTTCATCAGCCCTCTACAGAGTGCTTTTAAATTACAGGCACATAGTTTTTTTGTTTGTTGTAGTGAAAATATATATAGTTAGACTTGGTTTAGTTAGTATTCTGTGCCAGTTCGGCCACCAAGGTTGACTCAGGTAGAATGGACTTAAACAGTTTTTCCTTTGATTTGGCCATAAATGAGATTTACTTTAATTATAGATATACTATTTTCCAGTGTTGCATTATACATTGTAGGTTATTACTAGGTATCTCAAATATTGTTAAAGATCGTTGATGAGAAATACACTGTCAACCATATTTAGTGCAAATTGCATCTAGAAAGCTTGACTAGTTAGACCCGGTTAATGGAGATTTTTGTGGCAGCAAAATCATTCCTGCTATGGAAAAGAACACATTAATTTTTCTGGAGATCAAATTCTTTCAAGAACTGATGTACTGTAAGATTATTCAACAAACAAAAAGCAGGAATTTAAAAAAAACAATGAAAGTGTTCATAGATCTTTCTCTTAAAAAAAGACTAATGAGACAGTGTTCGTGTAATATTTCAGTTCCATGGATTTACAGACAGGCTCTTCCTACAGGTGTCTGAAGCAAGGTAGGGCCTCTTCTATTCCAGCAGCATGAAAGACAAAGACTATATTACATCACACTTAGCAGGTAAAGCTAACAAGGTTTACAGGATTACACAGCAATTGCTTTCTCCAGTTTTTTCACGGTTCCTTTGACCTGTGGAGCAAGAAGAAAGTTTTGCTTAGAAGCAGTTTCTAAAGCAATTAGATTGTTTTGTGTGTGAATAGGTTTGATACAAAAATGTCTTATTATTTTTAGTAAGAGAAATTCATTTATCATTATTATTACCCACATGCATACAAAAAATATTAAAATACTGAAAAATACATCAGGAATATTTTTCAGTGATAAAAATGGAAGCTTTTAAGGTCTGGGTAAATTTCTGCATTTTACAAAAATGCTAAAACAGGAAAGCAATTTCTTAGTCTTCTATAAACGACACGTACAAAAGCATTCTATTACTTGCTTCACAAGACCACAAGAACTTTTCTCTATTACGAAATACTCAAAAGCCTGTAAGAGATTGGACCACTTTGCCATGTAATCGAGTAAGAAATACCTCTAGTGCACAGCATACCTTGAGAATTTGGTTCTGGCAATGTCTCTCTAG
The DNA here is from genome assembly GCA_013399475.1 of Chauna torquata. NCBI lineage: Eukaryota > Metazoa > Chordata > Aves > Anseriformes > Anhimidae > Chauna > Chauna torquata. Next base: position 97,688 of record VXAL01007861.1, read on the forward strand.
CCACCAAATGCATCACTGTTGTTTTGCCAAAAGGAAGTTTTAATGCTGCAAAAGGAGAAAGGGAGATTTACTAATACATTACAGTAGTCTTCTTTCTTCAAAACACCCAGATGAAACTAACATTGACTGGATTAGCACCTGTTCAGAAAGTTCATACTGCTAGGTTTGAACTGCTTACTAAATAAATCTGTGAAGGCATTCCTGACCAAATTTCGTAGATTACGGTCTTAGGACCTGATAATAATCACTTAAAACATGGTGTTCTTAGAGGGCTGATATTCTTGTTGCAAAGTTTAGCCTTCCTCTTCCAAGTAAAAGTGGAAGGCCAAGACTCAGACACTAAGTGCCCTTTATTCATAAAGATGGAAAAAATAGCTAATTCAACCACCACCAAATTGTTATTTCTGAGACATTCAAAACTCGAGCCACCACTAAAATATACTTAGAACCATGATACAGATTTCTGAAATACAAAGTGTCTGCATCTTACTTTTTAATATTAAGCTGTGACATCAGCTGCATGTGAAAAACATCAAATTTAAAACACTTAAAATCAGGTAAGGTACTTCTTACAATGTGGGATTTATTAACGCAAAATAACAGCATCTGAGCTTTCCACAAGTCATTCTTCCTGCTGCTGAAACTAAAATAATCTTTTTCATATTCTGATTTAAGTATACCAACACCATGCTGCATTTACGGTTTTAGCATAGTAGTATAATATTTACCAAAACTTCCAGTCTCCTTGAAATGAAAACATTCACTATTGCTCACTATATTCAACAAATTCTCACTGCCAGGTTCAATATTCTGAACTTTAACTTTTTTCAGATTTTTAAGGAATGTTTATTTTCACAGGTTCTTTACATTGTTTTAGTTTTGTTTCCTCACTCCTAATCCTAAGACTAAGCACCTTTCTTATTTTTCTGAGAGATGCAATGTAAAGATGCATTCTCTTTAAAGTTTTTTTTCCCCCTATTTATAATGGAAAAAAAGTTAGTGATAAATCTAACAAGAACTTAAGCCTGAACACACAGGTCATTTTGACTTGAGTAGAATTTTTCCTCTTAAATTCAATTTACAACTACGATTTTCACATAAAGTGCACCACACCATTTTAAGTGAATAAATGAACAATGAATGTCCAATGAACCTGAAGGTAACTGAAAATGCTTTTATTCATTTTAATCACTACAACATTGATCCAGAATTCAGTAGTAAAATAAACATATAAACATAGTATTTCCTTACTTGTATTCAATACAAGTCCAGCTACAACACTGCTACTAAATCATTTCTATCGTTTATGTATTTGAAGAAAAATCAAGTTACTATTACAATACTGGTGCAAACATACGGGGATACACAGATACGCAAACATCTCTGAAGGAGCTGTGCTGTGGGAAAAGCTGCCTAGAAAAAAAATCAAATCTGAAAGTTGCTTAGTTTACTTCAAGCATTGCCTGTGCCTGCAACTAGAAGCGATCGATAGCTTAAAGTCTGACAAGGATGAAGCATTTTGGGTACTTGATTCTGTGATACAATGGAAACTGCAAAGAGCATATTAAGAGTCTGTTAAACTCAATGTAAAAGGATTCTTTTCATTACATAAACTCTTAGACCCAAGAAAGACCAAGATTTTGCAAACTAATCACATTAGGGACATCTTACATAATATCAAGACACTTGAGGAAACTTGATTAGTGAGCTGTGGAGATTAATTATTTACAGTCATCAAGGAAAAGTATGCTAATATTTCAATTAATTCATTTCAGCTAATAGTTTGCATAGTTCACAAAAGTTCTTATTAGCAATTTCCAACAATTGGTTGCTTTGGAACACCACGAAAGAAACAGAGCACCCTAACTATGCTCAGTAATCCTTTCCCGCTGTCATCTTTGCTCTTTCATCCCTTTGTCTCACTTAAACTAAACCTTTATTTAATTCCTTTCTTATCTATGTAATTCTCCTTTTATTCCAGATTTTCTACTGTCAGAATTTCCTTTTCACCGTCTTTTAGTAGTGTATGGAACATACCATAAAGTAAAACATTGCCTATTGCCATCATCTAACAAGAGAAAGAGAACTGTTACCTCCCTAATTATTTCAAACATGTTATTTCAAGTGCTGTCTGCAGACCAAATATTTAACTGAAGGATGAAATTTCCTGTTGGAGGCTGAACAACAGACTCTGCCTTGCTAACTCCCCAGCCCTTCACACAGGCACGAAGCAACAAAACAGCGTGGCTCAAGCACCACAGGCAGAGTGGCATGGCAAGCTTTAGAGAGACATTTCTATTTCTTTACCTCTTGCAATGCCATTAGTTTAACTGTTCCTGTAGTGACAGTCCTTTCAGAACAGGTGGCAAAAGAAACGGTTTCTTTAACATACATTTTCCCACCCAAAAGCCAGTCTTTCCTATCTATTTGTCATTTTTTGAAGCTTCTCCATTTAAAGGAGTCTCTAATCTTATGCACACAAAAGGTCACAGCTAGAATATTACAACGTAATTTTAAATGTGACTGAAAATGGGCTCCTGATTGAAAAAAGCACACCAAACTGTTTCCTTAGAAACTCTTGTTTCACTAGTTGATAAAGTGACTTTCAGTACACAGTAAGTCCAAATTCCAGTCAATATTTCCTAACCACCCAAAGCAAATAAAACACTGTGCTATAGCAGTTATATAGAGCTGCAAACAGAAAAAGCATAACAGAACTGTAGTATAAGAGCACAAGAAACTAAATATTGTATTTAACAAGATATCACACCTCCCCTCCCCAACCAGTTCAGTTAGGGTTATTAGTAGTAACTTTGTAGTAACAAAATAACAGCCCTTTCAGCTGTGTATCTTACTGCAGACAAATTCATCTGTACTGAAGCAAACCAATGTTTCAGGAATTTTTTATTAAAGCAATACAGCAACAAAAAGATCTTTGACAAACACTAACATGCATGTCAGCTCCTTCGGGTAAAATCGTGAGGACTACATTGCAACGCATGAACAATTAACAATAAACTAAAGTGCCCTGAACCCAAGTAAGTGCTCAAAATGCATGGACCTGAGCTAATGCAAAAGTCAACAGCACACAGCTATCATTTTTCAGCATAACTTGTTAAACAAATATTCAAGCTTGCTTCAGATTTAGACAGATCAGTAAAGGGAACAAGCACCAGTAGTCAAGAACAACACCCAGAGATGATTGGTAAAGAAAATCCCATTTAGTTGTACTTGTCTGGAAAACGTAAGGTAAGACTCGTGTCTATAATCCTGGAGATGATCCAAGACCTAACATTTGTCTTTCAGCCCTTCTCCAGCTACTACTAGCTGCACTCACTGGCACCAGGTAAACACACAAATTAAAGAGTGAATAAAAATTTCAGAGTTCTCCCACCCGAATTGACAATGAACTTGTCAATATATGCAGCAGCATTAAAAGTTGCTTCATATGGAAAGTAAACCTATTCTAAAAATACATCACCATCACGAGCCAACATTGGTAATGGCAGAAAGTGAATCAATGGCTGTATCATCCTGGTCACTCCTTAATGGAAAGACCACTATAAGCCATCCAGAAATATTCCTTGCAGGTTCAGATGAACTTCAAAAACATTTCATTAGTGATTCTGTATAATATTCCTCTCTATATTGTACTAAAGCATAAAATGCATGAACATACAAAGAAAGTGAGAGTATGAATTTATTTTTCAAGTGGCTCAAAGAGAAAAATGTCACTTTTTTTATTCATTGAAAAAGTTGATATTAATACTGGCAACTTTTATAGATAAAAAGAAAGAAAGATTGTTACAAATTTGTGTCATATCTCCATCCAAGACACCCATCTAAAAAAAATATAATTGCAGGAAAAAAATTGCCACAAGGGGGCATAATTGAATTGCATTTCCTTAGCATATAAAGTGAAGCTATTTACTTTTGTTTTCGCATAACTATGCAATTGTATCTCTGGGAGAGCACTGGACATCAAGAATACTTCCCCTCATTCTCATTCATAGGGTATCTTTCTTCTTTGCACTAAGGTTTAAAGTATTGTTTAGCCAATTATCATAATCTTTATCAAATATCTTTAAATACTTGAGACATTTATGTGGTAACTTGCCCTCAAATGCAGTGTAAGAAAATTGGAAAAAATATTCCATTTAGAAAGACAACAACTAAAAGCAGCATTACGGTTTCTTTATGCAAGAGGAGACTTAACTCACCAGTTGGTACATCTCAAAGTTTAACAACTAGTCATAAGAGGATGGAAAAATATGCAAGATAAGATGCAATATATCGTTCTATACCAAAGAAAAATAGTACATAGCAAGTCATACTGTGATCTTGAATGCTGAAGTTGTATTTACTGCATTTTAAAAAAAGAAAAAAAATCCCCTCCGCCTGGCTGTAACATGGATAATGAAAACTATTTTCATACCTCCTAGTGTCACATTGCCGTGAAGAAACCTCCCTTGATAAATAAGCCGCAAGATATTTGGACTGCTGACTTGCTCTTCTTCCCAATCTGAAAAGTAAGAGAATTTCCACAGTTATGTTGTAATAACATCTTTTGTTATTTCTCTCACCTTTACCCAGGAAGAAAACTTGGAACAGGACTCTCTTGCATGAAACACTAAAGAGAGCATAGACTGAAGATACAGAAAGAATTCACTCCTAAAATTTATTCTTAAATTTATTATTTGACATTGGGCACTGAAGCACATTTTTATGCCTGCAAGTATAAATAAATAAATATTACTAACTTATCTCACAGATCACATGAGATATTTAACATGTATACAAGTCCTGCACAAGATATTTTTAAGGACAAGTTGCTTCCTGCTTACACTGAGGCTTAATATCCACTTCACTAAAACTGCCTTGATTTCTTCCAGTTCACAGAATTCTCAAGCCATACTCATCCTCCCCAGTTAGTTGTCTAACTTGAGCCTTTGTCCAGCACTGAGAAGCAGCCACCACAGCCAAAGTGCATGTGATCGGTCACTCGAAATAGGATTCCCAGATCACAGAACTGAAAGCCTGGCATGTGCTGCTCAGCGGCGTTCGATGCCGACCGGATTCAGCCAGCTAAATGTCCAGAGGCAGCAGTGAACTGAACAGCCCCAGTCACTGTGGGCAGACTGAACAGAGTACTCTCACAGAGGAGACATTTACTGGTATATTTTAAGGAACTTCCCCAAGAACAATCTGGATATGGTTTTATGGAGCAAACAGTGATTTGGGAAAAACAAGTGTGCATTTTCCTATAATGCATCTCCCGTAACGCCTAAGCTGTAATAAATCATTTATAAGCTTAGATGGTTATTTCCTACTCTTTCACTGTTCCCTGTCACAATGAGAAAACCAAATACATCTGCGCTTTGCTTTCAGAATATCATAAAACCTTTAAATGCTGAATTTAAACTGGCTCTCTGGGAGTAGCATCTTCTGTTTCGTAGCTGACCAGATATCTGGTAACAGCTGTTCACAAATGTGCTCCTTTGCTGCTTTTGTTGGGTTTCTATACCAAAATGAATATTCAGCAAGGGCTCGTGGCAGACAGCAAGACACCAACTTACTGGGAACATACAATTAGCACACAGACAGCCGCAACTGGCACCACGGAAGGAGAAGAACTGAACGGGGGAGAAGGGGAAGCATTTAAAACAGAAGCCACCGCCATGGGGAGCGTACGGAGAGGCCTCGGGTGCGAAGGAGCGCGCGGGATGGGCAGGGTGCCGCAGGGCTGCGGCAGCAGCAGGAGCCGGGCAGAGGCCAGGGGCGCGAGGGTGGCCAGGCAGGTGCCAGCAGCAGCAGCACACGCGAGCTGTGACATTATTGTGTGCCGCGACGGGCCCCGCTTACCAGCTCGGCTAAAATTCGGCAACCAAAAAGCTATCCGAGTTTCAAATATTTCCGCTCGGTGTCTGATTCAACTGTCTTGCGATGAAAGCACAAGCCATTTTTGCTGTGCTGAGAAGTGGACTAAGTGAAGGATCAGAACCATCACACTGCTAGGAGAAACTATTTTTTGGAAGGTATCGGTTTTATTTATTTATTTTTACCCTATAGCATCTGAGCTCCACAGAGATGATGGCTGTAAAGAAGAGAAGCTCAGCCAATTTACAGTACCATAGCGATATAAAACAGCAACTGGAAGACGACAGACTGTATTTTGGTACAGGTATTTCCTCATTGTTAACCCACCAATTTACCCATTCTTTTAATTATTGCTTCTTGGCTCACAGTCTGAAACATTTCTTTCAGACATGACTTCAATTTTCAAATTCCACTAATGACTAAATGAGCCAAGGAGAAAATATTTACCTTTGTTATTATTATTAAAAAGTATTGCAGATAATCACCATACAAAAAATATCTTTTAACGTTACTTAGAAGACAGGGACACAGGGGACTAGGAAAGCTACTTAGATTGTATATATGAATACTAACTTAGCATTCCCCACTACCAGGCAGGAAATCCTTAATTAACAATTGTATTACCAAAAGAGGAGGAGAGGTTTGACTTAAGATTGCTAGCAAGATAGCACATGATTTCGCATCCCCCCGCCCCCCCAAGATCATGACAAATCAAACCGACGATAAAAACAATCATTCTATATCCTCTCTATTTCAAAAAAACTTTTGTCCTCATCTGGATTTCTCGGTCCTGTAGTTAAGAGTGCTCTCACTCTGAAAATAGCTAGTAGGCTAATAACATATGTAAAAACCTGTATACTTTTCTGAAGTAGATTTTCCTTCAGTCTTTTAAATTGACACTATTCTTCTTTGCACAGGCAATTAAATATTCATCAAGAAGATTCAGAGTGCTCCCACGGGATGCCAGGTATTTGAACTGATGCTTCCATGTCCGGTTCTGTTTTTTGTTTTCTTTAAGATGAGACATTAAAGACTGGGTTTCTTCCCAAACATAAACTCAATCTGCAATCTTCAAGCTCTTCATGTGGCAGTACGAGCAGACCATATTAGAAACATGCTGGAATAACAGAACATAAGTTTCCAGTACATGGCAACAGTTTCACCTCTGGTGCTGTTCTGTTAACCTTTATTATGTCCACCAAAATCAGTGACTTTACTGGCTTTAAACCTTTGCCAGTGCAAAGGAGAGCTGAATTGAGCCCATGACACATGCTCATTCCAACACCACAACCTCTCAACACATCTGGTTTGCTACAGTTGCATGAAATCACCTTTATTATTATTATTTCCTTTTTATTCACTATTAATCCATGTAATTAGTCCTTCACTAGCCTAAAATAATGAGTTTGCCAAAGGCTTCCTAATCAAATGCCCCAATACAATATGAAAGCATAAAATAACCTCTTGCTTCTGAGATTAATACTACTACATTCTGCCCTGCATATGAAGAGGTAGGATACTGACTTCAGACTGCAAGATTACGTGTTCAGGAAAAAAACTGGGTAAGAGAAAAACAGTTCTGTCTTTACTAATTCAGATAAATGTACACAAAGAACATCTAATCATGCCAGTTACTGTTTTAGGCTCACATTAAAATACGTACAGTAGCTACAAATATCCTACACCAACCAGATTTCTTAATGTAGAACTGTTGTACACCTATATCTAATACTTCAGAAGACTACAATCTTCCTCATTCTTTATATATTTTACTAAACATATAATGCTGTATCCCAGCAAAACAAACAATAAACAAGTCACCTAAACTCCTGTTCTTCCTGACCTCAAAGATGGCAAGTTTAAGGCCTAAAATACAGGCTACCAACACTAACTTTTTGGCACAGATTATTATCCTTCCTACCTCTCTGAGGGACGCATCACAGAAACAGATATTGCAGTGTTGTAGTTTGTGTAAACAGTAGTCTTTTTTAACATTAAAATAGTAACCCAAATGAAGTCCTGTACCAAAGGAAGCACTTTCTTTCATCATATATAATGCTATGTCTGTGCTTTGGCATTTTCCCATGAAATCATACTCAGGGAAAACAGAAGCACTTTGTTTTTGTGGAACTATTCACATATGTGAATACACATTTTAGTTTTCAATTCCATTTTCCGAGTTCAGTATTCCTGCATAACACCAAACATATTCATATAAACAACCTCAGCTTCCCCTCTTGTCATTTAACGCCGCTTAAAATGTTCTTTGCTACTTCATTTTTTCCTGGGAAAATATCATTAATACAGATCCTTTCCAAGATAAGGCAATAAGTGAGAAGAACTTGAGACTCAATACCACTAATGTATTCCTGTGACACACCATATTTTCTACCAGCTGTCCACACATGAAAGGTTTTCTATCTCCAGTGCTTCAAGGTCTTCCACTTACTACATCCTCTACCAAAACTGACCAAGAAAAGTATCTAAAGATAGAGGGAAAGAAGTTCAGTCTGAGAAAGCAAATTTTAGAGAAAAAAAAAAAAGGGAAATAGTCAAGACATCCAAAAGTCTACCCAACCTAACAGGAAAAAGAAGGCAAGACAACAATTGGATTTTTATATAAATCTATGCCCACATATACCATGAGCATACTTAATCTGAATGTTGAGAACAGAGATAGGTTTATTAGCACTTCAGTCTGAAAACACAGGGAAGCTTCAAACTCGCCATTAAAATGCCCAAGGCACACAACTACTCACCCATCGGCCAGTTGTCATACACGTGCTTTGCAATATCTGCAGCAGAGTCATTTGGTGAGAACAAGAACTCTTTCGTTTTCCCACTCACCAAGATGAGGCGCAAATTTATCTGTAAAGAAAATGCATTGTTAGGAAAGTAACTGGAGAAGACTTTTTTTTTTTTTAATGTTACTAAAAAGCCATCATAGGTTTTGGAAAAAGATTTCTTTAAAGTGATCTGACAGTACATTTTAAGATGGTGTTGAAAATAGGGACAAAGAAGTCAATGAAATTTTGTTCATTTGTTACACAATCAAGTAAGATTAAATATTAAATTCTAACAGCTGACGTTTTTGATGTTAAACATGAGAAGATTCCGATAGGTAGTGATCAAATCAACTGCAACATTAAAAAGCTCTCAGCAGAGCATGAAAAAATTCCAGCCAAAAAGCACTAGCAACATATCATCTTGAATAAAAACATAAACCTGAAAAATTAACCTTTACACATAGCACTGAAAAATATAAAAATCTGCATCTGAGTAGTCTCTGCGCCCTGCCACCCTCCCTCCAGTATGATATTTATCAGCCCAGATCTCACCCACTTCATCTCCTACAAAGCACCGCGGAGTCAAACAGCATCCTTCCTTGGTCCCAGCTGCCACAGAACTCTGTCTTTCAAACCCAAAACTTTGTTCCACCACTGCCATAACGCTACTAGTAAAACTGGTGAGATCCACGTGCAATACAGTAATATAACACATCATAGTTCTTTTATCATTCCTTTCCTCTACCTAACCATCAGCATCTTCAGCTACAATTTTCCTCCCTTCCATTTGCAAGTTACTGAATGCATTTTTTTCCCCATATAGCATTAAAATAATCTGTACAAAGAGCTCACTATGACACTAGTTACAATGCAAAAGGTTAAATTTTGGTTCCTCAAGCAACTACTAGCAAGGTCACAAAATGTGTTCAGGTAGCCAGCGCTTACCAATGCCCATGACAAGTAGGAGTCTAACTACTTTGTGGTTTTGGCCTACAAGCCCAAATAACATCAGCTTTCAGCAAGACCTGGGCATCCTAACTGCTTGGATGCCTTTTCCAGGTCAGACTCTTATATTGTGTCTCTCATTCTAGAAAACTTTTCTTGTTGGAATTATTTTCTTGCTGGAATTCAGAAAATTCTTTTTCTAGGTCAAATACAAGAGGAAAAATTTACAGTGATGACCAAATTTTCAAGACTTCTTCAGGGTCAAATATCTCAGTGCTTCATATCCACTGAATGCTACAACCCTGCCTCATCTATCTGTTCCCTATTTACTTTAGAAGCTCCTAGGCAGATTGTCTACTCCCTCTTAAATGCTTTGGCTTGGATTCATCCCACCTATCTTTAAAAGCATCTAGTGGAGGCATCCAAATACAGGTCTCTCATTCTGCACACTTCATCAAGGTCAATGAAGAAAACAATCCCTCCAAAAAACAATTCAGTCTCTATTTCAAAATGTAGCAAGGGCAAATTCACATAAAACGGCTCGGTTCCCCTCCCATCCCTCTGTTAATATCCATCGGAAAATAAAAGTTGTGCCATTAGCCCAGGGACGAAGCTGAGTGGCAGCTGTTTCTGAGGAAACACCACCGCCACTGTCACAAAGCATCACCACGTTATCCCTGCCTGCATGTAACACAGGAAATCACAAAAAACCTTAAAGGACTGAAGCTGCAGGAATGCTGTTTAGTCACAGAAGCTTATTCAGAAAATTCAGAACACACCTGGCTGGAAACATTAAGGTTCCATTTTCTTTGACATTTCCAGAGTGATTAAGGACTTATTTCCAAATCTCACAAAGATTTAGCAGAAAAAGCAGACTAAGTCCCACTATTCCTGTTGACTCCAAAAACTGAACTGCAACTTCAGATTTTACGCCTAAATTTAGCAACGGCTGGACTATGTGCACTTGTTGTTTCACTCATATTGTCTTTCAGTTGAAATAGCTTCTCCCCCACCCCTCAGCATTTTCCACCTGTGTATTTATAGACAACACTTACGCAGACGATTTCTGCAGTTGGACCACACAAGACAAGCTCTTCAAGCTTTCTCTAATGAGATATCCATTTTCCCATTCACCTTAACTGCCTGTCTCTGCATGTTTCAATTTCTTTTTTTTTTTCCTCCTTAAAACAGATGACTATTTCTGAAGCGCACTGAATGATGTCTCGCCAGCTGCTTGTTATAACACCACCAGTAATTTCCTCCGTCTACTGGAAACATCCTCTGTGATTGCGTCCCAAGAGTACATACACCTCCTCCATACTGCACCACACTGTCAGCTCAGTTACTTCGTACCCTGATCTGCCTTCATCCCTTCCATTATTTAGCCTCCGAGCTTATAATTGACATTTTGGCTGTAACACCCTGAAGTGCTGGGCTCCAAATTTCATCCCACTCCTACTACTCCATCTCACCGAGGGAAAGGAGGAAGGAGTCCAGGTTGAAAGAAGTTGGCAAAACCTTACGCTGCACCACAAAAATGTTTTAGATCTCCCCCATGTCTGGGCCTGAGTCCTATGAAATCACCCAGACATTTCTGTATAACACTTCTTTCTCCCTCTAAGTAAGAGCATTTTTTGAACTTCGTGTCATCCACAAATTTTAGCAGCAACATCCCGTTATGTGTACCTTTGCCATTAAATGAGTCAGATGAAGCAAGACTGATCTGAAAATTGATCCACAGTGATTCCAATAACGAGCTTTCTCTGATCCAGTCTCCCCCTCCTCTCAGTTAGGCTGTTTATGTCAGGTCCTTATATACTCACGTTTTCACAGCATGGCTGAGGTTGGAAGGGACCTCTGAAGATCATCTAGTCCAACCCCCCTGCCGAGCAGGATCACCTAGAGCACGTTGCACAGGGTGGCATCCAGGCAGGCTTTGAATATCTCCAGAGAAGGAGACTCCACAACCTCTCTGGGCTGTTCCAGTGCTCTGTCACCCTCACAGTAAAGAGGTTTTCTCCATTAAATCCTAGATTCTCCTATTTAACCAACAGTTTACAATCTGGCATCACATCAGTTGCTATGTAGATACCCAGATGAAACTATAAAAATTTCTATTTAGAAAATCAGTTCTTTTCATCAAAAGTCAGTTTGCCATCATCTGGCTTTCAGAACTGTAGTGTGCTGCCTTCCACTTCACTTTCTCTATACCTCATTATCTTTAATTATCCTTTAAGCGTCAATGCATCTCATTACAACTCCAATATACTGCCAAAAATTTAGGAGGTTCAGACTGCGTCACAAGCTGTTATTGTACTTGGGAATGGGCTGCCTGTTTAACAAACAACCAAACCAACCAAACCCAAATATTCAGCAGCAGCGTCTGCTGTATGCACTCAGGGATAAAATGAAGAGCTTTCTTCTCCAGCAGCTTTCCTTCCTCTTCGTCGCCTCCCCGCACACCTATGTTGCCTATTGTAACTAGCTCCTGATCCCCTCAGCTTGCTCCCTCTAGCCAAGCAGTCCCCTAGCTCTGAGTTTTTGCAGACTATCTAAGGATTTATTTTCATTTATCAGTGTGTAGTTCACCTGTGGTGTGAATTGTGTTTTGAAGATAAAAACACTTCCCTAGGCAGTAAATGTTTCTATCACCAAACTATCAGCTCCTTAGAAGTGTGGGATCTGGGTCTGACAAGCAGATGATTTAAAAAAAAAAAAGAAGAATACTAGTCATGCTCAGCACTTAAAATGTTATTGGGACACAGCATTGATATAGAACTAAAGTTATTCTTCAGCTAGCATAACATTAAGGAGATTTATTTCTTTTTATCCTCGCTACTGAGTTTTGAAATCTCCAGGCACACTAAAGTGAATACGGAAAGGAGAAGAATATCACAGAGAAATAACCAAAACTAATGTTGCTTCCTGGAAAGTTTGATTAAATCATACTTCTACAGTTAATATACAATGCAAAATCAATATAAGCTCAATATAAGCACCAGGAAAAAAAAAGTGAGAAGTGTTAGTTCCTTCTCCCCCCGCCCCCCAAGATGATTAACCCAACACTGCTGAAGTTTTTGTTGCTGCAGAATATTGGTTACAGTATTTTTATCAAATATAAGGGCACATATCAAGATAAACTAATAATTTTACAGGATATACTAGGAAGTATGTTTAAACTGGGGGAAGAATATTTTCATTTAAAAAAAAAAGTGTCACCAAATATTAGCAGAAGCCCAAAATAAACCATTAAATCAGTCAAGCAGATGTTGCATCAAGTGCAAGGAAACAGTTGCTCTAATAAAAGGTTAAAATATTTTCTTATTTATAGTACTGCATGCAACTGACACATTTAGTTTGCATGTTTGTCTATACATATATTTATCTTATATACGTGCATATATATTTATATTTCTTAAACTTGGCTTGAAGGAATCTTAGTCTTCAGCTGCACATCACGTTACCTCAAAGGGTTTGAAGCAAAGAATCCCCAAACTTGCCTTTAAATTTAGAGTCTAATCTTATTCCCTTCCAGAGCACTGGGAAGTTAATTGCTTGCAACTGCTGTACTTCTTATTCTGTACGCCTGAGAATCCCACTTCAAACAAACTACAGGGGATCTGAAACAAACCTTTTGGCAAAATGCCACTGATGAAAGTCCATATAAAAAAAAAAGAGCATATGTGCATATAACGGAAGGAAAGAACAGAACAAAGTCTCGGTTCGGTAGAGAAGTTCTGACATGGAAGCAGCCAATTTAAAATTTTCAAGTAGCAAAACGATTCTTAGTGGTTTTAGCCGCTCTGTATCCTATTTCCTGTGTTAAAAATTTGCAAGGAACTTGTATCTGTATTGTTTGAGATCACATGCTTACAGCCCCTCTACCTTCCCTGCTGAAAGTGGCTTGGTCCTGAGATACTCCTGCGATTCCCATGGCCCTGGCAAGTTTTTTCTTCTACAGGGGACATAACAATGACTGTCCTGATAATTTTATTTTATTTTATTCAGGCTACAAAAGGGAATTCCAGCCAGTTTTGTTACAGCAAACTGAGTAAGGGTCACAGATTCACATTTCCACAACGTAGCACCAAGTGCAATGCTAGAGATGAACGCAGTTCGGAAGGGTCACAGCCTCAGAAGTAGGATTAAATACAACTTGTGGAGGACATCTCTCCGCAGGGTTATGTAACAGCCCATTCTGTTTGTGATCTCAAGCATGCAAACCTCACCCTATCCCCCCCATAGCACAACCAACACCAATTTCGTAATTACAGCTCCAGTAACCACATCAGTTGCATTACAGACATAGTAAAGAATCAGGGTGCAAGATTATATATTGTAAATTAAAAAAAAAGGTTATGCGCAGAAGACTGCAGTAACAATTGCTGTGCAACCGCAACATTTGGAACAAAAATTCGGGTCGTATACATGCAGATGTAGAATAAGTTGTGTTTTGTGTTGTAGGCGTTTGCAACAGTTTGTCACAATGCTTCTGACTTCACAGCTGAAGAAATGGGAAGTCTCTTAAACATCAAGAAATGAGAGACTTATCGCCAGCAGAATATTTCTTGATGATTGACTTCCATCTATTCAGTTGAACATGGTATTTTGTTATCAATTTTATGCTCCAGTAGCAGCTTAAGATTCCTCCCATCTTACAATTAAAACACAGAGGAGGAAGAGTGCCGTATCACCACATGCCATACAACCCCAAGTTTACACTAATTGCTTTTCTTCAGCTGTTTTTAAAATTTAAATACATACACAATTTTTTTTTTTCCTTTTCTTACTAGATGTGAACTTCAATTAAAAGCTAACAATGGACCAGAGGAGGAAGAGATGAGACAATAGCATTCAGAAACACACAGACCGAAGTTTCACCTTTCAAAATCCAATACATTTACTTCCTAGTTCAAGTTCATAATTTCACAAAAGAAGCTTGTTCTCCAAAGTGCACCAAAGTTTCTTAATGGCTCTAGCCTACAGAGAAACCTGCTCATTTCCTACCATGCAGCACCATGCAGCATGCACTTTTTGCACTGAACTCTAGCACCGAAACTTCCTTTCAATTCCCAGCGTAAGTTTATTCTTGGACAGGCTACATCCACTGATGGCAGAGCCACTTTAGACACCAGTTATAATGGTGGGTTTTTGCCCCCTTGAGGTTTTGATAGTTACTTCTCCATCCGCAGACAAGGACACCTTGCTAAAATAAACAAGCAAAGGCTTTCCCCTTTAACAGGTTGACCCTTGGTGTGATCACTGCCTTCAGAGCTCTGAAGTGCATCAACAGAGGTTAAGGAAACACGGCTGGCTAGGTTAGCCTGGAGGCTTGGTGGGCACCTATTAGCAGCCTTCCAATACCTATGGGGAAATTACCAACGTGATGACCATTTTACTGAGGTACAAAACAGAAGATCAAGAGACAAAAGTCTTAAATAGGAACAACAGGTTTTCAGTCGAGATAAGGAAAAAAAAATTTTGCCCTGAGGATATCAAAGCAGTGAAAGAGGTAACCTGGAGATGCTCTGGAAGCTCTGTCTTGGGGGTTTTCAAGACCTGAATGGCAAAGCCCCAAGCAACCTTGTCCAAATTCGGTCCAAATTCAGTGGTGACCTTGCTTCCAGCAGAAGGCTGGGCTGCAGACCTCTCAAGGTCCTTTCCGAACTGAATGATTCTATAATTCACTTTAATCTGCATCTGTTTCAGTTTTGATTCATCTTCCTTAAATATGCATGATTAGAATTGTACATAGTGTTTCAAGGAATATCATCAAGAATTTATAAAATGATACTAAAGCCTTCCTAAATCTACTGCAAATGCCTCTCCATTTTCTGTACAAAGACCACAATTGTCTCACATTTGCAGTTCAGTAATTTCGCAATGCTCTTCTCCAGTCCAGTCAATCCCATGACACAGAACTTCAAACCTGCATTACAGAATGTTGCTTTTAACTATCCATGACATACAGGGTATTTTGGTATTGACGCAATTAATTTTCTTCCTGTTAATTCAGTCTTTGAGATCATCCAATCTTTTCCATACAATGGCATGATCCTCTTCTGCACTACTGATGCCCGCCAATTTTCATCCTCAAGTTCCATCAGTATACTGACTTTACTTGTGCCAGTGGCAGAAATGAAAACATCCGAAAGAAAGCTGGTACCAAAATTAATCTTTCAAGAATTCCACTAAACACTACTGCCAGCCTGAAGCATCCACACTCAGCACTCCATCTTACCATCTTCTCCACTTGAGTCACGCTCTCCATCAGCCCTGTTTTCCCAGGCTAATCCTTTCCTACACACCATCAATACTGAATTCCAGTCAGGTTACCTCTTCTACATTTCCCTCATCTGAAAAACATAATTCTTCCAAAGAAAACTGGATAATGAATCTGTCATCATCTAACTTGGGTAAATATTGTGAATTTTATTTCTTTGCTTCTTTACACTTCTCTGCTCCTTCTCAATGTCCTTCTAGAGGTAGTTATTTCTCTCTCAACTTCAAAGTCTCTCCCTACATCCTTTCACTCATTTTGCATGCAGCTATTTTATACCTTTAATGCCTTTGACTTGAAGAAACAACAAGCCTGCAAATTCTTCACATATGCTCCTTACACTAACCCCACACACTTAGCTTAATCAGCATATGCCCCCTCGGAATCCAAAGCCTTTGTGTACGCTCCTACTTTGTTTATTCTTCCATTGGATTTCAACTGTACCAGCTCATGATTGTTGTATCCAACGCAATTTTACCAAGCAGTCTTCTGAAGACTTCCAGAGCTTTCTGGGAATTTAAAGAGACACGTCTAGAATAATAATGCTCCTTCTTGGCCAAGAATCTAGCCATTACAGGAACTGATATACAGGTGTATAACGTGAGAAGTAAATGAGCAAGAAGGAGCACGAATTTGTTGCCCAGCAATGCAAGTATTCTCATGAAAGGAACAAGAGATCCTTGATTCTGGACTCAGCTTCAAGGGTCTCCAGGTAAAATAAATGAAAGTATTTCTTATGAATCACATTTCTAGACACCTGTTTTCACCAGATACTATATAGGGAATACAGGTAATTACTAATTCCACTTCCTCAACTGAACACCTAAAATTTCGATCTTGCAACAAGCAGAATCCCTTCACTTAGTTTTAGATGCACAAAGGGGCTTTGCTCTACCCTTACAGTTACCTTGCACCTATAATAAATTTACTTCACAGCAGGGCAAAAAAAAAAAAAAAGGACCCAGAACATGGAAAGTAACATAAATTGTCAATGTGGCAGAACAAAACTCTGAAGTTTCATTGCCAGCTGGCAGACAGACCTGCATAACTCATCCAAAGCCGCACCACTTGTGACAGCAGGATGACTCCAACACAATGCCACAGAAGCATGATAATACCCTACATCACCCTATTCAAGATTAATGTGAACTTCATAATCAGTCCCAATGACATACTCATCTTTAGATCACTACAAAGAGAAGCAAATACATTTTGATGTGTAAATGGTTTCATCAAATAAGGATTGGCTAAGGCAACTTTGCACTGCTAAGAACTAAGCAAATTTCAGAGAACTCCTAAGTGAAGGTAGAGGCAAAACCAAACCAAAGCATAATCAAATTTTATTTAAAGGAGGAAAAAGCAAAATCCTATAACCATTTACCTTAGTAGCTATGACAGAGCAAGCTGTTTCTATGTAAACCAGGACACTCTTGAACTCAAAAATCACAATGCTCGGTCACACTTCATCAATTCCCTCACTTCAGTTCAGGTAACACTGGAACAAGGGCCATACATTATCCAACATCCTCCAGTGAGTTCCAGGGTTATCTTTTAAGAAGAAATATCTAGGAAACATTGTTCTTCAAATTAAATTCATATGGATACCATCACATATAACCAGTAGAATACAACGGATTCCAGTGGAGTTCACATACTGTTTTTCCCTTACTACCCCGAATGCTACTGTAAGCATTCCTGGGACAAGGCTAGATTTGCTCCCCCCCAGGAGGTGAGGAGGTCAAAACAACACACAAAAGTGTCAGCTGGAGCTAGTTAGCTAGGTGAGAATTTTAACTGAAAATCAGTTTTAATAAGAAAGTAAAAACCAGAATAACAACCTTTCCTTGCAATGCACTGATTCCATCAGTAAAAGACTTTTCAATAATTGGATCAAATAAGAGCCACAAATGCCCACCCAGGAATAATTTAATTCCTGATAGCTGGAGATAATGGTGGCACTCCATTACATGAAATAATGCAAGTATTCAAGTACCTGGTCTTCTGAGCTCAAATGGCATTTTGTCTGCTGTATCCTAGGTTCATGTTTTAATCATAGGATACAGAATTCACCTGTCCCCTGACGGCACCCAAGTGAATCTGCTCTTACGGGAAAGATTCCGAGAAAGACCCACTCTGATAACTCATCAGCCAGAGATGGAACAATTCCACTGTGCACATGCAAAACAGATTTCTATCGTATTATGACAAAATTGCCTAAGTCCATTGCAATCATAAGGTGTGCATTACAAGATACAGAAGACCATGTTTTGGAAGTGACCTTTAATATAAATAGGTAGAAAAACAGGCATAGAGTTAACCACATGGCATCCAACGTTGCTATTTTCAGAGCGCATCCTTTCAACAGTGCTGTAATAAATACACTTTCACTTCGAAATAATCTGACTAAAAGACGAAGCAGAGAAACTGATGCACTGAAAATGAACATGAAATTTTGGTAGAGATCACTTTAGCAATCAGTATACCACACTGAACCAGTCAAGTCATTTCAAAACACTGGAAATAATACTGCATCCCACCACTATGCATATGTGAGAAGCTGGTGCTGGAAGACCAGGTAGCTCTGGCAAGCATGGTCACAGCCAGGTGCTCCGGCAACTTCTGAGTTTCAAGTGCTCCCAGGAGAGACCCCTGGTTAAGCTGACCTGACCCATCCTGGGAGCCCCAGCCTTCAGCACCAGGCAGTGGTAAAGAGGCAACACTTGGAGGTTTTTGTGCGACTTCTTCTCTGCTATTGTTGTGCATATGCTCTGAAGAGCATTCCAGTTTTCTTTCTTAAGTGGGAAAGATATCGAGTAGGAGCGAGAAGACGACATCCGTTTCCTTTTTTCAGTCTCCGTCTCCCCAAAAATACCTTCTAGTGACACGTCCCAGCATTTGACTCCAGAAGCTGAATCAGCATGTACCATCTTTGTTACCCTCCTGCCATCTTTTCTCAAGAGCTGCGACTGGATAAGCCCATCACCTTGTTTTCACCCTCTCATATCAGCTGGTATTTAGAGCTTAGAAGTTCACTACACATGTAAATAATGATAACACTAGACACTCACTTAACTATGGATTTAATTCTGATATAATTCAACATTTGATCTAATTTATTCTATAGTGAGAGTATTTACATGGTAATTTTGACCTGTCCCAAATAATATTTAATCTCATCTTTAAGAAGGGAGATTTAAGACCATCAAGTTTGTGAATGCTTATTTTGTGAAATGCCTAACAGCTCAGATTTGAAAATAAATACTGCTGCTGCTAACACAGTTCAAAGGAAACAGCTCCATAGATAGCTGCTTTTTCAAGTCCAAGGGGCAGACTGGTACCTTCCACCCCTTCTTAATCCCCAGTCAATTATTTTTTCCTATCTTCAGCCAATTCTGTGGGTCTAAATTTTAATTTAACTCACGTTCCTAGAAGTTTCAGATGCAGCTGTTCCATGGTTATAAAGAATAAAGAAAAACTAATGATGGGCTGGGGAAAGCATATTGAATGGTCTGTTTGTGCATTATGAGAAAACAGCGGCAGAAATCTGAGTTTCCTGCTGCATAATGGAAATTTGACAAAATGTGTACAATACAACTGGACTTGGAGGTATGAGAATTTTATAACCAGAATAGGTCAATGAGACCATACACAAAGTTGAAAGTAATTTTTCAGTTACAGTCAGGACAAACACAATTTCTGGTCAAATTAAAGCTGATGCAAGTTCAACAATAAAAAAAGTGAACATAAAGAAATCATTACAAAATACTTCCAAAATTGGACATTTCAAGGGAAATGCTATTAACCAGAGGCAATCAAAACAGTGATAATAGCAAGCACCACACGGCCATGGGCATCATCTAGTTCTACATGCTAATTTTCATGACAGAAAAGTGAAGCTCTTCCCAGCCATCTTCATTATTTCTGAGAGGAATGCTCACTCATCTGAATCAATATCAGAGAGACAGACGGACAAAATAATAATCAAAGGAGGTAGGCAGGCAATTTATCACTAAGAGGAAGTATTAAGACTTCCTATAACACCCCACTGATTTTTGCACTTGATGCTGGAGTAAGCATGGATGTGTATAGAGAAGCCTGCTGCAGATCAAGAGATCAAGTTATTGGTTTTGCGATTTTTTTCCCTCCCTAGATGCAGTTCAAATTGCAGATAGTATTTATATCAACTACGATCCCTGTACTTAGTGTGTTTTTATACACAGTATGGTAAACTGCATTAAAACCATATAATACGACAGGCATTGCAAGAGGAAATTGAATTTTAATTTCTCATTTTAGGTTATTTAAACTTTAAACAAACATATTGGGTTAATCATTATTGCAGAAGTCCTACACCTTGCTCTTCCCCCTGCTCCCATTTCCCCCCCAAGTACTACGCGAGACAGAAACAGCAATTAAGGATTACTTCAAAATTAGTGTATGTACTATTTCTTCAGTTCTCACCAAAAGACACAAGTAAGTAACCAATTCAGAAAATTACCTAGAAAAATCTTTAAGTATAAAGAAAAAAAACCTGCATTTATTTAAAAAGGAAAATGACAGGACCACCCCTTGGTTCCTTACGAGAGCATAAAGATTCCTCACATGATAGTTTTCCTTGAAACAAAGTGATCTCCATGCAAAGCCTAAGAACATTTACTGCTCTTCAGGCCTCAAAAGAAGGAGGGTGACAAACAAGTATAAATACAGTCTGATTTGAAACAGAAGACAAAAAACATAAAAGCAAGGAAACAACCTTCTCAATCCAATTTTGTTTTCTGTTGTATTTTCTCTTGCAATACCTGTTGCATTACATGGTGTTAATGCAGTTCACTGTACTGTACATAACACACTGTGACTAAGCACAGGGATTATAGTTGATATAAATGCTATCTGCCATTTAAACTAGGCACAGCTTGAAAAATTCCAGGAAAAAAACATCACTCCCTAAAGACAAATAAAGAGTGACGTGGTCCCCTGGAAGTCCAGTCAAATAACGTTCCCGCAAACGAGCTCTAAGCCATTAATAAGACCAGTGAATGAACAAAAAACTTCCCTAAGATTTTCAAGACCTACATTCCAATAAAAATGCCAGCAATAGGAGATAAGTTTGCAGTTTATCACTCTAGAGTCATTCTGGGACTCTGCCGACAGGTCCTTCACCTTGTATGATTCTGCATCTTGGTCAGTAGACTACTAAATTTTTCAAGCCTTGGGAGCAAGTATCAAAAATAAAATGGAAAAAGTCTTAAATATTTTTAAGACATGAAAGAGGTGAAGACTTGCACCTTGAATTAGAGATATATTTCAGTTCACTTAGGTGGAAATACCATAAAATTAAATTTTTATTATTTGTTACTGATTCCTAGTTTCTCTGGGCTTACTGTGTATCATGGCAGTCAGCCAAAGATTTGCCATTCCAAAGCACAATCTAAATCGCTGAGCTGTGATAACTTCAGACAAGAGATAGGGCATTATATATTTTTTGTCTCTGATGCAAAAAGTAGTTTAAATTTTAATCAAAATGGACGTTTCAATGACCATAGATCTCGTTTACTCTTGCAAAAGCAAGCAACTTGGATATGAATGAGAACAAAGCCTTTTCTATCTGTTTTCCTCCTAAAATAGCTCAGAAAAAACACTGAATCATGTGATAAGAGATGAAGGATTGTGATGCTGATGCCAATTTATTTGGAATAAAACTCTTCAAGAGCAAACAGCTTGACCCTGACCTATGTCTGCACTTTTCAGTGCAGAATAATGAACACTCCTTACCTTAAATTTTTTCCCTCCTCAAGGAATTACCCTTAATGTTCAACAAAAATGTAAAACATGTTTACATAAAGCTTAAATGTTTTTGTTCTGTTTAAACATTGTGGCACAAATTCATCCCCAAGCTAAGCCTGCTGAAGCAAACTGGGTGAAGTTAATGGAATGATATTGCAAATAAGGTTTGATCCTGTTAGTTATTGTGCTCTGTGTTCCTTGCTGAATACTAAAAAGCACAGCTTATCCACCTTGCTGTTACTGCATGCTAGTCATGTGCATGTGTCCTCCCAACCAGCTGGCAGTCTCATAGTAATTCTTAGCCTATTTCCATCATGAAGAGCACTCATTAGTCCAGACTATCTACTAATGACTGCAACAATAAAAGCTGCCCTTTCATTTTGGCCTCCTCCTCCAGAATTGTTAAGCATTCTATAGGGCTGTATTGGGTTTACGTGGTAAAGGTTTGGTAGCAGGGGGGCCACAGGGGTTGTTTTCTTTGAGAAGATTCCAGAAGCTGCCCAATGTCAGAGAAGAGCCAGCTCCAGCCGGCTCCAAAAGGGACGCACCGCTGGCCAGACCTGAACCAATGAGCGATGTTGTTTGCGCCTCTGTGAGAGCATATTTAAGAAGGGGAAAAAAATGCTGCGCAACAGCAGCTGGGAGTGAGAGGAGTGAGGAACAGCCCTGCAGACACCAAGGTCAGTG
>VXAL01007861.1:120380-156439 GCA_013399475.1 Chauna torquata
CGCAGCCCCCATTCCCCGTTCCCCTGCACTGCTCAGGGGGAGGAGGTAGCAGAGGGTGGGTGGGGGGAAGGTGTTTTTAGTTTGCTTTTAGTTTCTCACTGCTCTAGTTTGCTAGTTATAGTAATAAATTATACTAATCTCCCTCTGTTGAGTCTGTTTTGCCTGTGACGATAATTAGTGAGTAACCTCCTTGTCCTTATCTCAACCCTTAAGCCCTTGTCCATCGTATTTTCTCCCCCTGTTTCTTTGAGGAGGGGGAGTGAGTGAGCAGTTGTGGTGGAGGTCGGCTGTTTAGCTGGGTAAAACCACCACAAGGGCAAGAAACATACAGTTTACCAGCTGTTAACCTGCTGCTCAACTTCCTTGGTAGATCCAGTTCCAGATGCAGTACCCCTGTATGCCTACCCTACCGCTCAGTGAAGTACTTCCCACCACAGTAGCCAAGCACTTCCAAAGAGAACTAGATGTGCCTGGCAAGGTGTCTTGAAGTCACGGTAAGTTTTAACTTAACCTTTTTAGCCTGGGAAAAGACTTTTCCCCAAAGACAGTTAAATTTCAGTGAGGGAAATAAGAAAGAATTAATAATAAAAGCCTTGTAGAGAGCACACTTTTAGTATCTTTTTCCCTTCTCTATTTGTCTTGTATACCCAGAGTCTACACAAAAATCACATTTCACAAAAAAGCTTCGCTCCAGCCCTCCAGAAAAATATATCCATAGATACACATCTATAAAACCCTCTAAATTTATGAACCAATTGATATTCAGGCATCTCTTAAGCATGAATATCATTTTGGTCTAGGAACTCACCAAACCCTTAGCATGAGGGGAAAATAGTGATGCCTTCTTGAAGACATTACAGTCTTAATTGGTAGCGATTATAACCAACACCAGTCAGGGCTCTTTGTTCTTACTGCATCAACAACCACATTATAACAAGCCATCTGCTCTGTGTCAAAGTAGTGAGTAAGGTTGGCTTCTGTGAATCTGGGGCAACATGTGTTCTAGCTTGCATCTTAATTATGGCTTGCAAAACACCATACACGGAGAACTACAGAGGTATGTTATTGAAAGCTCCCCAAAGTATCTATGCTTCTTACTTTAAAAAAATTAAAAAATTAGTATTGCTTCCCTGAACTAATTGGTTTGAATCTAAATACATAGGCAACAGGAGAATAAGACATTTAATAGGCTTCTTTCCTCATACACTATGAGAATAAAATCATTTCAGACCTAAGTCATATTACAAACCCTTAACCCTCCCCTCCATGTTTTTAGCATATGTGGTCCATACAGCCAGCAGATACTACTCACCACATGAGGATTGGTTGCAAAACATCCAGTGCTCACCTACACTAGAAGAGCATTTTCTGGCCTTGTGCCACAGCAGGTCACGTGGCCTCCACAGGTTCCCCAAGATATGGTGATCATCCATCTCTCTTCCTCTTTTGTTTCTCATGTACTCAGACTGTCAGCTTTTTAGGATAGTTGCTTGCTTTGCTTTATGTATAACACTTCTAGGCTATAGCTCATTTACATACCAAATGTTTTAATACTAAGAGCATTTTATTAATAGTTCCACAAACTCTATGATGGGTTTTTAAAAGACTCTCTCACCCCTTATTTAATTAAGGCAAAAGGCATGACTGTCTAGCGAGATAGCATCAATGATGGACCATGTTATGAAAAACCTCACTGGTACCACTGGTTATGACTAACCATAGTTAATGGAGAATTACTGCCCCAGACAGATACTAAAGTTTCATAATTATTTGAAATAAAACATTATTTTGATGTTACAAGAAAGAACAAACACTCTCCCAAAACCAAACAAGCCAAAATGTCTTCTTTCTTATTGGGACTCAACACAGAGTCGTGGACAGATGAGTGTTTTGGCTATAATCACCAATCCTTAACAAAAAGGATTTTGGAGAAAAAAAATCTGTACTTTTCATTCTAGGAAAGAAAGATGCCATATCTTTGCAGTTGCTGTCATGACAATATGAATCACAGAATCAGAATCATAGAATCACAAGGTTGGAAAGGACCTTCAGGATCATCTAGTCCAACCGTCATCCTATCACCAATACTACCCACTAAGCTACTAAATCATGTCTTGTAGCACCTTGTCCAGGCGCTTCTTAAGAACTGCAAGGGTCGGTGACTCCACCACCTCCCTGGTCAGGCTGTTCCAGTGCCTGACCACTTTCTGAGAGAAAAAGTTTTTCCTGATATCTAATCTAAATCTCCGCAGGCGCAACTTGCGGTCATTTCCTCGAGTCCTATCATTAGTTATCTGGAAGAAGAGGCCGACCCCCTCCTCATCACAACCTCCCTTCAGGAAGTTGTAGAGTGCAATGAGGTCTCCCCTGAGCCTCCTCTTCTCCAGACTAAACAATCCCAGCTCCCTCAGCCGCTCCTCACAAGACTTGTGTTCCATACACCTCACCAGTTTTGTTGCCCTTCTCTGGACACGTTCCAGGGCATCGATGTCTTTCTTGTAGTGAGGGGCCCAAACCTGAACACAGTACTCGAGGTGCGGCCTCACCAAAGCTGAGTACAGGGGGATGATCACCTCCCTGCTCCTGCTGGCCACACTGTTTCTAATACAGGCCAGGATGCCATCGGCCTTCTTGGCCACCTGAGCACGCTGCCGGCTCATGTTCAGCCTGGCATCGATCAACACTCCCAGGTCCCTTTCCTCATCACAGTCTTCTAGCCACTCAGCCCCAAGCCTATAGCGTTGCATGGGGTTATTGTGGCCAAAGTGCAGGACCCGGCACTTGGCCTTGTTAAACCTCATCCCGTTCACCTCAGCCCAGCAGCCCAGCCTATCCAGATCCCTCTGAAGGGCCATCCGACCCTCAGGCAGATCGACACTACCTCCCAACTTGGTGTCATCTGCAAACTCACTGAGGGTGCACTCAATCCGCTCATCTAGGTCATCAATAAAGATGCTTCAGCTACGATGTTGGAGAGAAAAGACTTAGCAAGCTGTCTCCCAGGAGACGCAACACCCTTTAGCATTAATCTTTCAGGGGTGGAGGAAAATAAGTATGTATGTATTATTGACTGAATGACAACTCTGTCACACAACCTGATATTAACACTAACATAGCTCAAATTTTCCAGTTATCAGCCAACTGATTTTCTAGCTATTTACTAAGTCATAATTACAGCACAGTAGAAGAATTGTGGATATGACTATTTCTTACAAAGGTTCAAGCATGTAATCACAAGACAGTATAAAGAATACAGCTGCTCTACATGAAGAGAATGAAAGTCCACACAGTCAGAACTATTTCATTCTTCCCAATAGTTTGGGAGACAAACCAGTATACAAAGCTGAAAGGAGAATCTGGTGTTTAGAAAGAAAAGTGCATTTGTCATACAAAACAGCTATCAAGAAAACTATTGTCTTAAGCTACCCACGGCCTGGGCAACTATTCAGCTGAAGAGTCAATCCGCATCAACCTGCGACTAGTGATACTGTCACTTAGTGGTGCCAAAGACAACCATGGCATCATCTTTTCATATTAAGATTCTCACTCATAAATTAGTTTTCAAATAACGTAATGAATTCTCATGTGCATATAACTGTATTTCATTGATTACCTCAACAGACAAGACTATTTATTTACAATAAACAGCCTCTCAAATTATAAAAAGTAAGCGTTGCTTGAATACTGTGTAGCACTTACAGTACAAATCAAGGATTTGAGTAGCTGGATAAGCGTACGCTGTCAGATATTGTCTAGAATCTGAACATCACCATGTTATGAGGAAGTTCAGTCCTGAGTACCACCTTGGACAGTTCAGTTCTGATACAGTCTAAATAACTGTAACTGATGCTCAAGAATTATTTTTTTTTAATTGAAGACTTCAGTAGAAAGTTTGAAACCACTACAAAAAAAACCTAAAAAACTAAACAAGGCAGACCAGAAAAGAAAGACAAAGGAAACTGGCAGAAGTGGAACAAGATGACAGGCTACAAAAACCTGAAATTGTCTCCCTGAAAGAATAAAAACAATAAGAAACAAACAAACAGAAACAGTTCCAGCCTGCAAGGAACACAGGAGTATGGGAATAACAGCAGCAAGGTAAAGAGAAGAGCAAACAGAAGACAATTAAATACAATGGTGATGAACATGACATGAGGCTGATGGCAGTCAGCTAGGATCTTTATAAGTTTAGTGAAGCCTATGAGGCTCTAAATTGTGAAAAGAAAGTGGGTACAAATATTCACAGCCAAGCGGTTATAAATAAATAAAACCAAGGTACCAATCATCTCAGCCTCTTTAGCTGCAGACCTTTCACAGAAATATCAATCAAATATACCTAACATACTACATCCCAAATAAAAGCTCTCCCCAGATGCCCCTGTCCCAAAGGTTTTGAAACTTTTCAAGGAATATCAAAGATTATATTCTATCCTTACAAAAACTAGTTTCATATTTTAAGAACTGCAGAGATAATAAGTACAACTCTTTTCAAAACCCATGGTATTTCGGACCTCCCCAGTGCAGGCCTCAAAGGTAGGATTAAGAAGTTTAATTAGCTATTCATGCAAGTACTGAAGCAGCTGATAATCTTCACCTTCCTCCCCAAGTGCGTCAGTAAAGCCATCAGGGTACTATTTGCATTCTGAAGGAGACTATTATTGTGGTTACCTGCAAACTCTCAAATCACAAAAGCCTCAGTGTCATGTTCCTAAAACCACATAGGAAAGATCGCACATATGCTCGTATGGTAAGCAGCACCAACCTCCCAGTCTTGCACCCATCCAAATTTTGGAACAGAGAACACTTCCTTTCTCCATAATCCATTTTCCTTTCTTAATATGTGAAGAGAATGGACATCATCCATAATAAGTAATATTACATAAAATGAAATCCTTATATTATTTAATCACTTTCATTACAATCACTTACATGAACTATAGTGGGATATGTAACAGATGAATATAATAAAATCTTCAACACAGTAACAAAACAAGAATAGGCCTCTAATGGTATTTTATAAAAATTAGTGCAAGAGAATGGCAAGTGATCTGAAACATCAAAACAGAAATTGAACATAGGCGCATGTAAGAAAATAGATTAAGTAGTGAAAAAGTAACTAGTTCTGTCAAAACAACAATGGGTTTTTTTGTTTAAGTATTACCTGGAATATATATATATTGAATCAATCTGATCACATTATAAAGAAAAAATTCACATTTAACACCCCCTATGAAAAATTTAGATACACTACCTGTAGAAGTCAAATAAGTGCGATTCTATCTACAATATTAATAATTTGCAGTTTCCCAAAGAGAAAAGAAAACTGAGACAGTACTTCAATCCTACATTCTAGCATGCTTGTCAGCTCACAAGTTTAAACTTCTGAAGCTTCCAAGATACCTCCTCTGCAACTCAAATATCACCAGTGTTTTGCAAATGACGTCTACTTTTCCTCATTAAAGCCTCTGCTAAATAAAATCAAAAATAAATAAATAAAAAGGAAATGGTCATACAGTATCAAACATTTCCATAATTATTAATTACAATATTACTTCTGTCTCAGTAAGAAACTACCTGTGGAGAATATTAACTTGCAGACAGATCTCTGCACAATGTATTTCAGCACACAGCAAAACAAGTCATCCCAACCAAATCTCCTCTAAATTGCAAAGTTTCGACAAATTTCAGTTTTGCTAGGTCTAACTTTTAATGCAGATTTTAAAATTACAGTAAAACAATATATAGAAGAGTACTGCATCATTTTGCAGTGCAGAAATGAAGTTAAAGAAACAAAACTGGGGAGAAAACGGTAAGAAGTTTAGAACTTCTCCTTCCTCTTTCCGTTAAAGTGAAGAAATATAAAATACCATCAAAGATCAGTCCAAGCATCTAACATAGCCAGAGTACAATTTTGACACAACCCTATTCTGGATACCTCAGAGAAAGGAGTAAAATCTGAACAGGGTGTCTCAGTTCCGCACTGCCATAACTGGAGGATGTTTTCCGGCCTTTAATGACTGTTTTTTGCTCTTGAAAATTAACAGCTCTGTTTGACACAAGTCGTGACAATCATTTTCACAACAATTCTTACTAGATTACATCTTTTGCCTCATTAAAACAAACGAGTAAATTCTACCAATTCTTAACTCACATAACCTCTAAGCTTTTTAAATCTTAGAATTCACCTCACTGTACAACGAAAGTTTAAAAAGACGTCAACTCCTACTGCACTTCTCCATCATTTTTCTTACCTCAAATGAAGGATTAAGCTTTTTTTTTTTAAAATGTCCAAAAAGGTAAATTCAGCATGTGGCCAACTCATGTTTGATCAATTTTGAAAGATTGTATTTACTCAAGAAAGTGTCATTTTACCTACAAAACAGTATTTTCACCCTTGCATACATATACCTGAACATCGCATTTCTAAATTAGTGTTCAGTAGTAAATATAATTCACAACGTGATATTTCCATTAAAGTTGAAATCAAATACCAGCACACTAAGTCTAAGCTGCAGGGTGTTTTGAAAGAACATAACTTTGATCTTTAATTAAATACTCATAATCAATACAATAAAACATAGGGAGAGTTAGAGAGTGGAAAAAAACACGTTTATTCAGAACTCTCCAAATTGCAACACAGAACCAAATGTCTCTTGCCTACTAATTATTTCTTTTGTGGTTTTGTAACAGCACTTTCACAGAGGAATGGTACTTGTGGTAAGCTAAATAAGTAGAGGGACATAAATCAAAAGGGTATTTTACCCTGCTCCTCTTCTTCATGACCTACACTCACAGACGCTCCTCAAAGACTTCCACAGCTTCCAAACAAAAATACAATGGTAATTAATAATCCGTTATTGTTATACTGTTTGTTTCATCAAGGAGGGAAGTATAACTGACACTGCAAACCACAAAAGAGACAAAGTCAGAGTGACTTTAATTTTTTTTTCCTCCTCAAGCAACTAGCTATCCTCAGGGTGGATACTGAGTTTCCGACAGACACCGATTCCATAGGAGACGATTAAACAAGAGCCCTCCGCAGCACTTCTATCTTCTTGAGGGGAACCCAGCATTTTGACTGGCGGCTGCCACAGAGCCACAGCCTGAAGCCAAAGGGATTCTCCTAAAAAGCTGCTGCTCCTGCTTCACAGAAGAGCATTCAAAAGGAAACCAGACAGAATTATTAGTAATGACAATGCACTAAATGGACCTCCTGACATTCCCCTCACTCTCTCCAAAAACACACACAGCTTTCATATGATTTTTCACTTGCACAGAAACCAGTGGCAGATAGAAACACTATGAAATACATATAGGGGGAAAAATATACATCCTATAAGCAAAGTGGTGAGATTAATGGGTTTAGTTGGGCATACTGCCCCTAGAAATGGGTATAAAAGTATGCTGCAAGTACAAGCCCTTAGTTTGAGCTTAAACAAACAAACAAAAAACCATTTTTCACCTGTGTCTTCCATGGGCACTGGTTCACTGCACACAGCGTAGAACTACTGAACCATCAAATTCCAAAATTAACAGACTTTTCCATCAACAGACACAAAGCACTAACCAAACAAGAACCAGAACAAGCACTCTGCGTTCAGACACAGGCAAAGGTCTTACAGCTTCCGATCAAGAGGGCTTAGGATGGAGAACAACTTCCAGTTATTCAATGGTACTTCAAGAATTTGAACATATTTTTATGATAACTTTTTTTTTTAATATATTTCTGTTAGAGCACACTTGGTTTCTAGTTCAAATGCTTTTTTCCCTGCTTGCACACATTCAACATGAAAGCAGTACCAAATGCAGAACAAATATTTAATTTCTTGAAATAACATTGCTTACTTCCCTTTCTGTAAAAGCAAGCGTTAAGTGTTCGTGAACTATAAATAATTTATATCTTTTCACAGATTAGATCTTTTCATGTATAATAAAGGGTTAGCAGAGTTTTGTTTTTTTTGTTTTTCTTTTTTTAAAACAGTCACAATGGTTTCAATCACTCTTGAAACAATAAGATTACTTTTGGGGGGTTTAAAACCACAGGTTGCATATTCACCTTAGACATGCCCAGAAAAACATTTTTAGAGAAAGACAGAGGCAGATTTACTGCGCTACTAATACACAGTCTTACAAGGAAAGTGATGGTTAACACTGACCAAGGTTTTCCATTTAAGCCTTCTGCCACGGATCACGCTTAGTATTCAGATTTCCACCTCTAAAGCTGAGGTTTCCTGCACTGGTTCTCACTTCAGATAGGACTCGCTTTGTTTGTTGAAAGCAGGACCAGAATGAAATGACCACTTCTGAGAGCAGTGAAGAGACAGGGAAAAGTAGATGCACTTTGATGTATTTTAATCAAAAAGTTTCACTTTTAAAAAGTATAAATAGCTGTATCACGACAAATGGAAATAAACTAGAAGGTCCAATGGTAAGGCTTGAGTGACATATGTGTTCAACACTTACAGATTATAGATGCTTAGCCACCTTCCAACTCAAGAGGAAAATTCATCTATTTACAATTATCTTGGCAACTATGTTAGAACATACTTAACACATCACTCAGTCCTTCCTGAAAGAGTCATATCTTAAAGAAAAGCTTCACAAGTTACTCTTTGCGGATGTCATTTTAGCCAATAGGTTTCCGATAATTAATTCATTGGGCAACACTACTGTCTGCAGATAAGGTTTATTTCCTATTTCGCTTCATAGTGATTTAGATGCAAACTACATAAAGAAGGAAAAACAACTGAAGAAATCAACCACCCACAGCAATACAGACATATAGACCACTCTGAGGAAATCTTTGTGTGAGCTTCACATATCACATTCCCTCATGAATCATACTATACCATTAACGTTATTTTTTTCTAGGTGGGTACATTCGTGCTCTTTGGGAGTAAAACAGCACAAATCACTAGAAAACACATATCACTTCACCTTCCCTGTATGACTGCAACTTGTCAGGAAGCTAGAAACTAATTTATTTCTGAAAGGTGAACAAGAACTGCTAAGAAAGCACTCTGATGACTCCACTTAATCCCTAGTCTTCTCTCAACTGTGGGGATCCCGTGTGTTCTCCTTCCTCCCCGCCTCTTACAACACTTCAGCTTCCTATCAACGTTCTTATCTATTTTCTTACTTTTTCCTCTTTCAGCAGTGTTTTCTACTTACCAACACCCAGTCCTGAGTGACTCACTTGTGTTCATACATTTACCTGGCATTATGTATTGAACCACTTTCCATCAATTTAGTCTCCTACGTATCTGACGATTCATTTCATCTGCAGGTAGCTTGGTCTAAACACAATCCAAAGTACATTTATATTTTACTTTCAAACCCTTGTCCTCTTCATTTTCCCACTGCTGTGAGTAGCTGCTCACCATGCTTTATGTCCATCTTACAATTTTCAGATTGCCTTGCATATTTTTAACCCCTTATAAACTGACAATGTCCAACTTTTAGTTACTGATCTGTACAATACTGCCTAGAAATCCAAATCTAACACAGTTGACTTTGACCAGAATAAAGAAACTGTGCCTTATAACTCAAGGCCAGCAAGGAAATACAAAAACCCTACAGACAAACCACAAAAAGATAGCACTGTTGACTACAATTACGGTCAGTGGTCATACAACATCACCTACATGTTGTCATATTTCTTGCAAATATCACAGAAAAATTCAGGACGGAAAAAAAGTGGAAAATGTTAATTTTGCAATTGGCATATACAGCATGCTTTCCTGAAAAGAATGGGCAGTATGGGATAAGGGTCAAATGTTCTCACTGGATCACATGCAGGAGCAGCTGCTGTTGAGAGCTAAACAACCTATGACAAAGTTAAGCAATCTTCCCCCGCCATGAACTAGGAAAGAAGGCGACAGTGAAAGGATATATCAAGAATGCCTGCATTACATTTATATCTTTACAGATCATTCTGGAAGCATATAAAAGGCAGCAGAGAAAAGGATGCGGCAGTAACTGAAAGATGAGATGAGGGGAACTTGGAGAGCTCTAGCTGGAGGGAGAAGTAAAGAGAACATAAGTTGCTCAGGGTTGCTATGAAAGAAGAAATTGGAAAGATTTAGACAAAAATCTCATTCAGGCCTTTCAATCACATCCACGTGAAAATGGCGCTTAGATGACAGGCCTAAACGACGATCAGAAAACTGATACTGCCTACAAAAGCAGAACAGAGGTAAAGGAGGTGGCTTTAGGCTCGAGCTAGACTTGAGCTAAACGAAGACATGTCACAGAGACTGAGATTTTAGCTGGACACGGAGACAAGCCTGAATTAGAGAGGTTTTCATACAAAGCTGGCAGCAGATTGTTTTGTCTGTGGACAAGGAAGAGTTTGATAAAGTCATAGCAGGGAGAGATGGAGCAGAGAGATGTGTACGTGTGTACGCAAATGTGACTGAGCAAAGTACCAAGGACAGTGGTGGGAAATCTCTACAAGAAAGCTGGGAGTGAAAAGGAGTTAACGAGTCAAAGGAGGATGCAATAAAGACACTGCAGAAGAAACAAGAGAAAACAATGTTAGAGCATCCCTGAAGGACAGACTACGTCAAATCCATTATCATCGCAAAGCTGTAATTTATTGCCACGTCTGGTCCCAGATCTACAACCAATAGTGAGATATACATGTTTATCTCATTTAGAGGTTAGTAACAAGTGTGTTATTTAGTGAGTGTTGGACAAAGATAAAAGATGTAGTTGAAGAGGACATTTCTCTCAAAGATTCACAGGCTTGAGGGGGCATAGAAGGAAGAACAAAAGTTTGCCTTCTTTAGTTGCTAACAGCAAGCCAAAGACATAACAGGAAATGACACTATAAAAAAACTGCATGTACAACTTCAAAGAAGCAAGACAATACTTGCGTTAGCACAGTGAAAGACATCCTCCTAAGTATCCAAGGGAGGGATTAAATATGTTCAGCAGTCCTTCAACTTAAGAATTTGGTAAATTTATCAAGGATCTTGACTTTCCAGCATATTCTGCTGTCTAGCCAATAAGGATAAAATATATACCCACACAGAAGTTGTACAGGGTGGTTTGGTTCACTGTGGATCAGCAAAAGGAGGAAACTTTCACTGAGTTATGATAAGATAATATCTTTAGCAAGGCACAAGATAGAGGAAAGTAAACTTGAACACTAAAGATGTGCTGCAAGTTTATGAAATGGTTAAAAATGTTTTATATGGAAGATGAATGCAAGAACAAAAAACACAATGCCACCAGTTATTGTTACAGTATTTTCTCCCCCCCTTAATTCAATGTTTCTCCTGTTGGTTTTCATGACCACCGTCCTTCATTCTCCCACCTTTTCATTTCAGTGAAGAGCCTGGCTCCATCTTTTAATAACCCCCTTGTAAGTACGACAGGGCTGGTGTAGGTCTCTTCTCCAGGCTGGACAAGTCCAGTTTGCCCAGCCTTTTCTGACAGGGCAAGTGCTCCACCCCAGACCATCCTGGTGGCCTCTGCTGAACTTGCTCCACTGGATCAATACATCTCCTGTACCAGCGTGGCACAGGAAAAGCTGTCCAAAGCTGGACGCTATTCCAGATGCATTCTAATGAGCGCCAAGCAAAGGGGAATACTCACTTCCCTTATTTCACTGGCTTACGCTCCTCCTGGTATCACCTGGGATGCTGTTACCCTTCACTGCTGCCAAGGCATGCTGGTGGCTCATGCCTGGCCCACTGCGGTCCCCAGCCAGCCCGTCCCCAGCCTGCACCACCTCTGGAGGTTAGTTCAGCCCAGGCTCAAGCCACTACATTCTTTCTTGCAGAATTTCATTAAGTCCCTGTTGGTGCATTCCCTAGCCTGCCTAGCTTCCTCTGAAAAGCAGGCCTGCCCTCAGGCAGGTCAACTACACCTGCAGCTTGGTGTTCACAAATTTAACAAGCAGGCACCCTGTCTCCTCCTCAAGGTCACTGACAAAGATATTCAATAACCTAGGTGCTACAACAGACCTCTGGGGGTCTGCTTAGAACCAGCCTCCAGGTAGAAAACCAACCATTAACCACTACCTCTTGAGCTTAATGATCCAACCATGAGTCCCCTGTTTATCCAAGTCACTCTCCCAGCTCACCTGCTCACATTCCTGATCACTGGCGTGGACCATCCTTGTGCTTAGCGGAACTAGAACTTGTAAAAAGCCCTGATGAAGCACGCTCGGAAAAGGGAAGCTTCAGCAGTTTGGCAAGGGGCACAGCACAATTTCCAGCTGGCACTGTGGTAATCTACAGGATCTCCACCAGTATCTAATAAAAACCAACCAAACAAAAAAGTACCTCTGTTTCTCTCTCATCATACAGCTGTCTTCATTACACCTGCATTAACATAGCTTTTCCCACAGCTGGACCTTGGATTTTAGGACTCCAAGGCCAGGCAAAAGTACAAGGAAGAAAGGCATGTCTTATCAGAATGTTTTCAATTGCTAGTATATAAAACTACCCCAAAACAATTCTCCTTTTACTCATAATCATCTGTTGGCACTGGAAATTAAATGCAAATTTAACAAACCATTCATCGGATCTGTTTAGAAAGAGAAACATATTGCAGGGTATAATACCTGTTCAGAAAATCATTTAGGGTTTGATGGGTTATTTTTGTTTGGTTGTTTTTTTGTTTGTTTTTAAATAATTTCCTCCTGTGACAACCAAGATTACTAAAAGGTCATTTTGCAAATTCATTAAATCAGCATCTTCTTTCCTCCTCATAGCTTATATTTGAAATAAATATATGGTACCATTTTCATTAAAATGCAGATCTTCCGAAGCTTTACTTTCCTAGAATACTACTCAAATCCTTTATTGAGTCTATAAAGCTTTATAGTTGGTTTGGGTGTTATATGTTATAATTTTAATTTTATTTCCAGTACTGAAATTCTACCTTTGAGCAATAAGCACGGATAATTTTTTCTGTAAATCTATAAGGATCAAAAAAGTCACCAGTTATAAGCAGCCATTCACATTCCCTTGACATGTAAATACTATAAACATGCTTTTCTTCATTCACTCATTGCATGCTTACACTTCTTACTAGAACAGCAAAGCAAAAGGGTCACACACAAGCAATTATAAACTCAAGAACACCACCTAGAATACTGTCAGATCACCTAAAATACTACTTGGCAATTTCAGAACCTGCTGCAAGCATGACACTGCTTGATAACATGCAGATGTAGGTATTGTACATTTAATGTGACATTATCTGCATGTGAGAAGCACGGGTCCCAGTGCCTGGCCTTGCAGGGTGAAACTAGAGAATGTTAAGTGTTTTTTTAATCACACTTCAGAAAACTGAAGTTTTTTGATAAAAACACAGCCAGGGTAACAGATATTCAAATGAAAGATCTCTTATTATACAGAAATAACGAGGTATAGCAACAGCTTGGACACCCAAGTGAAGCATCCACAGTGAAGCACAAGTCAAGCATTTGCCCAGCTAGGGACAAGACCACTAAGTAAGTGATGCCTCTTTCCTCTTCCGTAACTAAAGCAAATCGTAAAATTCGGTTCCAGAAGATCATCCTCCTTTCTAGCAACTACTACCAAATTTCACCAGGATGCATATTTTAGAGATGAGAACCTCTCTTGTAATATGTAGCATTTATCAAACACATGCAATATAGTGTTTGAGAGAACTCCAAAAAAAAGTGCAATTTCTGTTTAAGACATTTTGATGGTGTCTATATATTTCCCTTTTTTTCCTGTTTCTTTCATTAGCCTGAATACTTAAAATAAAGCTAGGAACAACAACAAAGACACTAAACAGAGTAAGTTCTCAATACAGAGGTTAATATACAAGCAAGGAACAAAAGGTTAACTTCTGACCCAAAAAGATGAAAGAGAAAACACAACATTGTACATACATGTTAAACTACTTTTCTCCTGTTATGAGCAATGACACCAAGATGAGAACAAACTTGTCCTTGTTTATTGTTTTTGCCTTATAAAAATCTCTCCACTCACCCCTATCCAAAGTTTCATACATACAAGAGGTCGTTTTGCATTTTGGGAGAATTCTTTCCTGTCCTTGTTTAGCTATATATTTTTAACTGAAGCGTCTTGCTATTTTTTTTTTGTCTCAACCCAAAAAATGTATTTACTTTCTCTTTCCTACTGTCACCTAAATGACTGAGATGAAACAAGAAAAACTGTCCAGCTAAGCCAATTTTTCAATAAACGTGTATACAATCAAAACTGTTCCATCTACAATGGAATGCAGAAATGCTAAGTTATTTTGAAAAAGCTTCACAGTTGGCTCTTCAAACTACTATGCACAGGCAAATTTGCTCTCTGCTAAGAATTTAAAATCATTTAATTACTTACAGACTTCAAAATGCAAGGAATCCTGAAGTAGTTCAGTCAAAAGTTCTTATTCAAAGAGCTAAACTGTCAGTGTTTTGAAGCATCTTGATGTTCACAAATTGCAGCAATGGAAATTCTGGCTGTACACACAGATAAAGTCTCATGGTGGAGGTTGGTTAAGCGCTGGCACAGATTGCCCTGAGAGGCAGCAGAATCAGCGTCCTTAGACACGTAGAACTCAAGTGTACAAGGCTTGAGCAACCTCACCTGCCTCTGAGGGCAGCCCTGCTCTGAGCTGCTCTTGCAGATAGCTCTGCTTTGGGCTCGGGGACCTCCAGAGGTCACTTCCAACCTAAGTTACTCTATAACTCTATGAGCTATAAATATGGATTTTCTGACTTTTGAAGATCATTTGTATTAAACACATTCCATATATCAAGATACTGCTAAAGCAGACCTTCAAAGACCATGTTTGGCAGCTCCACCAGCAGGTTTAAGTCCAACTAACAAGTTCCGGAAAAAGAACTATATCCATGTACAGCAACCTCTGACTCACGAATTTTCTAAGAGATTCCAAGAGTCAAAAAGGAAAAATCCTTCCTTCTGCCTTAATTTATGTACCTCATTATCTCATTACTACAACTGATAAGGTGAAGGGATATATGAAAAAAAAGACATTTTATAGGAATAGGTGAACACTTCCAATGTCCTCCCTGTTACCCCCCCACACACTACACATGCATGTTTGTCTTTATTAATACTCATGCTTTCTGACAGAAGAAATGATTTTTATTACTACTGATTTTTCAATGTTCCTCCAATCCCCCACCTCTCCATAAAGCAGCACTGGTAGGAAGATGAATGTCTGACAAACATGGCACCAGGAATGTGAGAAAGGATTGACTGCTACATTTATATGTAAATATTGCGTCAAAAAGGTATTAAGATTAAAAAGCTTTATTTCCTTAATTCTCCTGTTGGTTATACAATTTCATCTCAAATTTACAACAACAGCATTAACTATTTTAAAACGAACACTATTTAGGTATTCATGTGCCCTTTACTATTAAAATTCAATCTACAGAACAAAACAACAACAACAACAGAGTGCTTCTTTTTTGCCTGACAAGCAACTAATCCTTTAAGCCATGTTCACTGTTACTGTCCTACTTGGAAATGAGTATTGTCTCAGTACCTCGGTGGTTACATAAATGCAAGCACACGTGGATCTCTAGCATTCAGCTAGGTTCTCTTTTTATAAAGAGAGTGCATTTTCTGTTACATCTAAACTTTTGTAACCGCAGGCTATCGACAAAAGGGATAGTCCCACTTTCTCGTCTTTTCTGGGCTCATTGATGAGCAGTTTTAGCTGGACACAGAAAAGCTTTGAGAGAATTTCTGGTAGATCGCTTCTCCATCAAATCATTCACTGACCAATTCTTTTTTTGGCTGCATGACCAATAACTAAATCCTACTATAAGGACATGGTGGAAACATGGCAATAGGAAGGCAAGTGTTACATGGCTAACCATGTCTACCCATAATAACTAGATGGGACAGTAGAGGAGGAGGGAGGAATGAATTGATAGAACAATTTTGTCCACTGGTTCATTAAAACGTTTGAATGAAGGCATTAGTGTTTGCTGTGGCTGTCCCCTTGCCAGGAGCACAGATAAATGGACTGTCGTGCAGTGACATTATATAGGCAGGGTTTAGCTGCAAGGCTTCCAGTCAGACTTTGAAGACAGCGGCTGGGGCAAAGGAGATTTTCAAAGCATAGATTTGAGGTCCTTGATCTTCCTAGAATAAGCCTCTGAGGAGTTGGACCAATAAAGTTAAGCCAAAGCAAACCACATACAAACAGCTGAAGCTGGATGCGATTAATTCAAGTGCAGTTTATCCAACTGATACATGAACATAAGAGCAAGCACTTCAAGTATTTTGATGCTATAGCTTGATTAGTATCACAGCTGTCCTCCATACAATAGCTTCAAATTCTTGTTCCCGCTTCACGTGCTTCTCACACTCTGGAGCCACTGCAAAATGGCACTCCATTGAGCTGCACCAAGACAGAGTGCTGCTGTTTGGAGAAGATTGGAAAACAAAGCTGGACAGGACGAGAACAGGCTGGAGCGTTCATACACTACATTGAATTCAGAGGTTTCATGCTTTTACGTGGCGTGGACACCTCTTGCTAACTCTGTGAGGAAGAATAAGCACACAAGGATTCCCACATGAAGGGAAGCCAAATCCCTTCCTAGCCCAACAGCCTCAAACTGACCGAACATGGAGAGCCATGAAAAGAGATATGCCATTCTAAGTGGGAATGATCAGAAGCAGCCCACAAGGTATCTGATGGAAATCCAAATCAGAAAATACAGCACATTGCCTTGGGTAGTTTCCTGCTAGAATCTCTGCTAGATTTTATTTAAGCATTATTTTGCAATTTTAAACAAGCAAAACGCCTGTGGAGGCCAGAAGGATGAATTTCCACAATTACATTTTCAAGCCAGCCCTAAATTGCAGTCAGCAAAGAACTGGTTTCTAATTTTAAGCAATTTTCTACAATTTATGATTTTTTTGATGAATTGAATTTTGATGAATTTGAATATTCATTTTTGAATCTGAATACAGTTTATCTTGCTGCAAACTGCTCAGCAAAACAGAATGATTAACTGACCTGCAACCATTGTCTTCCCAGATTTTTTATAAATACCAAATTTTTTCCTTGTCTAATTAGCCCTTATATAAATTACAATTAAAGATAATAGTAACATACTACTACAATCTGCCAGATCATCCTGACAGCAATATTGAGTTTCAGTCTTATTTATCATAAAGACAACATTTAAAAAGGAAAATTTCAGTACGCTCTACTGGTCTGCCATTACCATCCTGAAACACTCATCTAAAAGAAAATAAAGTTACAAAAAGCTGTATCATCTCACAGGGTCAGACGAAGCAAGAAGAATGCCAGACAGATTAACTAAATGCTACTTGGGTTAGATGTCAATAGGATTAGAACGGACTTTGGGTTGCAGCTACCAAATAACATCCACACGCGCTCGGTGAGAAGGCACACGTCTTGTCCTGTGGAGCAGCTCCAGACCTAAGTGGGAGAAGATGAAAGCATACTAGAGGAAAGGAGTGCAACGGGGAAAAGATTTCAAATACACTCCTCAGCCAAAGACTAAATTTAAGGAAGTGTCAGACAAGCTAAAGGAGTCTTAGATTAAAAAGAAAAAAAAAAAGTGCTTTTGTGTCAACTCACAGAAAGCCTGCTGCGTTATTCTTAAATGCACGACTCCATCCAGGCAACAGTGCAAAATGGACAGCTGGCTAAATCCCATCCAGAAAAAAAAAAAAGCTCCTCGTGCATTTAACAGATGGTGGTACAGGTTATGAAATTGGTCTTTGCTTCAGTCTCTGAATATAGGCTTTTAACTAAACTGAGCTACAATATTTAAATAGTCTTAGAATATTTCTCAAGTGAAACAAAGCTAAGCATGTATTGTAGTACATACGCTGATGTTTAGTATGAACATCACGGTTCTACAGATTATATCCTAACCCACATTTCTAATGTCTGAGATTAAAATCTCCATGCTCAGAAGAATGAAAAGTATTGGGGTTACTTGTACCTCCAGCCAAACATTAGGCATGAACATGACACTGCTTATTTTGGGGGGAAAAAAGGAAAAAAAAAAAAAGAAAGAAAACACTCCTCTCATTCAGATATCCACCAAGCTGGCTTCTATACATACCCCACTGGCATGTGCCATGCCACCACATCCAATTTTTATAGAGAAAAGAATAATTCCATTATCTTTGTTTTACATCACAGGGTTTGGGGGTGGGAAGGAGATTTGTTTGTTTTAAAAAAGTGTAATTATCTTCTACTACTTTATAAAACAACGCCTTTACTTTCTCCACACGACATAGGGAAGAGCGAAGGTATCTTTGCATCCCTCTTCAGCCTTCTCAAAGCCTTGCAGAATACTAAGCAAGTTTTAGATTTCATATTTTGATGCGACAAACTGAAGCCGTGCAGAATGAAGTCCTAGCTATTTTCCATCACCTGAAGCATAACTATACAATTATTAAGAGCAGCCTATGACAGACGATTTAACAAGATAAAGAATCGCTTCAAAACATATAAAACCTTGCAGAAGCGCCTGTGAGTGCCTTAGCTATTATAACATCCAGCATGACCTTCACTTTGGAATACCAAACTTTGTGGCAACCTACAGCCTCCTAAAGGTATTTTTAAGAACCTACTACTCAAATCTGGGCTTAGGAAGCAATTTTGTGCATTTGTAAACATACACCGACTATCCAAACAACACTTCATAAGTTGAATGACAGCCATCTTTAACAGAAGCAGAACTTTATTATAAAAGCACAGCTACTCTAACTTCTGTAGTTCAGAGAAGACTTGCACATTACAGAAGACAGTCACGTTCCTCCTGTTAAGTTTTTGTGGCCATTTTTGCTTCACACTGGTGACATTCCATGCTAAATAATTATTTGCCTCCTAAGGTTCAAAACTTGACTCAAGTCGTAACTCGATCAAATCTGGTATCAGTTCTCAAGATTATTTTCCCTTCTAATCCTTAGAGCAAGCCCATGGCAGGGCCGCGCTCCCAGCCCCTTTATGCCAGCCGGCCAGCTCCATGACCCCAGCTGGTGCTGCAGATGCCACAGTCTCGGGTAGCTTTCAACTCGCTGACCCTCGCACCAGTTTTTGTCACGTCTGACCAGCCGCAGAGGCTGATGAGCAGCATGGTATTTGAAGAAAGCATGTAGCAGAATTTCTAAAATCATATCTTTTCAATTTCCAGAGTGGAATTAGGGGAAAAACACTTGTAACTTAGATGATATATCTATAAAAATTCCCCATTGCCAAAAAGCCTCCTCCTCATACAACTTTATTTTATATTTTTCTTAAGTTTTCTTCAATTTTTCTTAAAGTTGCAAACATACTTCTGTCAGTCCTATGAACTCTTAGCAGCATGCTCAATGCCACAAAAAAGTAAAAAATAAAAATAAAAATCAAATAACATGGGATCGGGCTACTGTTACAGGTGGCACAGCCCCATATTTCCACCAACTTAGAAGCAAAGCAAAACACAGAACTGCAACTCTTCATTCCAATTTTAAAAATCTGTAATATTTGTACGTGTTTTAATGTTAAATTTGCTCATTTACCAAGCCTCAACCATTCCAGAAAAATAAATGTAAACATTATTAAACCTGTAAGACCCAAATAGCTATCATTACAGATTAGGCAGACAACTCTCCCTACACATGTAGCACGTTGCTGCTACAAACATACACAGTACTCAGCTTTGAGCCAGCGTGTGCTCGGCAGGCTGACCTGCTCTAACATTACACTGGGTGAAAAATTCTCCTCTCACAAAAATAAAACCCTAAAAGTTAACATTGAATAGAATATTATGCACATTCCACTCACAGAATACGTAACCATTAACCTAAAAATAATTAATTAAATCAATCTTCAAAAAGGAGGAAAGGAATTAAAGAAATACACACGCACGGATTTGGCAATATAATGCTTTCTAAAGCACGGAAGTCCAGAACTAGGTCACAGCTTTATCCCACAGATCATCTTCAGCTTAGTTTGAACAATAAAAGTCTTCTGAATAAACTGCCTGCATTCAACAATCATGATACACTCATCCACAAATAGAAGCTGTATTATAGCTATAACAGCCTATGTTTCCACAGCAGAAAACGGATGGAGTTGAAGGAAAGAACACGCTTGTGGGCTGCTACCTCTGCTCGGTCTTCGAGACACAAGACAGCACGTAGAGCATTGCTTCCCACCCATACTGCACGCTACAGCTTTCAAAGGAATACTGTAAATACTTTATACTTAAAAATGGTAACAGAAAGTCTTCTGACTTTTCGGGACAAGCACTATTTCCAGGGTTCTCGATATAGCAATTCTAATCTGCAAATTTTTGATTGATCCCTCAGTAATGAAATCCAGCCATCCAAAAGAGGTCTGCCAGCAGCCCAAGCAGAGATTAGTCTTGTCATACGGATGGAGACTATATTTAGCTATATGCCTATTTAGATAGGTACTATATAAAGATTCCTCTGCTCCACATGAAATTCCTCCACAACCGAAGCGTTGCTGCAAATATTAGACATGGCCTTTAAGCATGTGGAGAAAAATGTGTTTTGTTTCAAGAATAACCAAGCTACTTCATGATTATCTTTCTTCTTCTACAAATACTACAACAATTTATGCTGGAAAGGTTTTACATATGATCATTAGGTTTCTGCCGTAACTGTTTTTTAAAAAACAAAACAAATGTTTCAAAAATTAAATTGGGCCAAGAGTAAAGTGCTAACATGAAACAAAGCATAAAGGCTTCATTCAAGCTGTAACTCAACCTTCCACAATGCACAAGTATCAAAAGCTGCCCTCCAAAACAGAAACATAAAATGTATTTCTCAAGTCAAAGGAGTGAAATTTACTCCAGTATACAACAGAAATCTTGCTAGGGAAATGACAACAAGCTTCCCTGTATTCATACCTTACGTAACGCTGAAGAGTCTTCATTATTTAACTATGTACACATAAATTTTCAACCTACTCATTCTCTTCCGC
Organism: Chauna torquata; assembly: GCA_013399475.1. Lineage (NCBI taxonomy): Eukaryota > Metazoa > Chordata > Aves > Anseriformes > Anhimidae > Chauna > Chauna torquata. The sequence continues at coordinate 141,336 of VXAL01007861.1, forward strand.
TCTGAGGATACGAAGTATCTTGCAAACATTTCAGGCCAAATGTCAAGAGAGACCTGTCAAGCTCCAAAGAGTAAGCTTCTTTCTTTTAACCTAGCGTCAAAAAAAATCTGAATTTCTGTGTGAGACTCCATTATAAAAACCTCAGTACCATTAAGACAACATAATATTTGTACGTTTTTTTTCTTATGCTACACAAGCATGATTACATACTTATGCACCAAAACCAGTGCATTTCTGCTGTGATATTTAGCATAGACCGTTCAAGTCCAATTTTATACCCCAAATTACAAAACTGATGGATAAGGCATTTTCAAGGACTTCAGGAGATTTTCAAAACTAACCCAGGTGTGTGCATCTTCTCACTTGACAACTTACATTACTTTTAAATTCACTGTAATAAATTGTCTCAGCTTCCTTTAAAAAAAAAAAAAAACAGGTTGCGTGCAGCAGCTCAGACTGGAACTTACTTGGCCAAGACATCTGCAACCACACAGTACCTACTTCACCACCACAGGCAGTAGAACACCTCTAGCTATTCAAGTGTCCATATAGTTGTAATCAGGAGAAATTCTTCTATGCTAAAAGGAAGGAAATGTAGTTTGGATACTGAAAAACTTCCTTTCTTGTGTTCTATTCACAAGTATAGATGTAAAGGTTTTCTGTAGGAAGTAACAAAACTGGTAGAACTGAGATTTACTGTATGAGAAAACATTTAATGATTTTGAAGCATGACTTAATGAATTTAAGCTAGGAAAATGCAACCTACCAAACAAACAATATGAAAACGTTGCAAATGGGACTTTACAGAGCCCCAGCAGCTCAAATGAATTACCTGAAGGTAGACCTCTGGTGCTGCTTTTAGGTCTTGAGAAGTATTCCTCCCATACATTGCTGCTGCTCCTCCAGAGAGGCATGGGTCTCCCGTACTCATGGGGGCTGTCTGCTGTGTGGACATCCTGGGCACATTAGCATGTGCTAAATGGCACTAAATGCCATGTTGAGGCAACTTCATCAAGTCTTGGAAATGTTACTGCTTTAAAGACTGGATTTGGTAGTGCTAGATTCACTTTTGCCAGAAGGCAAGACAACATTTATACAGACATCTCTCACTCATTTTTCCACCCAAAGTGAGGTACTCTACCTTTCTATCTCCATTCAGCACCAATACTGAAAATACAAATGCTAATTAAGGGATGGGTTTGGGTATGTTTGCCTGTGTTTGGCATGCAGAGGGTGGGTGAGGATGTCCATCAGAAAGCTGTCATCACCTGACGTGTTAAAAGCTCCATGTAATGGACTTTAATCACTAAGAGTACAAACCTATGCATGGTAAGAGAAAAATGACAGATCCTTGACAGTTTGCTGCTGCCCAGCATGCCTGTATGGCAAATTACTGCCCATAAATAAGCCCGAAGGCTTTGACGCTGGTATGTGCAGTGCCTGAACACTCGTTACTAGAAGATTGTGTAATGATGATTTGCCTTCTCTCCGCACTCCTCTCAGCTGCTACCACCACCCATCCTACAAACTACTACAGCACTTCAAGATGCCTACAACAGAAAGTAAGCGTCATCTTTCGCAGCAACTCAGCTAGAACTATTTTGTAACAACTCAAAAGACTTTCTCTTCCCTATCCCAAAAGCCCCAGAGACACGCTAGGGTTAGCCAGTACAGTTTCTGGTAGAGTGCCACAAAACAACTGCTGTCTTTACCCCAAAGTTAAAGACAGAACAAAAATACAAGGCTACTTAGTATATTTTAAGATTCTGAATAAATTACTTTTGTATATGAAATTTCAAACTACCACAACAAATAGCTATGGTTCTTCCTGAAAACTGTACCACATTTTTTGGAACATGTTGCAATCTCATTTTACAAGAACTATTATTTGACACAAAAAGACTGCACAAAATGCTGGATTTATTCAAGTGTAATCTGTATCTTCCATCTCCTGCAGAATAACATTTTACAAAAGATAAAAACTCTGAAACTTTACTATTGGAGGCAGAAAAGACCAAAAACCTAAATGATCTCCCCGCTAAGCACAATAATTTTCTTTCCGTCTGAGCTTCATGTCTATACTCTGAGAACTAGAAGATAAAACAAAACAAAAGGTTGTTGTGGGTTTTTTTGTTTTTTTTTTTTTTTTTGGCAGAAGATAACAAAGGGGACCAAATATCTCCTAACCACATGTTCATTATAAATAAAACACATAACCTAGGACTTTTTTAAGGCATCAAAGTCAGGACTGATATGAAGCAGCAGAATCAACTAAAATAGGCAGGAAACTATTTACCTTCACTCCACCTTATCTGGCATTACTCAGCACTCTTAATTATTCACTTCGGCAAATTTTGAACTCAGCTAAAAAAAAACCAGCAAGCACCAACCAGCACATCTGCAGATAAAGGCACTGGCTGATAATCATCCTGTTCTCCATGGATAAGGCTAGCAGTATTTCCTACATTTAGTTTTCTAAAAAAAGTTAGAGAATTCAAGAGAGATAATTTAAGAACAAAACTAAATCCCCACATCCTCGAACAAACGAAACTGCTGTGGATTTGTTTCCTTCTCTTAAGATTGCTTCAGATTTAAATTGATGTTTCAAAATAAATGGGGTTTTATGCAGTACATATTAAAGAGTCTGGTATCACAGGAACACTCAAGGTGAATTAAGAATCCTGTTCCAGTAAGGTTTGAGCACTACAAAAAGGTAAGGCACTGATCCAGTCTTTGAACAATGAACAGGTGCTGAAGGGATCCCTTCCTTAAGGGATACTGTGATGGAGAAATGCATATGTTTCTGGAAGAAGACGTGATTACCCATTTATGCAACAGGATAAATAAACAGTTAAATGTGGTGGTATAACAACCCATGGGCAGCTAAGCACCACCATGCCGCTCTCTAACTATCTTGATCCTTGTATTTACAAATGTTTCTGTACTTCATTTTACAAGTGGTACAGCTCCCTCTTAATGTTAGCTCTCCAGGTATGATATAAACAGCACTAGAGTAGATATACCATATTCACAGTTTATCGTGTACATTTTGCCACTGTTATTTGCTTAAAACACATCAGTATTGAAAAAGACAACCTCAGCTTAGAAGTGGTAGTCCCTTTATAGAGACATTTTATGCCCTTTACAGCCATTTGAGGGAAAGACGTAGCGATGGCTCTTAGCTTGGGAAGAGTCCGTCCGCCCCAAAATTTTATACTAATCATTGAAGTCTGAGTCCTACTTACCTCCTGTACTAAGCCAAGGAGAATGTCTGCTAGCACCAAGCCCGACACCACACAGTGCTGGAACAAGTATTCTGCGCCCACGCTGCAGCCCTCCTTAGGGATTTCCCTGGCTATCCCTGAAGGTGAAGAAATGGGCACCCAGGGCTCATCTTCATGCCTGTCAGAAGTGGCATGTAGGAGGAAGTCCCATCACCCCAGCTGAGGCAAGTGGCGAGAGTTTACTGCAAAATTGCGTGCTTCAAGCCTCCTTTTTACAATCAAGGTGAAAAAGCAGATTTCAGGGTTGGTTTGTTTCCCTATGCCCTTCCCCTCCCCTCATGCCTTCCTGGAGATCCCTCCTAGCAAAGAGGCATTAGAGCCCACCACTGGACAAGCATACGCCTCTTCTACCCTCTTCCAAGCACCTGCACTCTTCCTCTGAACCGTGTTCTAAAGGATGCTCTCCTTAGTGAGAAGGAAAATAGTTCATAAGGCAACCACCTCCAAGCTAAAACAATTCTCCAAACACCCACTGCCACCTTCACTGGGCCTCTCATCACAACCCCACTTACAGTTTACCTAGTATTCCACCCACTACAACGGATGTTTTAAACTTCCAGATAATTTCAAGCGTATGTAATTAGAAATAAAAAAATCCCCATCTCCAGATTCGTATGAAACCCAGATTCCTAGGAAACTATACTGGCCAGAAGCAATTAGCAGACAGAAACGTTGCACTGTTGCAGTTTCTCTTTAACAAGAGCTCCTAAATGTTTTGCCATTAGTTTTGAAAACAGGATCCTCAAGACAAAGTCACATGCCCCTGTAACAAGCTGTTCCCTAGGTGCCAGGATCTGACATATTGTATCTTAAAACTTTGCTCTTGTGCCTAGATGGTGAGAAATATTCACTAGCGTCTTTTGGAAAAAAAGATGCTCTTCCTTAGTACTTCACATCTGAAGTGAGCTAGCTGAAAGTCATATAAAATACTTGCCACAGCTTTAAATTATTTGGTCTTTAAAATAGCCTTTCTTAGAAATTGACAACACGAACACCACATTACAGCACACTTTGGTACAAAACCTTTGAACATTCAAGACAAATAGTATACATTTTTATGGCCTAAGGTAACATGCCTGGCAAATGCCAGCTTATGAGCACAGGTTTTCTGACTGTGGATATGGTCAAACTAGAATGATTCAAAGAACTATTACCATACCATTCATGTAGCAGGGAAAGCAATGCACTTCCATAGCTGTTCCCAAGAAGGGCTAAACCACTGTTTCCAGGGTTCCTACCACACTAACCAACCAGCTTAAGGCCAGCAGATTTATCTGCAGCACTACCCACGCTGAGCAATGAACGGGGACAGCCACGGCACGCACACGATGCCCCACCATAGCTAGTCCTGCCTGACCTAGGACAGCGCAGTCCAACAGTTAACATCCAGAAAATGAAAGCAAGTGAGAATTTAGGAAGCCTTCATAACAGACAGCATACAATTCTGTTGAGAGAACAGCTTTTTAATTATTTTTTATAAACATGTGATTGTCCCGCTCTGCTCTGCGCTGGTGCGACGTCACCTCGAGCACTGTGTGCAGGTCTGGGCACCACAGTACAAGAAGGACATGAAACTGTTACAGTGTCCAGAGGAGGTCCACAGAGATGGTGAAGGGTCTGGAGGGCAAGGTGTATGAGGAGCGGCTGAGGTGACTTGGGTTGTTCAGCCCAGAGAAGAGGAGATGAGGGGAGGCCTCATGGTGGCCTGCAGCTTCCTCACGAGGGGAGCGGAGGGGCAGGGCTGATCTCTGCTCTCTGGTGACAGTGACAGGACCAGAGGGAACGGCATGGAGCTGTGACAGGGGAGGGTCAGGCTGGGTGTTAGGAAAAGGTTCTTCACCGAGAGGGTGGTCGGGCACTGGAACAGGCTCCCCAGGGCAGTGGTCACGGCACCACAGCCTGCCGGAGTTCAAGAAGCGTTTGGACAACGCTCCTAGCCACATGGTCTGATTTTTGGGTGGTCCTGTGCAGAGCCAGGAGTTGGACTTGATGGTCCTTGTTGGACCCTTCCAGCTCACGATATTCTATGATTCTGTGATTCTGTACAGTAATACATTACACCCCCATCACCACTTACATGTTGTAATACAGCTATTAGAAGCTACTGCGTGTGTGATCTTATGTTAATTTCATTATTATTAAATCATACTGAACTAGTGAATGGGGATTCCCCCCCACGTTACATATTTTAATAAAGCTTTCTGAAAGTTTTGAGTTTATTGCCAAAAATAGCTATACAAGTATAAACCACTGAAACATGCAAGTCCAATAAAGTCTATTTCCATTACAGATCAATAACCCAGTTTCAAAAACAATAGCTAAGCTTTTGTTATCATACCCCACAACTGTTGTATCTAATGTTTGCACAGATTAAAAGTATATGCATTCACAGCCAACAAAAATATTCAGATTTGACATGCCCTAAGTAATATGTTGTACATCAACTACAACCACAGAACAGTACTCCAAGAATTAAGTTTATTTTTATGTTCACGTTACTGTCCATACAAGAATTCTATAATTTAAAAAAAAGATACTGCAACTAGGCATTTGAGGCTTTAAAAAAAACATACACAGCCTTCTAGTCAGCCACTTATAGTATGTTAAAGATAAGCACGTCTGAAGAATGTTTGACAGTATTTTATCATAAAAGAAATACTGAAAAGGACTACTATTTTAGGATAATTATGTTATAGTAATATAATTTAAAATAACTTTCCTGAAGCTTACTAGCATATGCTGCATATATTCATATGTAGGCTGACGCTAATCTACTTCTAAAAAGAGAATCTTAAATTTATACCCCCAGCTATGAGAGACTTTTGATTAACACTGAACTTCACTATTTTATCATTATTCCATTATTTCCTTATATTAAAATCATATGCCAGATTCCAGAGACAGATTAAGTAGTACCATCTAGAATATATGTTAAGTATCAGAAACAGATTATGGTGATGTGGATCTCTGCCAAACCACAAAATATTACCATATCATAACTCCACTGAGAAGATACCAACCAATGCTACAATATAGGACTTTGAAGTATGATTATTTTTGAGATGAAACACTTCGTTCTTCTCAATCCCTTAAAGAAAAATCACATTTAGTTTCCTTGTGTTTATTTTGAAATTGGTACCAAACTTTTATCAAGTGATCAAGTGCTTCAAGTTTGTTATGCAACATAAAACAACAAATATTGCATAGTGAAGATCACAGAAAAGCTTCCACAATAGCTCAGGACCCCGTTTTATGACAAATACATAAATTTTTTAAAAAATAAGAAAGGGGGAGGGGGAAAAAAAAAGGAGCTAAGCATTCATTCCCATCCAAACTGCCAATAGATTTGCAGATTAAAGTCCAGATTGTCAGCTGCAGCTAAAGAGCTGCAGGATAAGACCACCTTTGCTTCTCAGCGGTGGTCCAGGCTACTGACAAAAATTAGATTGGCCTGAACCACAACGTGTGCCAGCTCCCAAGAGAAACTGGAACTGGCACAGTATGTAGCCACCAACACAGGCATTTCCAGATTGCACCCCTGTGCTGTTGAACAAGAAGTGCCATTTGGTACTCATGTCCCACTAAGGCATTGATTTGGGTTTTTTTGGTAGTTGAACAAACCTATCAAACCAAAAGCAGGAATCTATTTCTGCTTGGCTAATTTGTATGGGATACACAGAACTCAAGGAGTTTCTTGCTTGTTTCTGTCTCCATAACAACAGTATTATGGAATAAAATCTCAGCTAAACACTGCCACAGTTTCCTTTTAACTGCAAGCTCAATCACACAAACAATTTTAATTAAAAAAACAAAAAACACAAGTGTGATCCTGCCACTAGCAAGCTATTTTCAGATTTCTTTACCAGGAAGTAGAAAAAAAGTTACAAGACACTGACAGCAGTGTCACAATTCTGTAATCAGCCAGACCTCTGCTTCACAAAGTTGCTAGTTATGGAAAGTATACACTACATTTTAAAGTCATATTTCAACACACTTGCAGAGTCTTAATACAGAGAGGGTCTTCACGGTGGATGGTTTATGAGCAGCAGCTAATTTAGCCTCCGTGAAGGAGCTAAACACAATCTTAATTAGCAAATGCAAAATACACCAAGTGTCCACAAATACGTAAGAGTATTCAGATGCAACTATGTTTAAGTATTTCTGCAGAACTACACTTTTGAGGCCCAATAATCCTACAAGTAAGAAGGTCTTAACTTTTTCTTTAAATGTTGCTCTCAAAATTAAAGACCTCCTAAATAATTTTTTCTACATTCTTAGAAAGCCTGTTTAGCAACCCTTCTCAGCCCCAACAAATTTCCTTTCAGATACAAAAAAACGTAGTACTGAAGTGCATAAAGCTATTCGCAGAACCTCAACTGATGTCTCAATTTTATTTTTTTAATTTTTGCTGGTTGTTGATTCTTCATTCTTTTCTTTATTAATATTTCCTCAGTATCATTGCTTGCAATAGCCAGCGGCACATCTGTGAATTTGTATTTATCTGGAGGTATACCCAATGAAAAATGATCTAGTCATTGCCTTAAGATGTTCTGCAAAGTATATATTCATCAGAAACCATCAAAAACTAAAGGTTGTCGTTCTAGCTGAGTTTATAGGGTAATTTTTAACAGTAACTGAATTATTGTTAACTGAAATTGTTAACTGGAAGCCAGACTACTAAATTAAGCTAAAACTGATGAAAAGCTGGGGTCTTGAAATTTAGATTTGACATGAGAACAGCAACATCAAAATTCCTCATTGACATTCTGCTCACTTCCAGTAGCTTCTAAAATGAAAGCACCACACTCAGTCATAGCCCTTTAGTAATTATGGTGAGTTAAAGTTTATGCATGCAAAATTGTGGCAGGGAAGGCTTGCTACTTTAGTAGGCTCAGTTAATTGTTGCAAAAACAGACAACATTGAAAAGAGTATTGATCTGCAGCTCTGCCTGTCACTGTACTTGGAATGAGAAATAACCAAGTTAGTGGATCCAGTATTGTACAAGGAAAAGACTGAAAATAAGCCATACTATCTCTTTCACATAAAACCACAAGAATGATTAGTCACATTCCAGATATTTCTGGATTCCTGCAAAGTAGAGTAGCACTCAGGCTGAGTCACAACTGAGCTCTCCGTTCTGCTCAGTATTGCATAAGCATACACAGGGACATCGCCAAAAGTTTACATTCTGACTTTTACTCAGAAACAATGCTGAGTGACCAGAAATATAAAACAAGTAAATACGCTTTATTGCACATACCATGACCATGGCTTTCAACATTCACAGAAGCTGTCCTTAGAAAGAATTCCGAGTTAAAAACAGAAAAGGCCGTCCTTAGTCATTCTGTTTACAGTATCATAAAAGCCTTGCCTACCAAGTCTGCTGCAAGGGCGATATTCAGACAGGCTAATCTCCCACTACAGCCTTAGGCCAAGCCAAGGAAGAGAGCCATGGGCCTTGAATGGTCTAAAATAAATGCTGATGGGGCAAAGAAGCTAAGTTTAGATATGCACAAACGGCAGTCACACGCAATGAGGTGAAATGTGGATTACTGGTACCTGAAGTTGGCTCTAACTCCGCATCTGAGAGCTGCAACTTGTCCCCCAGTCAGGCCCCAGCATTCCTCACATGAAGTCTGGCAATTTTTTATTATTTATTTATTTTTTAAACATGCAGAATTCAGCGTTCCTGCTGTAGAGGTGATTGTTTTCCTACAGTCAGATATTCAACATTTGTTTTTTGTCTCTCAGTCCTGCTGGAATCTGCCAGCAGCTACTACTGGCTTCCCAGCAATCCCAAAAAGGGAAGAGTTAAATGTCCTTCAGTACCCACTCCCTCCACTATTTCATGGCATTAGACAACAAAAGCAGAGCAAACCAAATTTATGTAACAATGGCTACAAGGGTGAGGGGTGGGCAGGAAGAAGCAGTTTACATCGCTAGCCCGCACTTCTACCTGAAGCGCAGCACTGCACCAAGCCCCAGCACGAACATCAGTCATTATCCCATCCATGGCTCACAGCTGTCCATCCCTGAAGAAAATGAAAGGAAGGACATACAAACATTGTTTCGGAATATGTTGAATATGTTAAAACACCATGGAGTTTCCATTACAGTGTCCTACATACAAATTCCAGTCAATACCAAAATGATTTCTGTGATCCTTGAGGGTCCCTTCCAGCTCAGGATATTCTATGATTCTGTGATCCTGTGACGTGTATCCCTGGCCACCACTGCAACAGAGAAGGAGGTTCCTCATCTCGTTACTGCAATATACTACAAAGGCTGGCTCAAGGCATAGGGAGTCAGGAAGCAATTTCTTCAAGCTCTTTTTAACACAGATCCCACCAATTCCTTCTCCAAAGGGAGGCACCAACAAAACACTGAGGATAACAAAGGACAGGATACTCCTATCTGCTCCAATGACCAAACAACAGCAAAAATGAGAAAAGGGAAAGTAAAAATTATCAGTACAGAAAAAAATATGAAGTTATTTTTATCTTACAATGCAATAAATTAGAGCTTTCAAGATGGAGGATGCACACACACAGAGAAATAATTAGACCTTTATTGTAAGTTAGTCCCCTAAGCTCTTTATGACTATATGTAGAAAGGTTACTAGAGATATAACGATTTTCAAAACAAAGAAAATGTACCTACTGAAGGCAAAAGGAAAAGCAGTCAAAACAGAACTGAGATGTGTGACTTCTTACACTTTGTTCCAATATATTAAATTGCTATGGGCAAACAAAGTATTTTCTTTCTACATTCAAAGCATATTGTAATGATACCGCACTTATTATTCTCAAATGAAAGATTTAGACTGGATGATGGACAATAAAACTCGGCTGCTATAGAACCAGCTACTCCTTTGAGCCTCTACTGCCTAAGGATGCCAAGATTCCCCTACTGCTGTAGGATCAGATGTGTCCATCCTTTTCCTCTGTTAGCCTCCACTAAAACAGATTACGTATGCTATACGTACACGTTAAGCTATCCATCACCATCCTGAACCAAACCTCCTAAAAAAAGAACACACATACACACATTTTCACTAAAGATGGTGACACGAACAAGATGAGAACTGAGCAGTTTCTTTCTGTTATTCCTCCTCCATCTATTGTCCTCTTCTAATACTGTTCATCTACATAAGAATTTCAGACCATGAACCCCACCCTCTTGCATGTCTGCAAACGTCTATCACCAAACATTGGTTTTTTTTTTTAAATAATCTCTCACTTAACACCTACATCTCTTAAGTTTAGTATATAGATTCAATAGGTGTACATAATAAAACCGAAAACCTTCAACCGTTTGATAGATTAAAGCGTTCATCTAATGTCACCCAGAAAAAGGAAAAGCCCACCACAGGCCAAATGCATTACTCTTGATTACTACTAAGACACAAAAAGAATTTGGAATTTGATATCCTAGGGGACATGCAAAGAACTGCGCAGGAAAAGAGTGCTGGCAGAGTCTTTTTGCACCCAAATAAAATGCACAAATACAGGAAACAGCAGACAGCATAATACTTTTCAGTCACACAGGTCCCTTACTGTGAACTTCTAAGACCCCTGAAGAATGATATTTGTAGGGGGAAGTACTGTAGGAACACAGAATAAAGAGATTACCTTCCCAGATTCTTCTGATAACTCCACTGAAATAAAGGGGATTACTCAACTGAGTAATAACTGCTGGACTGGGCCTAGTTGGTGGTGATGGGGTTTTTGTGTGTGTTTTTCTTCCTTTTTTTTTTTTTTTAATAGTTTGTTTTGATATAGTCACCTACAGTTTTTAAACAAATAGCAAACCATTTTCATTTGATCAACTTGGAAAAAAATACAGTGTCATGGTCTTGCAGTCAATAAACCACCTCATGTCTCTTCATTGTTAGAAAAGAAAACACAACTCGCTAACAGCTCTGCTGTCATTCACTCCAACTCTACCTGCTACCAAATGGCAAAACCAATAAGTTATCTGATGGAATTATTCAACCTATTAAAGGTGCTCTTTTGCCACCACAATTGCCAGTAATTATGCAAAAAAGAATTAAACAAAATCAGGCTTTAGATATGCAGTATAATCTTCGAGCACTACTCCATACATATCTAGCCCTCAGTTAAGTTAATGAAACTACACAGGTACAGAGGTCAGTATTAGCAGGTTTCATTCCATGAGTGGAGTTTTAACTTTTAAGTAGCACGTATTGCTAAGGAATAATGCAACACAAACTTACAATGCCCGGAATGTGGTGTGTCACCATCCAGTTTATTAGTGGAATGCAAATGATAAAGTACTTATGATAATTATTTAAGAAGTGATGTTGAAATGGTTAGCAGGTAAAATCTGCTGTAGTTCTGGAAAGAAGTCAACCAAGTATCAGAGAAAAGAAGGCTGGATCAAGTTTGCCTACATATAAGCACAAAACCGACTGAAGATTTGAAAATTTACTAGGAATTTACATATAGCAGGTCCTTGATATTTCAAAGGCAGGACAGGAAGACCACATTTTAAGAAGCAACAATTATAATAGTTTTCCTATTATTATTATGAAGGGGTTAGTTCATGAATCTGACAAACACCTTGAAACACAATTATTACAATACTTAAGTAACTCATAGCAGATTTTGTAAACGTGATGGAGCCTTCGTAATATGACACCCCACCACAGTGATGCCAACTCCTACAGAAATGGGATTTTTTTTTTTTTTTGGAAATGCAAATTACAGAGTGGGTGGATAAGAGAAATGCAAACTGCAAAATCATACAGTAAATAAAAACATATATAAACAAGGTGACAGTCTGGTAAGTGCTTCTCTTTAAAGAGTAATCAAATAACAATCCCATTTTCCTTCCTGAACAAGCTCCTCTGAAATAAGAAGGATGGTGATAAAAGGAGACCCCAAATGAGTTTTGAAGTGCTCTTTCTACAAATTAAATTATTGACCATATTTAGTAATTGGAATTTCTACAACACAGTTTGGACTTGAAGAGAGAAACTGCAGCTAATAATGCAGTAAGCCAACAAAATGATCCTAAGACAGACCAGAATATGTCTGTCAGTTCAGTTAAATTATACTGACATTGGTAACATCTTCATTCAAATGTCTTTGTAATGACTCAAGATTTAAACATCGCTATGTATAACAAGCTTCTTCCTGACCTGAAGAAACAGAGCATCTCCAGGCCTAGACATTCCTGTCAGTGGTATTCTCATGACATCACAACTACAGGAAGAAATAGTTTTAGTAGAAATAAACCACTATTTCACCTATCAAGATTTGTATATTGTTATAAAATGGAGTCCTCAAACACGACAAGCGTAGTGGCAGCATCATGACTCCCAGGCAGGACGGAGGAGTGCCGTGGAGGTGGCAATGCACTCAGTCCAGGGTAAGAGGAAAGAGAAGTGCTTCGTGTCACAGCCAAGGGACTCCTCCAGGCAACTCAAAAAGCAGCCCTGGGAGATGTGCATCCAGCTCTCTGCAGCTAAGGAGAGGACTTCTGCCATGCAGTGGCAGACTGACAAGTGCAAGTGAGAAGGGGGTTCAGAGTACTCTTACACTCAGAGAGACTCTGAAAAGAAACGTATGAAAATAAATACCTGAAAGTATTTAAACTCAGAGGCAACAGTCTCGCCATCACCTTTTCTTCCAAAAAGGCAAAACATTCTTTTAGTACTTGAGGAGGGGGTGGGGAAGCTTAACACTGTGTTTGATCATCCTCTGTATTTTAATGTTTCTGCTCTTTTGGCAAAATTCACTCATTTTCACTGCAATAGAAACACTGCGAATAAAACAACGAAATTAAGCAACTACACAATACCACTCTTTCAACAGCCTATTTGTCCTACACATGCACCATTCATTGTATATCGATGGCTGCAACGAGGCTCAGTTTTGATATCACCACTACTGTGGAAGGTTACACTCATAAAACAGAATTTCATCCTGAAAGAAAAAAGCACAGACAAGTCTGCTGCTTTTAGACAAAGTACCTTTAAATGTGAGCAATCATGGTGGGGGGAATAAGTGAAAATACTTTGCTGTAAGCATAAAGAGCCAGCATATCAAACCACTGCCACAACTTTTTTTTTCCCCCCTCAGCTGAGTGATTTATGGAAATACAGGCAAATCAGTACAGTCCTGCTGAACAGAAAGGTTACCTAGCAGACCTGATCACCCTCTCTTCATGCCCAGCCATACCTTCCTATTTTAAATGTACCAATACAGGCTGAAGTACAGTCCGCCATAAGAAGTACAAGGAGTGCCCTTGAAAAACGTCCAGATTGCAGCTAGTGCACAACGGCTCTCCCTGTGCAAATAGTGCATGAGAATTTCTTTTTCACTCTTGACCCGACATCAGGTGAGGAGATTAACTTCCATCAGCATTAGAAGGTTCACTGTCAGTGAGAAACGAGCAAAGTTTGAGAAATGAAAGAGAAGGCTGAGATTAAATTTCAGCTGGTTTAGAAAAAAAGAGAAATGGCTTGAGTAGATAATTCTGAATGCTCTGCTTCTTATTTCTCTTCCCCAAAACAATGCTCGACAGAGCTCAACAGCACTGTTACGCCAAGCAAGCCAGGGCAGTCAGATATTAACTGTCACAGCTAAGAGACCAGGCGACGTCCACACTCCCCTGGTTACAAGGAAGACGACACTGCAGATTTCCACTCCGCTACCAAAAATCAAAGCTGAACCAGCACCGGGAAGAGAGGGGGAATTATTAACCGGGAACTTTTTGTTCCTTAAATATGTAGGCAAGATTTCTTTTTTCCCTTCCCACGCCCCTCTTCTTTCCATCTTCTCTGCCAAAAGAGGCCTAAATAAACGTTATTCCATCATAATACTATTAAGTAAGGAGTATAAGACTTACCATATCAGCTGGAACGCTGCTGGACATCTTGATATTACCCTAATGGCTTAAAACCAACTTAAAAAAAGAAAAGAATAAAACAAAGCAAAAAGCCCCAAGAACAGCCCGCTGGAGATCTTCAAAGCCAAAGCCGGCGTTGCGGAGGCAGCAGGTTCCAGGTCCCCCGGGAAAGCAGCGCCTGCCACGCAGCGGGGACGGCTGCCGGCCGCGGAGGGGAAATATCCAGGAGCCCGCGGCGCTCGGGCTGTGCCGGAGGAACCAGCGGACGCCAGAGATGGCAGCAGATCCTTGTCAGCAGCGGCGGCAGCACCGGCGGTGCCAGGTAGAGCAGGCAGGACTGCACCGCGACATGGGCTGCGTGCGGGCTTTTTCCCCCCCCTCTCCCTCTTCCTCCTCTCCCAGCCTCGGCGAATAACGACGGGATGATTCACGGATAATGGTGCGTCCGAGTCACCTCCTCATTAAGCGCCGGCCACCCGGGCGGGTAGGACCTCGCTGCTGGGGCGAGCGGCCCGGTCGCTGCCCTCGGCGGCGGGGCAGGGAGGCGGGAGGGCCGGGGTGGGCCCGGGGGAGGACGCCGGGCGTCGGCCCCCCCTAGGCGGTGTGCCACATTCAACAGGCTCTGGCGGGGAGACGGGCAGCGGGGCTGCCCTGCCCGGCGGGAGGGGAGTGCCCTCCCCCGCGGCGCTCCGGGGCGGCGGCACTCGGCGGGGGCCGGGGGNCGCTGCGAGCCGGGGGTGCCGCTCCTCAGCGCGCTCCTCGCCCGCAGCCACCCCCTGTCATCTTCGCCTCAAGCCAACATGGCGTCCGCCGAGCCCAGGCAGGGGACACGGCAGGGGAGAGACGGACCCCCCCCTCCCCGCCGTCACGCGCCGCCGCCCCGCGCGGCACCATGGGGCTTGTAGGCAGCCGAGGGGGGCGTGGCCGCCGCGGCCTGGCCCCGC
>VXAL01007861.1:156610-248994 GCA_013399475.1 Chauna torquata
TTTTTTTTTTTTTTTGGCATCCCGCATTCACAAGTCTAAGCCTGCACAGCATTCCTGTGTGTTTGTCATTTCTTACAGGGATTTTTTAGAGCTTGAAATATCAGGGGTTTGGTTGTGGGGAGGGGGGTTGTCTCTTTTTTTTTTTTCCCCCCTCCAAACTGCACAGTTCTATTAGTGAGGAAGCTCCTGTAAGATTCACAGTGGAAATTATGACTTCCAACTCGGCATAGGAAACATCTGGAGAAAGGGCACTTAGCCTTTAAAATGCCCTCTCCAGAAGCTTTCTTGCTCCCCGAAGAGCTTCACGCTCGTTACGGACCGAAGCGATCTGAAGCACTGTCTGTGGCGGGTGTTTTATTCCTCACCCAGGCCGTTCCTGAGTACCAGCATGCAATAAATAAAGGCTGTGTCCGATGAAAAATGCATCCCACCATTAAGACACAAAAAAATCCCATACAACGTGCAGATCTACCAAAGAAATTAGCGGGCCTTTTGAGAGGGATATGTGGAGATGCATTCATATTCCAGTAATGTAAAGCTGTAAAAGAACAAAAATTCAAGAAAATCAAGTAGATGGAGCCTGTGACAGATGCAGCCTGGTTCCTTCAAGGATAGTTCTCATGTAAAACCACAGGAAATTAAGACAGAGTTGTTCCCTTTAGTACTAAGAGTTGGAGGCTGTCTTTCCTCTTTATGACTTCCTACTGTATGCAACAAAGGCAACCCCTGGTGACAGTGTTCCCTACAGAATTATAATTCTTTTCTTTAAGAAAAGCTCCAAAATAACATGAGGCTATTGACTTTAAAAGACAGATTTGACGGCAAGCATCCTGGCTCAATGCCCAGGAAGAGAGCTAGGGGGTCAGCAGAAGTGGCCCCATGCGAGCGGCCCGTGCTGTCATGTTGCGTGACTTTGGGCATGTCACTCCCTGGGACCTCTACTTCTGCTCCCATCCTTTGTCACCCTAGTTTGCTTAGCGACTGAATTTCTGGGAGGCATTTCTCTTATTTGAAGAGGCTGACAGCTGGGACTGGTCAGCCTGGAGAAAAGAGGGCTTAGGGGGATCTCCTCAATGTGTGTAAATGCCTGATGGGATGAGGGAATGAGGGAATGAAGGAGCTGGATCCAGGCTGTTCTCAGTGGTGCCAGGTGCCAGGACAAGAGGCAATGGGTGCAAATTAAAAACTGGCAAATTCAATCGGAGCATAAGAAAATATTGTTTTTGCTGTGAAGGTGGTCAAACACTATCACAAGTTGCCCAGAGAAGTTGTTGAGTCTCTGTCTGTGGAGATACTCAAAACCCAACTGGACATGGTCATGGACACCCACTCTAGCTGACCTTGCCTGAGCAGGTGGGTTGGACAGGAAGATCTCCAGATGTGCCTTTGAAGCTGAGCCCTCCTGTGACTGTGACTCGGTGACTCTCCCCTGATAAATGCTTTTGTGGTACCATACATAATCATCCCCAACTTCAGTCAGTTCTTCAAGCCAACAGTATGATAACAAGGCTTGTGTTTGTGGGAATAATAGCGTATTGTTGAAGCATTGCTTACTTTTTCTCTGATCAGGTGTTCTTGAGGGACAGAGAAAGTTGAAGGGTTCCTCATTTTTTTTCTAACTTTTTATAAAGCATCTAAATAATAATACTTATAGATGAGGGTCAAAGGAATGAGCTCTGAAGGATGTCTCTCCATCCCATATAATATGCATCCCTGATGAGCACATATGTCTTACTGGTTAAATTGGTGACAGATTGAAGAATTATAAATAGGTCTTGCTGAATAGCATTTATACTTAGAACATTATCAATAAAAAAACCCTTACCTATTTATTTAATTATATGCCCAACAGCTTAGGTTTGCATGGACTCCCAAGGTCTGCTGCAAGGCCATCCTGCAGACCAGCCTGTTGTTCCAAGCAGACAGCGGCCCCGTACAGGTGCCTTGAGATGCTCTCAGGGTCATTTAGGAGGCGCCCTGCCCATGCCCTCTTGTAGTAGGGACAAGAGGATAGGCACCACGTCTGCTTCTCAGGCACTGCAGTTCCCAGCTGTCTCCTCATGTAAACTGAAATTGGTGGCAACTCGGAATGATGTCCTCGTCCCTGCTGTGACAGCTGAGAAGACACATGGCCCTTCCCACCTCCTCCGCTTTGAGGAGGCAGGGCAGACAGCAGGGGTGCCTAATCTTGTGCAGCTCGCAGCGTGAGTTGCCAAAGGTTATATGGAAATACCCTTCGATCGAGCAGGGAGAGGTCTGTGTGCCCAAGCACGTCAGGAGAGTTAGGGCACCAACAAGCGCAGGCAAATTGGATGAGGGGTTGGCAAGGCAAGGAGGCAGCAGCAAGGCACATCCACTCCGTCGGAGATGGCTCTTTTGAATTATTTAGATGGGTGAGCTCATCTGTGGTGCATAAAGATAAGCATATCCATAGGACAGAACCATAGGACAGAATGCAGAGGACACAGAGCCTAAATCATCATGATTGAATGTTTTTTGTTTTCCTACCTCTAGCTTAGCAATCCGTTAAAAGGAGGATCGGGCCTTTAGTGCTGATGAAGCAGCGTTGTACGTGAGAAATCGGGGACAGTCGTTGCCCCTTTGTGTATGCAGTCAGGTTGGCCAACTTTTCTGCCTAGCATCGTACAAGCGAGGATTGGTTCCTCTCTTTGACATAGAGCTGCGCTTTCCAAGAGATGGCATGAAAAATTACCTTTTTTGTTCTCCTTATTATTACAAATTTGAATCCACAATTATGACTGCTGGCCAGAATGCCTCTACATTAGGCACTGCACAGTACAAACAGATAACAAATACAGAGTTTCTGTCCTGAAAGGTTCACAGTACTGTGTTTACTCTGCAGTTGACATTTGTATCACATTTGCCTGATTTTTTTTCCCGACTCTCAGCTATGATGACACAACACAAACGAATGGAGGACCCAGCACAGCTGGTCCACACTGGAGATCATTTAAGGATGATTGTGTGGTGGGCAAATGAATAAAAAGAAAAGCTGTACAATGATCCTCGTAGGAGTAGTGCGGGTCTGCGTGCCACACGTGACAAAAGGGACGAATTCCCACTGGATTTGTGGAGGTGAGGTAATGTATTTGAAATACAGTGTGGTCAAGTATAAAACAGAAAAATATCTTTTTCTCTTTGGCGTGTATTAAGAAAGGCTGTTCTGATAGCATTCATTTCATGTTCACACAGACAGGAAATGAGAGTTGTGGTCAGCAGTAGTCAGCTGGAACAAGGGACCCTGCAAAAGCACAGCTATAGCCTGCATATGGGACCGGCTTGCAGCTAAACACTGAGCAAGCACTGCGGGCACACAGAGCTGAAAACAAATCTTTCCCACATCCAAGGATTGAGCAAAAAGGGAAGTGCTGTTTGGGAGAAGTGCTAACAACATGGAGAGCTGAAAAGGCTATTCTGCTTTTGGGACCTAACCCTGTACTCAAATACACAAATCTCCTTTCCATTAATTCTCCCTTGCAGAACTGGCATCTGAATTTAGCCATCCAGGTACAAAATCATTCATCAGCATTGCTTTGGCAATTTGCAGAGGAAAATGATGGAGTATACAACTGATATTTTGCTCCTCATTTGAAAAATATGACACGGCATGAATAGATGAGTCGAATTTGCAATGCCATATTCGCGTTGATAAGATTTGTACCAGGTCTCTATGGGTAGGCTGGGGCTCAATTTTAATGTTTCATGTCCATTGGTACTAGTTGAAACCCGACTCTGTACTGAGACGTGCTTAATAGGAATAAAAGGTCTGTTATTCTAAATCAGATTAGTAGTCCAGCCAATGTGATAGCCTGTCTCCAGCAGTGGCCAGCATCAAATACTTCAGAGAGACACACAAAACCCCACAATGGACAATCACGTTATAATCTGCTTATTTGGTTAAGTTTCCAGTGCTGCCAAGGATGCAGGAGAGACTGGTTTATGCCCTGACGCACAAAACTTTGTGTCCTTTATGTCCTTAATGGCAGAATAACCCATCAATAACATGTAAAAATGATTGCCATTTTTCAAAAGAGCAGTGCTATCTCCTGTCGGTTGTTACTGCTGGGGCTGGAGAACAGGTCGAGCCTACACTCCGAGACTGACATTAAAGGCTTTCAGCCCCATAATGTACTCCGGCGTTTTTCATTTGATGCAGGCTGCGAACAGGAGCATCTTCAGGAGGAGAAGCATGCAGCAATGATGGAAAGGAAATTTCTTCTCAGGCAAGAATATCCATGGCTTCTGGTTTCCTTGCAGGTTTTTAGAGCAGCCTGAGGAGGTGAAAGGCTCCTGACACAAAGGGTTTAATTCTCCGCTGTTTGGCCGTGGGACAGATCAGGATTCTTTCCCTCTCTGGCAGCCACAGAGGCAAGATACCCAGGGCAGCAAGGAACACAGGGGGTTTGTCAGCAGGATACTTCTAATACCTTTGTATAAACTTGTGGACTTGTGTTTTAACTCTTACCTAGCCAAATTTGCATTTAGCGTGGTGTCTCTGTAAAAACCTCAGATTTTGTGTTTGCAAATAGTTTTTTCTTACTAAATTGATTCTTTTCCGCTTGGAAGCACATTGATTTTTGCCTCTTTGGTTCTTTTGTGTCAAGCCAAAACAGCACGGGTGTCCTACTGGCCCCTCACCTGATGTCAGCAGACTTCTGGGAATAGCATTTAGTGGTTTTCACCTGCCCCAGAGCCAGCAGGAATGCAAAAAAAGAAAAAAAAGGGGCCTTTGAGGTTTTGTAGAGTTTATAATACACCCCGCTGGCCATAATTGTGATTTATTTATTTACTTTTTAAGTTACTTGTCACACTAATCTTGCTGGAAAATAAAAATGCACAGCTATTTTAGCTCACACTGTACCCCTGAATGCCCCAATATGCTTTAAGGATTTATTCCCCCACCTTTTGTTTGTAGTGTCCATGTACAAATACAAGACGATAGGAAACAAGCAGGTAATACTTAGTGCCAGAGGTTATTCCTGGTCTTTCTGACACAGCTGGAGCTGGCAGGAACAGTGCTCTGACAAGCTATGGGTGTAGCAGCAGAAAAGCAGATAGGACATATCTGTGTTCCAGGCACCAATGTCGTAAATTGTGCCAGGGAACTCCTAAGGGGGGAGTGAGGATTGACAGAGGAAGGTACAAAGGTGCAATAAGGAGGAGGGAAGAATAACGTGAATGAGGACAAGAAGTCCCCGTGCCTATATTAGAAAGTGCTCAAATCACCAGCATTTTGAGGTGGTTTAACTACCCATAAATCAATGAATTAACAGATACATCTGTCCAGTCCATGCAGAAAAATAACCCTGAAGACAATTTGAAGAAAGTCCTTATTTTGTCATAGATAAGAAACAGGAAGGAGAAATTGTAGCAGAGAAGCATCCATCCTGGATCCGCTTCCCGATGGCAAGGGGAGACTAAGGGAAACATTGAAATAACACTCAAGCTTTGAACTAGAAACTTGAATTTAGCAAAGGATTTACAAAACATACCAGTAAAATGGTATTTCATATCAGGAAATCAAATATTTGGGAATTAAAGACTCCTATACAAATAATCATGAGAGTGGTGGTGGCAACAATTATTAAAATCTGCCAGACAAGAGGGAGAGAGAGAAGAATCTCCGAAAGTGCCATATCAAATTAAATGTAAATTCTTCAGAAAATGGAACAAGAATCTGTGACTTTGGGTTATGGCTGTTGCAAAAATGAACTTTGCAAAAGAAATTGTCCGGAAAATAATTAAACAAAAATTCACAGAGTACATACAAATACATAGAAACATTGGCGAGAGGATAGTAAAAGAGCACCGGAAATCACACTCGGTCCGACCAAGGACGCAGAAGGAAAACGGCTTTGCAAAAATCTTGAGCAAGACAGCCGAAGCTCGGGCTGCCTGCTGGTGCTACCAGGCTCCCAGCCGACCCTTCGGTCTTTCAGGAGCCGCAGCAGCCCGCGGCTGAGCGCAGCCCATTAGCGGCACAGAGCCCGGCTCGCTGAGACCTGGAGTACCACCGCCTTTTATCGTTCCTGCTTCCTGCTGACTCCAGCAGGTTATTTTTTACATTAGCGCATGTAGAAGGTTACGTTCATTTATATATTTTTTTCTGTAAGGGTCTCCAGTGGGAAGCTAATCATTAGTGAGCTCCTATTACAGCTCATATTTACTATATATAAAATTAGTACCAAAAATACCAAATCAAAGTAAGAAATCATTCTTGCTCATGTGATTTCTGAGTCTGCTGTCTACACTACTTCAGAACTCTTCATTTTTTTGAATTTAAGTCTTTTCATGTGTCCCTAATCTAAGGCTGTTAATTATATGTCTGTGTGTACATATAAAAACGTGTGTTTATATAGACTTTACATGCACACATGCTTATTAATCCTCTGCACATTTTTTAAGTTAACCGTAGCACTCAAATAAATTGCACTCAAATCTGATTGTATGCTACTTAAATTAAAACAAAAACTCGTCTCTGAAGACGTAATTGTTGTTTATATACATTATGCCATTGTAATATAACATTTAATGTGACTTATTTTCTATCACTCGTTAGTCTCCAAACCAGAATCAATATCTGAATGAACCAGTGTCTAGAAACACTCTTTTTAATTGGCTAAAGAGATAGCCTGACCTTTGGTAACTGCTTAGTGCTGTTGGGGAGACTCTCCACGAGCAGCGTGGCATTGTTTAAACATAACGGGACAATAGTCTCATGTCATCTATAGGATGTGGAGACACCACCGTTTTGTGTTTCTTTTACTTTATTACTATACATGCTAGGCACAATCAACAAAGACTTCCTGAGGATGAATGTTGTCAGTATATGAAACACTGAATAACTGCTTTTTGTTTTGCTGAATGGTCCCCTTTCTTTCAGATTTAAAGGGGGAAATACAGGAAAAAACAACTCTGGGGAATACAGTCATGCATATAGGAGATTTTGTTTTTAAGTGGAGCGACTTTTGGCTGCATTGGGATCTTACATTAATTTTATATGAGTTTAGCTCCATTGACGTAATCTGAATTATTCCTGTTTTACAATAAGGTGAGAGAGGCACTGGGCAAATTAATAGGAGCATGAATTCCATATTATTTACAAGGTCACAGTCCTCTGGGTCCTGAATGCTGCCAGTGTTGGGATTGATTTTTTTCTCTGTTTTCACTTTCTCTCATCATGACCATAAAACCCAAGAGGGCCTGATTTAATTCCAGCCTTCCTTTCTCTTTCCAGTCCCCAGGCCTACGCGTACAGTAATAGGTGTTTGTGTAGTATAGGTGAATACTCCCAAAATAGCAAGCACTAAAAATCATCTAATTGGTTTACTGTCAGCAAGAGACTTGCTAGAGACAGCAAGAGAGCAGCAGAGTCCAAAAGCCTGAGCAGACAAGTTTCGCCATGTTTGAGTTGCTTATACCTATGTGTAGTCATCTGCTTCTGTTAAAGAGCTTCATTAGTTTTTATTATTTTTAGTTTTATTAATTTATTAAAATGACTTTAGGTAGAATTTAAAGGAAAGGAGAATTCACCAGACCTCAGTCTCACTACTCACAGCTATTGCATCCATCATTGGCAGTAGTCTGGTATCGTGGGTGCTAGCTACGGGCACAACAACTTAGTGAGAAGAACCAGGGGAAGTGTTCGTCCACATGCAAAAACTCACGCCATGTTTTCAGATTTCCTTTACCAGACACTAAGAGTGGGATTCCACTCACCTAAATAAAGTCCTCTAAAAATATTGGATATTTTACCCAAGCTACTTGTCCAACTTCTCTCTGTCGTCAGTGGGGCAAGGTATGTCCATCACCTGGACATCTTAGATGAGACGCTTAACTTCTCTCTGCTGGCTATTGAACAAGCCTGCGCAATTATTTTAGATGAGATGCTTAAATTTTAGTCAGATGAAGTTAACCAAGATGAATCTCTCTCTCCAGTCCCTTCTACTTCCCCCCAGCAACATGGAGCTTTCAGCTCCATGCAGTTTATTTGGAAAGTGAACTATGATTTTGTGCTGTTCTGCACCAACCCACCAGACCTTGGCATTGTTCATGCTCCAAAGCGCTGAGCTCCAAAGCCAGGGATGCTGCAGTCGTGCAGGACCTTCAGCACAAAAGCAGGGCTGGAGTCAGTGGGTGCAGGCTGGATGAATTACCTAGCAGCAACCATGTGCAAGTACACTGGCTATATACTTAAGCAAGTGCAAAACTTTGGCAGGATCAAGGCTTAAATATAATCACCTCGAGGCAAGAAAATGTTCTTCTTTTGTTTCATTTGCAGAACAAAACTTGCTATTGTCACTTAATTAACTTGGTTTTCAAACTGATGAATGATGAAGTAGCTTTGGAAAGGTTACAGTCATGGCATCACTTAAAACAACTTAATGAGCTACTGGGAGAGGTGAGAAAGCGTCTGCCCTGCTGCATGAGGCTGCTCAGCGCTCGCGGGGCGTGCTTTGGGGTCTGCAGCACCAGGTCCTCGGGGCTCAGCCTGGCTGCTCTTAAACTACATGGGCAGAGTCTGCTGCCCAAGTGAGAGCTCCATCAAACCTTTCCTTTTTCCAGAAGGATCTTTACCTAGGACGCTGAGGACAGAGTGAGGGAGTTGATCATTAAAGGCTTGGTCAAACAGAACAAGAACAGGAAGCGAAAGCTTGGAGAGAGCATGTACAGATCTCTTCTTCATAGCTTTAATATGGCATTTAATACATGTACACTTTCTAGCTCACTGTTGCAAATTCCATTGTAGATGCAGCAAAAGGTAGGTCTTCAACAGAGACTGGTGGCACAGAGTATTACGGAGTATTTTCAAGAGCATTAAGCGTGCCACCAAACGGAGATCTTGTTCACTTCTCCTGCCCTTTGTGTGACAAATGACTGCAGTAAAATTGAACTCCTGCCTTTCCTTATTTATGAAACACCTCTTCCCTTTTGTATGAAAAACTAATTTTCCTGTGCTTTAAAAAGTGTCTAAGTGGTGGCTGAAAAAGTGGGAGAAAGGTTTACATTAGAGTGGAGGAACAAGGCAAGTACTGTAAAACAAAAAGCTATTCAGTGTTTTTTTTCCCTAAAAGAAATGGAATGAAAACTGTCATCAGATTAAATTGTTCTATTCCTGATTATTGTATATAGCATGATGAAACAAAAAGTGCATTTCCATTCTCGCTTTCACAGGCAATCTATGCCTGCAAACCTCTTGATAAAGAACTTATTTTCAAAGAAGCATATTTTTGCACTCTGTCAGCAATCTAGCAGAGCTCTCATGCAGCTTTGACTTTTCCAGCTCCCAAGAGTATCAGACCTTTACAATTTTTCTAGGATCCCAGCAAATTTAATAATGCAGGCAAACTTTTCCATAGTTGGATTGTAGATGTACAAGGCTCCTGGCACTGTGTATTGCTTGCTTGCATAGATGTAACCAACAGGCAGAATCTACACATCCGTCTTGAAAAAGCCTCATTTAGGCAAAGTAGATTTTACCCGTCATCCTCTCCACAGCTGAGACTGGAAATGTATCACAATTGCCCATAAACATTTCTTCTGGAAGGAACTGGTCTTAAATAAGTCAGCTTAAATAAGATCAGCAAAACCATCTCCAGCAATACCATCTGGTGACTCTTAATCACATCCGAGCATAGATTGTCGCAAATATGAGTCAGGTTAAAAAAGACATAAGAAAAACAGTGGGAGCATGGAAATGCAAGAGTATTAAGTTAGAGTAGCTTGCAGCACGGAGAAGAGCAATAAAGAGGAAGATGTAGCTAAGCAATCCATGAGCTCAGGTACTAGGGCAATACTTGTTAAAAAACACACCCGTTTACCAACACCACCGTGCCCATTCTCACCTCTGCTTTTGTTTTTTTCTCATGCACTGCCCAGCTGCTAATACAGAGTGGGAAGATCACATTTCAGCCCAAAGTTCAGCATCATGTGCTTGTCACAGCCGTATCGCCACCGAAGCGTCACTTCCCTGCCTGGCGAGACGAGACAGCTGTATGTGCCTTCCTGATGCTGCACAAGGACGTGTGAGAGCAACCCCTGCGTTTTCTGTATTTTTTTAACTGTTGGTGATATTCTGCAGAATTCAAATTTTTAAATGCAAAGTGGAAATTTTTTTTCTTTTCCACATTTTTTTTTTCCTTTTCTGCAGCTGAACCCCTAAATAAACAGCCTGAAATAACATGTGCCAGGAGTAACAAGGAGGAAGGGTAAGCAACACTGGACACTGCACTGGTTTGAGGACAGAAATCATTTGAACAGCTTGGCTTTTTAGTTCTTTTGCAAAGCTTTTTTTTTTTTTTTTTTTGCTGCTGACATGCATCATTAGCTTTGGTTTCATTTCACTGACTGCAATGCCATTCCCGCGGTAATGAGCATCTTGGTGATGCATCACAGAACCACTGTATTGGGGAATGTTTGCAAATAAATGAATATGCTGACTTCTGCATTTAAGCCTTTCACTCAATCCTCTAATCTAAAGATAGGTGTTTTCTCAAAATGGATTTACGTGCTAGCAAATATACTTAAAATGTTGGTAGAGACATGATCTCTAGAGACTAGGAAATTATTTGAAAAAATGAAAAAGGTGAGTTCGTAAGAGATATAGGCTGATATTTTGATGAGAATGGTTTTCCAATTTCAAAAATATCTTCCAATTAGTTTAACAATATTTGATGTGAAGTTTTACAGGCTTATGAACAAGTAGCTGAATAGTTTGGGCAGCATGTGTTTGATCCTGCACTGAATAGTTTGTTTGCATTAAGCTGCTGGAAGAGCGTGCATGTGTCTCTTCATCACCAGCCTCCATTCTCATACCCTTTCTTTCCTTCTTCTGGCTATAATCCAGCAAAATATTTTAGCACATGCTTAATCCCAAGAACATCACTAATCCCGGGCTGTATATGTGTGGAAGTTAAGCACAGCCTGAGGTACTTTGTTGGCCTCTGCTGAGCCTAGTCAGCACCCTGGGGGATCCCATCCTCCCTGGGAAAGCCCATACTGTATGTGGTGTGGCATAGGGCTGGTGTCCACCAGCCAAGGGCATGGAGAAGGGGCATCCTTTCCCTGTGGGCATGAGGCCACACACACTGTGATCCTGGAGATCAGGCTTAAGCACCTGCTGTGGGGACTAAATTCACGAGACTGGTTTGCTCTTCAGATGGTCTAGTCTAAATGACCACTTCAGCAAAAGTGGTCTGCTGAATTCCATCTTAGATGTTTCAACACGGTTTCTGCTTGTAAGGTCTGTAGTGTGGCAGCTCTGGGTTCGCCCCTGGTTTCTCCCTCTCTTTTCCATGCAGCTGTGGAGAACAGGGACTCTCAGTCACTAGTGACCCTTCTCTCACACTGTAGGTGACAAGATCTGTCAAAAGTCCCATGGGGACAGTCCATGGGATTGCTTGTGGCCTTGGCCTGGTGCCGGTGAATTTGCGTAAGGTGGAGCAATGTATGGTGGATGCCGTTGTTGCGTATTGATCAGATAACTCCTAGTGAGAGAGCCCAAGAGTCCACTTCCTCTTGCTGGGGAACAGCAGCTCTTGGAGAAGCCGAAGAAAAGTCCTGATCAGATAGGTGAACATAGAAATATATATATTGTGTACAAATATGCATTTATAAACGTATACCTGCGTGTGCATGAGTAAAACAGGTTACTTCTTTTTCCTGGAATCCCCTGCCTGTGAGTGCTAGTGCATGGTGCATGGCACCCTGGGCATTTGGGGTTGTTGTAGAACTAATTGGCATGTTTGGTGGAGTCTTCTAGTGAAAGAAGGGCATTCAGGGTGTTTTAGTTAGAGTCCAAAACCCTCCAGAGCCCCAGGGAAGTTTTATAGCTACTCTCACTCTTTGTACAGAATCAGATATGCATTGTGCAAAATAAAGCAGAGACGTATACAGTTACTTTTATGATTGGTTCAGCTTGACAAAGTACATTAATAGAGTTTCTTTGTCCTTGTACAGGACAGGTTTGTTGTTCTTCAAGCACTTTTGTGAGCAAATGAATGTGTTAAATTAGATCCTGTAGAGACTTGTTGGCAATTTTAAAGACATGGCATAATGAAGCTTGTTTCCAGCTCTGCAGGGATAGCTCCTTTTGTTAATCTACCAAATTAAGTATTGGGTAGGCTTGTTTTGTTAGTAAATGGGAGAGGAGACATTAAGATCCCCATTCTTTTACCCTCCCGCTCTGGGCCCTGTGACAACCCCCTTTGCCCTGAGGGGGAACCAGATTTGTTTTCTGAGGGGTCAGTACAAAGCTTTTCCAAAATAAGAGCCCATCTCAGATCAAACACCTCCAATGAACCACAGAGAAAGAAAGGCAAGAGCAGAGGGCCAGTCAACCCACCTACGCCGGTAGCTGTCTTCAGAGGGATGAACCATGTTTTGGCAAACCATATCTCCTCTGACCAGACAAGCAGCCAACGTGGCTGGCTTAGATTAGATGCCTGACTCCTGAAAAGCTGAATTTAGGTGAAAGCCTGAAAACCTTAAATTTTTAATCTTTGGACAAACTGAATGACTCTGAGCCCCCTAACAGAATCTGTTGTTCCTTTTCAAGAAAAAAAAAATGCTTTATGTCATGGCAGATGGTTTTAACAAGTGGTGCCCTCTCAGCTGGGATGTGGTACCACACACAGTCTTGCTGCTGCCAACTCATTCCTGCTCTACTGAAACGCAAAAAAAGAAAAATCCCCCCCTCCAGCAGTGGGGAGCCTGGGGCTGAGAACAACAGCGTGCCCAAGTGATTTTGGCCAGAGCATCTGAAAAAACTAACCTTCATAATGTTAGAACAACAAGACACTTTGCTGCTCTTAGAACAACAAAACCCAGCAGCAATCCTTGCTAGAGCACGGTGATATCTCAACAAGAGAGCCATGCCTAACCTTTGCAGTGTTAATCACTGGAAACGCCCGTGCTACCAACGTGCTTTTACTTATATATTATGGAAATAATGGTCGCATCTATATGGAGCGAAGTCAATGGAAAGTCCACGGAGCAGAGCCCTGGGTAGCTTGCGTACCCTCTATAGCAAAAGCAGGCAGTGTCTCCTTGTGAGAGCTAAAATATTCTGCTCAGAAATACAGGCAATAAGAAACACTCAGAAGCTGCTTCTGGCACCCATGTATTTACTGCTTCTCACTTTGAAGCCAGAAAGTGCTCATGGCTTTTAACAATCTAAACACACAGAAAACAGAAAATTCAGTCGCTTAATTTTGCTGTGAGACCCAGGTTAAGGAATCCATGAGGAGAGAACTCCACATTTCACATCCAGAGCAGCCACACGCGCAGCCTGGCTTTGGCTCCTAGTACTGTCCCCAGATGCCTTCTGGCTCGGGTGGGAGAAAGCCTTCTCTGGTTACCTGCAGGTTTGTCCTTGGCATGCGGGAGGACAGGGAAAGGACAGATCTGTGTTAGTGTTGGGAAAAAGCTAACAGAGGTGCCTGAGCACCTCGCTAGTAACTGAGTGCGAGCATCCATCTCTCTGGAGACAGCAGCAGAAGGTCCACAGCCATTGCTACGCTCCCATCACGGAGGGCATGAAAAAGAGAAGGCAGCAGTGGTGGGAGCAGATACTCTCAGCACCATTCAGTGCTGCATGTCACTGCTCTCCCCCAGATTTTAAAGCACACTGAAAGTCCTCTGACCCTGCTCAGTGGCTGTGACACAGGTCATGGATCTGATGGAGAGTGAAGGATGAACGAGCAGTGGTATCACCGGCTCAAATCATTGTCACCTGGACTTCCTGGTGTGCCAGGCCTGGACTTCCTGGTGTGCCAGGCTTTACATCTGCAGCCAGCAGTCCAGGTAGTCCAATCTTCCATGTAATTCCTTCTGATACATCAGTGAAAAGGAGGGGAGAAACAACTACTTGCAGAGAAGAGTTGGCCTAAACCCAGAGGTTTAATGTGGCTGATATTTCATGTGGAGTCAGGGAAAAAATGGTCCTAAAGGCTCACAAAATGCCTGGGGCAGCAATCTGTTGCTGGAAGCACATACGTGTTTTGGAGTGACTCCATGCCTTGGTCCCAGCTAAGCAAAACAATTTACTTTTTTATGGAGCATCCTGCCCCCAAACCAATATCCTCCTAGAGGAACAGTCCTCACTCACCTTTTATCTTCACACGTGGTACAGCTTGTGCGTAGAGGCAAAGGATACAGCCATGGGGCATAAGAACACCACCGTGCTGAGACGCTGCCTGAGGACACCCAGCGTGGGGTCACTCCATCGCCCACATGGAGCAGGATCCAGGCTGTCCTGGCTGCCAGAGCCAGGCAGGGTAGCTGGGGCAAGGGGATGGAGGATGTTCAGAATGAAGCTAGGATAAATGTATGCTTCAGCCACGCAAACACAGGCGAGAAACTGCACTCTTTGCCCAAAGTCATTCGCCCTCCTTCGGCATCGCTGGCTCCTGCTGTCCCTGTATGCCGTGTTTGCAATGCTGAGGAAGGCGAGATTTCCTTACGCTTTCTGGAAGCTTTCTAGCCTGAACAAAAGACTTATTACTTCTGACACTGGATTCCTGTGTCTGATGAACCCCTGACTTTTCCAACTTGAATAAGTAGTTTAATTCATAGCAGACCTGATCTCGGTCACATTGAACTGTTGTCATCACAGCATCGTTCAACACAGGATAGGAAGGTGACTGGGAAAAACTGAAATTAATAGTGCTTTCATATGGCCTTCCTAGAAGAGCGTGAACAAAAAAAGCCATAACTGCAGAGGAAATATTGCAGTGTCTATATGGAAAGGATTCATGCTGCCATTTGCTCTCTGGTTTATTATGTTTGCTTCCCTCCCTCCTCCATCCTTTACAGTAAGACAGTAACTTGTCAGAAACCTCTTCTCTGTTGACGTTTCACCTCTATTTCATTGGCCTAGACAATCTGCAGTGGCTTGGATAACATCTAGTCAAAGAAAATGCTCCGAATAAGATCAAACATTCTTTTTTTTTTCTTTTTCTTTTTTTTGACAGAGCTCTTAAAAGCAAACCAGCAAAAATATATATGAAATATATGGTTAGTGTCATCATACATTCTTCATTTTGTTGGGCTCCTAAATTACACTGATTGTAAAAGGAGACATTATATAAATCCTGTGTGAACATATGGTGATTTTTTTTTCCTTCTGAGAAGATAGCCTGAATCTGTGCGATCCCACTAATGAAATGAGCCTTGGCGTTTGAGGAGTAGTGCTTAATGGCAGTTGTCAGTCATCACAAGGTACCACACTCGTGGGACATCTTGGTACATCTGTGACAGACAGATTAGATGTTGTCTGGAGAGGGTTACACGGCTGCTGGAAGAGAGCCCTAGCTGGGAGGAAATGAGGATATCCTATCTGATAGGAAATCAGATGCAGTTTTTCCAGCCCCTCTTTCCGGAGCAGATGATCCTCCTGCTCAGGTATGAGCTGTGTCTGAAGCCAGTGGATAAATGGGAGAGCCTGAGGGCAGCCCCGCAGCCCCCGTGCCCTTGGGGTGCCTCACAAATAACTGCTGGCCCCTCTCGTCCGTGCAAATTGGCCATGTGGAAACCAAGGAGACGCGGGGGGCAGCTCAGGAGTCCAGGCGCACGCTGCTCTCACAAAGACCTGCTCTATATCTGTGCGTGACCAGCGGCTGAGCCTGTCAACCAGAGAAAAGGCTTTTCATGCATTTCTAGTCATAGTCACGAGGTCACTCGGTGCGGAAACGGGCAGCAGAGGATGGGACTTGGATCCTCTGCTGCAAAAGCCCTTCATCTTTTGTCAGCCGAGGGTCACACCAGACTGCAGAGAGGGAAGGACGAATGGGACACCGGCCCCAGGAGAGCTGGTGCAGGAGGCTCCCCAAGACGTCAGGTCAGCACACGTAACGCTGCTCGCGTACAGCTGGGCAAGGCAACCGTGGTGCTGTGGGGCCCGGGACGCTGCTCCCTGCTGCCTTGCAGGGACGGCAGTGATGATGAACGACGCTGGCTGTGCTCCACAGGCTGCCCGGCCTTGGAAACAGCCTCTGCACTTTGCTCCTGGGTGCTGCTGCTACCTCCTGGTGCTCCAGGAGCCCTCTGCTGTGTCCCTGCGGCCAGCTCTCTGCCTGCAGCGGCTCTGTTCTCCTGTGAAGTCGAGGTGCTCCAGGAGAATTCATAAGGTGCGACACAGTACCTTTAGTCTTGACCTTAATGTCCAGAAAAGCAGGCATGAGCAGACACACTCCCGAACATTAAAAATCATGTTAAAAAAAAAAAAGAGTAAATAAGTGACCTAGAATAGTGGAGGAAGCAAGAGAAAATGCAGGGTTTGAAGTTAATTAGCCCTTGAACTCTCAGGCCCAATTACTTCCAGCAGGCTCTGACATTTCAAAGATTAATTAGGGAGTTAGCTGTCACGTCTCACAAAGGGCCACCATTATGCCAGAGAAGATCTACCTGCTCTCTGCACACAAAGTCTTGAAATTTTGCAGTGTGAAATTATATCCAAAAGCTAATTGAGGGCCTCTGGTAAAAGCTTTCTGCTTATTATATTCATTTCGAGGAAAGTACTGTATTTATGTGCTGAAATACAACTGGCTGCTTTGAGGGAAAGGTTTAACTGATAGGACGATGATTTTAAATATCTGAAGCTCCTGGACAAAACACCTTTACATCTGTTTCTTCTGCAACGCTCCCATTACATCCAGTATAGATTATACTGCACTGCTATACTCACTGTATGTCAGCTAATCAGCCTGCGTCTGCTCCCAGTCAGATCCGAGCATATTACAATGCACCGGTCCCTGAAATCAGCCTCCCAGCCCATTTCAGAGCAGCAGAAATGCAGTCTCCCCAGTTTGCAAGGTGAACCAGCAGCACGTCCCTGCAGCTGCAAAAGCAAACCCTCTCCTGGGCAGGACCGGTGAGATCCCAGGCTGCTGCACTCTTCTCAGCAGTTCACCAGCCTGGGCCAGTTTTGGTCCCCCCAGTTCAAGAGACGCATTGAAAAATGTCTGTCTGCATTGCAGCGTTAGGAGCGTTTTTGTAAGCACCTCAGCAGATAAAAAACCCTCCCTGCCTCAGAAGAGCTAAATGTAAAGCACCGAAGTGGAGAGTTGTGGAAAGGCTTTTTCATAAGAAGTGGAACAAAAACAAGAGAAAGGAAAAGGAAATGAAAACCCATTTTAGGCACAAAATAGTTTCTGGCTTACAGCCACCCAGATATTTTTAACGTGTCCATCAATACAGTCTCTGTGCGCAACAGATCTGTGAGTCCGTATTCATGCTTCCGCTTCTCTCCCAATGACCAGAGGCTGTGTTTAAAAGAATAATTTGGTCTGAGCTACTTTCATCTTCCTTTATCATCAGGGCATACTTCTTATATGAAAGCTGAGCTGTGAAGAGGTGGGACCTCTTGGGAGGTGGTTACTTCTGTGGTCCTTCTGATGTCCTTCTGAAGAGGGCTTCCACAGCCACAGCAGAGCTGTGCCAGCCTCCTGCACAGGCACCCTGAGCCCCAGCGCAGTGAGCTCCAGGGCTGCTGGTGAACGTGCTGCCCAACCCTTGCCACCAGGACAGCAGTCAACGAGAAGCTGTCTGATTTTGTCCAGCCCACGTACATACCTACAAGCCAGCGTAGCTGCTCTCCCACCAGCGATATCATGACCTGTTCCCACACTCATGCAGTGCAGGCCAAACCTCTGCAATCCCAACAGGTACATCCCAAAGCCTTCCCACAGCCAAAGGCCACCGGAGATGTGTGGAGAGCTGTGTGTGTGTGCACGTGCGTGCACCATTGTGCTGGGGAACCCCTGGGCATAGATGTCAGGAGCCCCCCAGATCCCCTGGGTCAGGTTGGCCCTCCCTGAGCTGGCATCCAGCTGAAATCACGCTCCCACAAGCCCTGATACAAGAGTACCCTAGGAATTGGTCCTTTCTGTGAATATCTTAAAATATAAAGGCATAAGTCAGAAGGAGGTAGTGTTACTCCCAGTTCGAGGGCAGGCTCCTGAGGAGGTTGGGGCTAGGAGTCACCCCACCCGTCTTCAGCCGTCTCAAGATTGAACAGCAAAGCCGAGGCAACAAACCTGTCTCTTTTAAAAGTCTTCTTAGTAGGTTCCTCCAGAGAGCAATTCATCTCCTCCCCGTACAGGTGGGACGATTCACCCTCCACCAGCTGGAGGGAGAACCTACACAGCCACCTGGGGTTTCTGTGGGGCCGAGCCCCAGAGCTCAGGGGATAGCTGTGGCCAGTGCCAATGGTTTGCTGTTGATAGGAGTTGGACACGGACTTGCAAATGCCTTGAAACAGGAGTGATAAGTTCTCCCTTCTCCCTTTCTTCTCCATGTGACCTGTGCAAGGTCACACTGAGCTGGCAACCAGACCAGGAAGTGATGTGCGCCAACCACCAGCCTGCTTTTTCTCTCATGCTTTTCTAGCCGTTTTCAAACTTACTGGGAACAGATTGGCCAAAAAAAAAAATGCCTGAGATTCCAGATGCCTGCTAATCTTCTGTACCATCAATGCAGTAGTCATAAATACCTGCTGGAGTCAACCCAAGGCTGGTTTTCCATTTCATCTTTCAAGGGCTTTTTTAAAGGCAAGAGAAAAACTAGTTCCTCTACAGACAACAGTTAATCATTAATGGTATGCACAAAACATAACATACTCGACCCTTTGATGTGCTAGAAGAAGCATGTAAGCGGAGATGACAGGGTGTACTGGCTTACATTTCTCCCAGACAGATCTGCCTCACTGTAGGAAGGAACGAACTGAAGTCTTCCTCACCTGAGCTTAGGAGGAACGTTGCATTTGGAAGACAGCAATTGGGTACTTTAAGGCTTCTCGCTTCTAGGCACATCAGTAACTCTGCCTAATAAATGCGAAGTCATTGATGCTCTTCCTGATATGTCCAGCATTTAAGGGGGAAGCGCTTAGTCAGCATTATTTTGCTGACTCACTGGCTTTGCTTTTGGAGGCACAGCCCCTGCTCCCCGGGCAGCACTTTGCTCAGGCAGGGCCTGCACGGCACAGCGCGCAGCGGCGGAGCTGGCAGGCGAGCGGGCTGCGGGCAGCGGCCGCCTGCTCCTCGGCCCCGTCCTTGTCACCTCGTGGGCACCCAGAGATGCCGCAGGAGGGTCGCCTTGCCGGGGCTTCCTGGGGCCTCAGCAGCCCTTCCCAGGCACCGAGTGCCTTCAGCCCCTCGGGTTAAGGCGATGGAAGGATGCGTGGCACGTCGCACACCTAGCCCTTTATTTTCCAGCAAGAAATGGGGCAGCGCTCCTTGGGTAGGTTTTGCACCAACGGACCTTTCAGCGAGCACCGCGTTTTTACAAGCTTTGCGGCTCTGCCCTCTCCTTTAGAAAATTAACGAGAAAAGACGTTTGATTTGCCTGATTCCGCGGCGGGGCTCGGGGCCGGGGCCGGGGCCGAGCGGTNCTCGCCCGTTCCTGTGCCTGACCGCCCTCCGGTTTGGGTTTTTGGCTTTTTTGTTGGTTTGTTTGTTTGTTTGTTTGTTTTTGGTTTCGTTTCATTTTATTTCATTTTATTTCATTTTGTTTCATTTTATGTCATTTTATTTCTTATTTCATTTCGCTCCATTTCATTTCATTCATTTTTTTAATCGTTCCGTTCCACTTCATTGCTGCATTTCATTTTTTAATTATTTTATTTTACACCAGGGAAGTGGAGCGGAGTAGCTCTGGTGCTGGGCTGAGTGACCAGGGCTGCGTGGGTGGGAGCTGCAGTGCACCTGGCTATGCCATGGGTCCTCCCGGTGGGAACGGATAATCATCTGGGAAGCAGAGCTCCTTACGGGCGTGAGAGGACACTCTGTGGGGCTGGTTTTGGGGTGGAAGGGGGCAATGCTGGCTGGGAGGATGCTCTCTGCTCAGACTTGCAGGAAGGGAAGGTGGGTAGCGTGGCCATGCTGGGCCCCCCCTGCCCACGGGCGCGATGGGCGCACCTTCTCCCCCAGACCCTGAAGGCAGCAGGAACAACACAGCGTGCCCACCTGATGGGCTGCGACCAGAGGCAGCTGCTGCCACCCAGGACTTTGTCTTCATCCAGCAGCGCATGACTCGCCCAAACCCCCACGTGGAGGCAGGGTCACAGCTGGGGCTGGACGTACGACTGCCTGTTCCCTCTTTCCCAAATGCTCTGTCAGAGTAAGTCGCTAA
Source organism: Chauna torquata (assembly GCA_013399475.1). Classification (NCBI taxonomy): domain Eukaryota; kingdom Metazoa; phylum Chordata; class Aves; order Anseriformes; family Anhimidae; genus Chauna; species Chauna torquata. Next base: position 176,759 of record VXAL01007861.1, read on the forward strand.
AAGCACAGAGGAGGTGGAGGAGGTAGGCACGGGGAGGAAAATATGGTAATTCCAGAATTAGGAAATTTTGACCTTATGCAGTTTGCAACACACCTTACACGCAGTCTTGCCAAAGATGGTGTGATGCATGGAGCTGTAGCTGGTGGGTGAGGCACAGCAAATATTGCAGCTGCTTATTCAGAGCCAATGGTATGGAAAGAAATATTAGATGGTAAAGTGCATATAGAAAATCTCCTGCGATCCTGCTGCTGGTCCTCTGGCAAGACAGGGAACCCTTGAGAGGGTTACAGAGGGGCTGTGTGGCCGTGGGGGACGATGGACAAACCCTGGCTTATTCCTCCAGCCTCCCTGGAAATGATGCTCACCTGAGCATCGCTGGCATAGTGGCACACAGGCATGAGCTGCGCCTCTGGCAAAGTGCTGTATGAGCCAGGTACAGGGCTGGAGGGCAGTGAAACTTTCATTTTGATGGAACGATATCCAGCACAGGGTCACAAGATAGAAAACAGGGGCATAGGGTGGGTATAAACCGTTTAGTGGCTTGCGTAAGGCGACTGAGGAAGCTGCAAAGAAGAACTTGCCATTCTTGGCCGCTTGCCTGGGGCTGTGTGCAGCCAGGGAAAGAAGAAGTGAGAGGAAGGGCCGTCTGCCTGGGGGCTGGAGGGAGCCATGGCTTTGCTAGAAGAAGTCGGAGCCGAAGTCTGCAGTAACGAGGCAAAAAGGGCACACAGCACATCAAAGCCCTGGAGTGACCCTGCCTGACTGCATGCGACAGGAACATGCGGCGCCGAGGGGACCTGAGCTCATTTCCCAAGTTCTCCTCTAACCTGCGCTGTGACCGTGGGCAAGTCTCATCACCCCTGCCTCCCTGTGCTCCGTTGTGGTCTACTCAGACTTCAAAATCTGCAGACCCTGCCTATGCATTTGAACACAGTGCCCAGGACTGCTGCAGTCCCACTGACAAGCTGGTGGTGAGGTCTTCTGCAACAGCCCTCAGCCCTGACTGAGCTGGGTGAGCCGCTTGCATCCTTGCTTGCCTTGAAGCGTTTCGTTTTGTACATCTCTTTCTGTCAGCTCACTCCTCCTTGTAGGATCAGAGACCTGGAAAACCTGACTCTGGACTCCAGGAAAGTCAGCCCTCAAATCCTGGTGACCTACTTCATCATGCCTCAGGGGCCAGGCCACACGTCTTTGCTAGATGAAAGTTGGCTGTTGGAAAAAAAAAAATCAGATCTTGGCTATTCTTTAGTCCCCACTAATTTAATTCCTCAGTGTTTCATCAGTTACTCTCTCCTCCATCACCCTCCCCTCAGCATGTCTGAATGGATGGCTGAAAGGACTCTTGCTCCCTTTTGATTACTGTCGGTTCTCTGCTTATTTGCTGCCCTCATCTCTCCTGTTTCCTGAGCAGCTCTGAGTTCATTTAAAAGAAAAAGCAGTATTTTACTCCATTTATAAATATACCTAGTGGTACAGCATTATCACTGTGGATGCAAATAATCACTTTTACTTCCCTTTTTCAACATCTGTTCAATCCCCTCTCGAGACCCTGACAGTGACTGAAGAAGTGATCGTGCCCCCATCACTCTTGGGCTGAATGACACACTGCATTACTGGAGTATGCATTGCATTATTTGCGTGTACATGGGGAAAACAAACATCGGACCCAATGCTTAGTGCATGGGTGAAGCTCTCCTGCCGGCACGCTGTAAAAGGTGCCATGCAGCCTATCTGCAAGTAGAGGAGGCTCTGGTTGTCCCCTGGGGCTAAGGCTGTTGCCTAGGCCTTAAGGCATCTTCCACCATGGCAGAGCCCAGTGGGCTCCAGCCAGCTCCCCACAGGGTATGTTTATTTAGATTCCTCCAGGGAGAAAAATTGTCAGAGGAGACGGATGCAGCCAAGTGGATATGGACATACAGTTCTTGCTGCTGTGAACCAGGGAATTAACAGGGTCACTACTGGACCAGTTTGCACCAGTTGTCCATATAAAACCAGATTTAAACTGAGAAAAGTTAGAGCGATCCTGCAGGCTGGTCAAGCAATTCCTGTCTTGGAGCAGAGATGTGACTGGGATGTAATTCCCAGGCCTAATCCTTCTGGACTTTTTTTCTTTTGTGATGAGGAGATCGATTGATTTTATTGTCCGATGGGCATTGCAGGCATCACCAGCATCCAGGATCTCCGTTCAGTCAGAGCTTATCTCAGGCACCCCTGCAGGCTGCCAGAGCCAGGGCAAGAGCTCGTTGCCTGGTGCCGTGAGCGGACATCTCTCTGCTCCACAGGTCCCTTGTTGGAGGCAGCGCCCGCCCCTGCCCGGCAGTGACCGCACGTACCGACAAATGAAGATCAACAAAGGGTTTCTGGCCTCTGCGACTGCCCTGGAAGGCTCAGGGACTTCACAGGACATCACACCCCGATGGTAAGAAATCTTCACTCTGCAGCCTGAGTGGTTGCAGAGAGGTTATAATTTTTTTTTTTTTCCCTGGTGCCAGCATTTACCTTCAATAGCTTTCCTGTCTCTCTAAGGCATTTGCAGAGGGCAGTGATGGCTCCTCTTGGCTTTTCTTTAGGTACGCCACAAGCTTCGAGTTTCTCCTTATGACAGTCTCCATCTCCTTGGTCAACTGGTTTGCCCAGTACTGGTTCTTTGTGGGGCAGCTTGCTTTTGTAGCTAACAACAGTGTTTGTGTAGCGCTCGAGCAGGCATACAGAGAGATACTGTACAGCATTGGTCTTTCTTATTTGGTTTTCTCAAGGGCAGGGACTTGTAATCCCGTAATACAACCATTATTGTTGGCAAATGGGCCTCTGTACAGTCTTTCAGGCTGGCAACCAGAGCCACTAACCCTAAAATATTTCTCTTTCCAGGGCAAGCAAATAGATCCTTCCCTATTCCCATAGTCTTACCTTACACTTCTAAAAATATGTGAAAATGGATTTTGCTGGCCTGATTTGTCTCCTCATGGAAATGTACCCAGCAAGTTATTCTAGACGTTCTTCAGGATCAGCTCTGTTCAGCTACTGCAAGTATTTATTTTGGTATAAACATGGGCATGCTTATCTCCAGGTGTAGTGTCTTTTCTCCCCCTGTTGTAGTTCAATCTGCTTTTTATCTTGTGGTCACTTGGAGAAATTGTTGAGGCACAAATTAGGTTTCTGGTGAGCCTCTCAGACCGCTGTGTCCATGATGTCTCCTGAGGAACCAGACCAGCCTTGGACTGAGGGATGAGGTTACTGGCACCTGCAGCCCAGCCAGCTGTGGAGAAGATAAGGGACAAAGAGAAGCAGTTGTTAGCTTTGGCACTAGGTATGGAGCGAAGGAGACTGCGTCTTATGGAAACCCACTTTGACAACTTTATCTACTGAGCAGGAGTCAGAATAACCTCCTTTTTGTACTACAGGGATTTCTTTCGATTACTAGGAAAAAAAAAAAAAAACAAAAAACCATGATTTCAGGTGAGAAGTGTCTTGGACTGAATGGAAGAGTATTGGATGGAGAAGAGAAAACATGATTGTTTGAGAAAATTGTCCCAGAAATAGGCTGAAGAGAAGAGGAAAGGGAGGTTAGAAAGAATCAGTGGCTGTGGGTTTTTGATTGTTTGTTTGTTTGTTTTTAACAGATAATATCTGTGTCTCATGCACAGTAGGTAAACTCAGAGGGGATTGTGCAAGACCCTCTCCAGTTTCAACTTCTGCTCCCATACCTGTCGTGGTGGGAGTTCTTGGGAGGGTCTCACTTCATGCCAGGTGAGTCTGGTACCATCAGTGATCACTGGGCCCAGTGGAGATGGAGCATACGGAAACCCTGTGCCCAGGACATGTGCCTGGCAGGCCATAGAAAGCAGCTGTGCTCTCATCTTGTACACCAAGATGTTTGTGGGAATGTGGATCTGATATCTGGGACTCAAATTCAGTCAAGTAAGGAGACAGCATCTTAAATTCAGCTAAAATATGTTTCAAGGTAACCTGGAGGAATGTTTTTTTTGTTTTGGAGTAATAGTCAAAAACAGGTTTTGGTAAAATACTTCTGGAATAGCTGCATCTGTAAATTTTCACATTTAAGCAAGTTCTTGCATTATTTTAAGTCTGTATTATGCCATTGAACAGAAGAGAACAAAACTAGATTTCCAGTGTAAATTTAATCAGGATGAGGACCTGGTCTGCTGCTGAGCATCTGTACTCAACTTGATACACTGTAAGGGCACCAGATTTGCAGACAGTGCTGAGGTCTCCCTCAAAGGCTGAGCACCTTGACCCCTCTCAGCCTGAGCATCTGAAAATAGAGCAACTTCAGCTGGGGTTCACTTCGTGCACCATTACCCCTCTGTACGGCAGGCGTCTCCTCTGTAAGCAGTCCTGTGTCTGTCCACAGCCAGTGCAGAAAAATGGACATGGAGGGAGCATTGGCTCTCCTGACTTCTCCAGTCACCCATCCTGGCTGTACCAGAACCCAGAAGTTCAGCTCACACTGAAGTCAGCTTTCAAATGGCCCAAGCTAAAAGAGCCCAACTCCAGAAGTCAGAAGTCATGCTTGAAAATCGTGACCATGGGTTTTAACCCAGGTACCTGGGTTAAACACGGTTTTAATCTAGGTACCACCTACACTTGGGACTGTGCAATCCTGGATGTCTCCTTGGGAGACAAGTGGCCGGAGTGCAGCCCTGCAGAGAGGGATCTGGGGGTCTGGGTTGATGGTAAGCTTGATATGAGTCAGCTGTGTGCCCTGGCAGCCTGAAGGGCCAGCTGTATCCTGGGGTGCACTGAGGACAGTGTAGCTAACTGGCTGAAAGAAGGACCTCAAGTCCTGTGTGGAGTTTGGGGCACCAGTATAAGAAGGACATGAAACTGTTACAGTGTCCAAAGGAGGGCTACGAAGATGGTGACGGGTCTAGAGGGGAAGACGTATGAGGAGTGGCTGAGGTCACTTGGGTTGCTCAGCCCAGAGAAGAGGAGATGAGGGGAGGCCTCATGGCGGCCTGCAGCTTCCTCACGAGGGGAGTGGAGGGGCAGGCGCTGATCTCTGCTCTCTGGTGACAGCGACAGGACCCGAGGGAACGGCATGGAGCTGTGACAGGGGAGGGTCAGGCTGGGTGTCAGGAAAAGGTTCTTCACCGAGAGGGCGGTCGGGCACTGGAACAGGCTCCCCAGGGCAGTGGTCACGGCACCGAGCCTGCTGGAGTTCCAGAAGCGTTTGGACAACGCTCTCAGACACATGGTCTGATTTTTGGGTGGTCCTGTGTGAAGCCAGGAGTTGGACCTGATGATCCTTGTGGATCTCTTCCAACTCAGGATCCTCTATGATCCTATGATTCTATGATACCATCACTGTGACTGTCAGATGCTCTAGGGTAAGCATACGGACTATTAGACAACAGATATGAAACGTAAGGAGAAAGAAATGTGATGAAAAACTGAACACACCTGGCCTTGTAGTACAGCATTCACCTCAGTGACTTCAGCACAGCACTGTTGGCCTGCCAGTGTTTGGATCAGAGGGTCCCACAAGCAAGTTGCACTTAATGTGCGTTAAACAACAAGACCAGGAACGCAGGAACTGTAGACAGGAGCACTTGAAGATGAAGTGCCTCTTAATGTGTTTTCCTGTTTAAACATAGCCATGCACTCACAAAACACAGCCAAGGAAAGAAGCAACAGCCCTTGGCAAGCAAGCCTATCTGCAGCACGCTCCCCGCACGTTTGCTCAGTGGGTTTGAGAAGTGTACCAAGCGTATTGACATTGTAATGCCATGTTCGCCATGCGTCGTGTGCAACCAGAGGGATGGCTGACATCTAATCACTGGCCCCAGACCAGGGGGGCTAAATCCAGACAGGATTTAGCTGTTTCTTTTTGAATAGCTGGCACTCGGAGGAACTGGATTAATCTCTGGGTAAATTTAGAATGAAATCGAATTGTGCCAGAAATCAAAGCTGCAATCACAACACAAACCAAGGCAGAAGTACTCAGAGGAGAGGAAGGACCTTGAGCGGCTCACAAGTCCTGCCTGCATGCTGAGAGGCATCACCAGCACGGCCCAGGAGAGGCACTTTCTTCAATGGGCAGACCCAAAACAGCATCCAGATGTCAGTGCAGAGCCAACATTTCGTCCGCAGGCAGAAGAGTCCCCTCCAACACCTCCATGTCATTCAGCTTTTGAGAGAAATCCAGGTACCAGCAAGTATGGCCAACTGCCAGCCTTTGGCCATCTCCTTCCCATCATGAAGATGACTTCAAATCCTGCTATTTGAAAAAATAATGTATTCAGTGTCCTGTGCTGTGACACAGCAGTTACACCTCTTTCACAACCTTCTTGGAGTCTGATCTTCAGGGTTTGGGGTTTCAGGCTTTCTCCCTCCACATCTAAGAGAAAAAGAAGAAACTGGAAAGAAAAATTATGATGCTGCTAAGGCTGCACAACTGCAATGTCTCAGTCATTAGCAAAAGCTTCAAATGCTGGAATTCAAGAGGAAAAAATTCTGATTGACGCCTTTGTATTAAAAGCGCTAAATACATTCTTACTCTTATTCTCTTATTATTCTACTTCTCTGTATGTGACCATACTTGTGATGACAAATCCTGCCACTTAGATAAGGAACCAGGCTTTGAAGCTAGGACTTGAATTAAGTTTTTGTTTTTTGGTTTTTTTTTTTGGAGGGAACTCCGCCTATTTGGTTTGCCTCTTCCCACATTAAAAAGAAATATCCTCAAACCAGCAAAGCTCTGCTCTTCCCTCAGTTCTCTTTCAATTCCAGCTCATTTTGGCTTAGTGCCTCTTTACGTCGCCAAACGCATCACCCACAAAGAACAGAAAAAGAGAAATCCATTCAATTAAAAAATAAAATAAAATGAAATGAGCTTTGGAGGACAGATATCAGAGCTGAGTTCACCCTGTGGCTCTTAGGGGTTTGTTAACCTTAAGGATTATTAACAGAAAATTCATTTCCTGTTCCTACATAGATTTCATCTGCAATTTGTTGAGTTGATTTTTTTTTTAATTTTCTAAAAATGTTTCCTTTCCTCTGTGTACACTGAGAAAATTCCCATTATATCTCCCAAGAAAAAGTAATATCTCAATTAAAAGATAAGATGCTGTGCTCCTTCCCCTCTCAGCGTAGAGGGAAACTTGCAGCCCCACAGTGAGGCCACCCCTTCTGAAACATGCGTGTTCTTCAGGGCTTCGTAAAAGGGGAGGTGGCACTGTGTGCAACACGTGGGCGTTTTTGCTTCTTTCTGGGAAATGATTTACGTGCAGAAAAAGGAAAAAAAAATAAAGAAAGAAAAAAAAAGGAAATCTTCCCTTTTGGTGTTTATCCCAGCAAAAGTGAAGGCTTTGCGTGGTTTTACTGTACTAAGGCAGGATGAAGGCTTTAGGGCACTCCACCACTTGTGTGGCACATTCACTCCCATCCCAGCTCATGGGGAAATTCAGGGCAGAGGGACCCTGTCTCTGGATGCTGCTCTCCATCCAGCATGAGACCTCCCTAGCTGCTCTGGAGCACATGATTTTTGCTAAACCTGATAAAACATCTATTTGAGGGCAGTGGATATATATGGGCATTTTTCTAAAGCTGCCTCCTTCAGCATATAGCAAATTAAATTCAGTGCCAGCCCTTGGTCTGCTTCCCGCAGGGTTCTTTGAAAGCCCCAGCTTTTATGTCATGCCTCAGACTTGTAGCGATTTACTGTAAAACTTAACAAGCTTAATTTGGTTGGTTTTCTTTCTTTTTTTTTCTTTTCCCCCCAGCACTTTGTCTCAGAGCACGGTCTTTGCCAGGTCCCAGAAGAGTCTGTTTTGAGCAAAACCATATATCATATATGGATATGATATATCTGTATAAAACCGGCTTAGGTGAAAGAGGGCGAAGGCTGGTCTCTCCACTTCACAGGAGAAGGGAAGTGGAGAAGTCCTTTTCCACCGCTTTGGAAATCTCCACAAAAGCCCACCAGGGCCATGCCATGAGGTTCCCCTGGTCCTCCAGTGCTGTAGAAGACCTCGTGATGACTTGGGGCCACCTGGGGCAGCTCCACACGTCCTCTGGGAAAGGCGAGCACCCTCCTGTATATCCACCATGTGAACGTGTGAAGTGCCATTACAGGAGATCTTTCTAATGAGGGGAAGTTCATTTAAGCTTGGAGAGGTGCCAGAGCTCATCTCTGCATCCGGCAACTGCTCTGCCTCAACTGGAGCTGTGTGGAAAAGCACAGAGAAGGCCAGATAAGACGAGGGAGACAGGGACTGCAGGTGAAGGAGAGGGATGCTGCCAGCTCTCACATGTCCACCACTCTCTCCTCATGCAGATCAATAAAAAAGATGTAGAGAAAAAGAAAAAAAGAGAGGAAAAACCTGTGTTCCCCAATGAATACTTCCTGAAGCACCAGCTCCTGGCTTCATTTCCTTGCACCAGCCCTTGCTGAACTTCCTCCTCCCATTGAGTTCCTTTGACCCAGGTTACGTTTTCCATTATTTCCTGTTATTTTTACTGCAGCAGCGCGAGGCAGCAGGACTGCAATGGTGCTGTGCGTGGAGAGACAGCCTGCGGGCACAGGCCAGGAGGGACCAGGGCAGAGAGGATGCTGAGTGCCCCATCCATGGGCACTGACCGATTCATGTGCAGACAAAAAGTCTGGGGAAGGATGAGAAGCTGAAAACAGGCTTCTCCACGATGACACCTTTGCATTTTTGTTTCCCCAGTGAGGGCAGACCTTTATTTTCCCCATTGTCTCACATCAGCATCGCTGCCCGCTCTCCTACAGCCTTGTGGCACTGATCCTGCCCAGAGCTGCCTGCCCCTGCCCCATGCCCCCATCCTCTCTGTTGGGCACTGGGTGACCACAGGTGATGCACGACCATCACGTGTTTGGTCACTGTGTGTCCTAAATGAGACAACAGGCAAAACAGACCTGTGCACAATATCTGGGAGGATCAAGTAGATGTCAGCCCAGAACTTGTACCACCCAAAACCAAGACACAACCATGGACTGGTTCCGGGCCTGAAAACTGGGAAGTGCTCCTGAAGGTGGTCGGAGAACAGGGCAGAAGCATCCCCATGGTGATACAGGACAGCTCTGCCAGCTGTGGCCATGGCAGGACCTGGCTCTCATAGTGACGGTGGCCCGGCCATCATTGCAGCCACTGGCGTGGGGGACATTTCCCATCGGGGAGAGCCAGAGTGGTGCCCGTGTGCCAAGCAGCTCTGGCTCCAGCTTTTATCTTTAAAAGAGGGATTTTGCTAATTTTATCAGGCTGTTGAGACTGGTGTTTCTCTGACAGCAAAAATCGTATCATAGAACGGTTTGGGTTGGAAGGGACCCTTAAGAATCATCTAGTTCCAACCCCCCCTGCTGTGGGCAGGGACACCTTCCACTAGAGTGCCATTATAGTACCAAAATAGTACCATTAAAAATGGATCAGGTGTGTGACTCGAAACTTGAAGTGGGCTGCCTATAAAATTTTGGATTTATGCTTTAATCTGGTGAGGCGGTTTATAAAGCAGCTCTGTTTCAGATTCCTGCTTTAATCTCTTTGCACAGCCAGTGCTGAATGATTACAAATGCTTTTCTGACTGGCTCTTTGTTTGTACCCTCTCTCACGCATCCCTTGAAATCACAAAGTGAGTTTTTCGATATCCCATTAGTAAGCTAAAAACACTATTCACACTGAAATTCAATATTTGCAGTTTAAGAAAGAGCCGTGACACATGGTAATTAAAGCTTTATTAAAAATCTTTTATTTTTCCAGGGAAAATTGCATTCCTCTAATAATATCTATGAATAATCTCTAACCATCACCAAAAAAAAAGTGCTTATTATCATCTGGGCGTGTTCAGGTTCAGGTTTGTACACACACACACACACAAAATGAACGGCAGCAGGCCATGGCACATGCAGTCGTGACTGCACCAAAGCTCTGCATACACACCCAAACAAAACTCTGAGTTTTTATTCCCAAAGACGTGCTCCTCCGTACCCATCACAATTCCCGGCTCTCCTGAGAGGGAGGACTGACCATCAGCGGTTGGGAAGGGCAGGCAGCCAGAGCCCCTGCAGGTTTGCCACCTCCTACCTCCAGCAGTGCCCACCTCCAGAGCCTCCGGCGACCCCTTCAGTGCTCCTGTTCGACACTCCTTACATCCGACTGTTTCCCAAACTACTAATGTGCTCAGCACCTGGTCTCATGGCTTGGTCTGAAAGTGATGTATGGTTGTAAAGTTTGGGGGGTTTGAGAGTCCGGACAGCTGCCTGTGTCTCACAGGGTGTGGAGCATCTCCTGAGATCGCCAGCAGCAGATGAGAACATCAGCACTTCCCCAGAGGCCCACAGCATCTCACAGGACGAGATCCATCTGCTACTGCTGTGGTTTCACACCCTTCCAGGGCCATGAAAGAAATCTCGAGCATCACCTCAGCACACATTTCAGCATATTGCAGAAATAACCAGAGCGTGCCAGATCCTGGCTGGGTTGTCCAGAGTCCTCTCTGGCCAGTGATGTGTCCTCCTGGAGGAGAATCAAAAAAAGGATGTGCCAGAGCAACCTTACTTGAACCTTCCAACCCAAAGTCATTTCAACATACTGTGAGGCTGGATTTTGAAGCCGAGATTTGGTGTTCAGGAGGGTTGCTCCCTACCTTAACCTTAAATTCGGTAGTGTGCCGAAGAACAAAGCACAGGCATATGAAAGCGTCAGCTATGACTCTTAGCAAATGAAGTGGACTGGCTGATTACCTGTTGATGAACAATTTAATTGGAGCTCAATTACACGCTCCGGAAGCCTGGCTTCCTGGGATGCAATTACCCAAATTTCCTCCCTCCAATGGCACTCCACCTCCCGACTCGCATGGACACTGTGGGGTGGGCACGACGATCACCACGGAGCTCTGGTGTCCCCAAGCATCACGCCAGCTCGCGGGGATCAGCTGCCCGGACCCACCGCCCACTGACATTAGTGCGAGCTGGCTGGGCCCCGAAGCTATTGCAATTATATTTGGTGGAGACTTTGTCTGCCACGTCCGGTTTATATTTAGGCCGGGTTGTGCAACGCGTCCCCATGCTGCCAGGCATGCACTCATTTCCTTTGACACCGATGGGACTCGCATGAGCGAGGTGATGATTGCTAAGGTGAACAGAGCCTTGCTTCCAGTTTTGCTCCGCAGCCCGCTGTGGGAAGGAGCAAACTTTGAGAAAAGCTGGGGAATGTGGCAAAGGACTTCCTCTCCTCGGGGGTTTCACTCTCGGCGGGGCTTCACGTTTCAATGCCGCGGCCAGGCACAGCCCTGTCCTGGTGGGGCCCCATTTTGGGAGGACGTTGTGCAAACCACGGGTAGATGGTTCTGGCTCAGGCAGGAGGCCCCATTGCTTTAAGTGCTGAACTCTTCAGCACTTTCTTAAACGCTTCTGGTATGGTCTTTGGTGAAATGTTTTAGCAGCTATTTCCTTGCTGCATAATGATTTGTGCCCTGATCTTGCTCTTTCAAAGCAAAAGGAGCGAGCGTATTATAAACGTAACTGCAGTGAGAGTAATACTAGCATAATTGTTTAAAAAAGAGTAGTGTTCAGGCATATGCCATGAGCAAGCAGCTGGTATGACTGAAGATGAGTAAGGCCTTGTATTGCTTTTGTTCATATTCTACAGGAAGAATCAAATTTACATACTTAAAGATCATGTCACATGTCATGGTTTTGGTTGGGATAGAGTGAATTTTCTTCGTAGAGGCTCACACAATGCTGTGTTTTGGATTTTTGATGAAAATAGTGGTGATAACATTGATGTTTTTGGTTGCTGCAGAGCAGTGCTCACACAGAGCCAAGGACTTTTCAGCTTCTTGTGCTGCCTGCCAGCGAGGAGGCTGGGGGTGCACAAGATGCTGGGGGGGACACAGCCAGGACAGGTGACCCAGACTGACCAAAGGGGTGTCCCACACCATATGGTGTCATGCTCAGCAATAACAGCTGGGGGAAAGAAGGAGGAAGGCGGGACGTTGGGAATGACGGCGTTTGTCTTCCCAAGAAACCATTACGCGTGATGAGCCCTGCTTCCTGGAAGTGGCTGAACACCTGCCTGCCCGTGGGAAGTAGCGAAAGAATTCCTTGTTTTGCTTTGCTTGCGCGCGCGGCTTTTGCTTTACCTAGTAAGCTGTCTGTATCTCACCCCATGAGTTCTGGCACTTTTATCTTTCTGATTCTCTCCCCATCCCACCTGGGGAGAGTGAGCGAGTGGCTGCGTAGTGCTGAGCCTGCAGGGTTAAACCACAACAGCACGGCAGGCTATAATGCACAAACAGTATTTGTTGTGAAAGTATCTGGAAGAAGTATTTCTGCTGTTACAAGATCATGCATTTTGGGGGTGGAGAGATGGTGCACAGCAGCAGCAGGTTCCGCTCTCTCTTCTGTTTTGTGTCACCAGAAGCTGTGCAAGGTGCTCCGGGCTGAGCAAAAGCCTTCTCCAGCTTCTCTCCATCACTGGTTCTGAAGCAGCTTTGTGCCCTGAGAGCTGCCTTTCCCTGTAAACACAAACAAGACCATTTGCAGCACCAGCATCTGAAACCACCAACTTGGCAGCCACAGGTTCCCGGTCCAGCTCCTTGGAAAAGCAGATCTAGCTCCGCAGTTTGCCGTATTTAATGCAAAAGAAAAGAAAGGGAGGAAAAAAACGAAGGCTATCAGTTGCTGAAGTCAGATTCACGTGTCCTTGATTTCTATGGCAACCGTACGCAGTTCAGCAGTGACACTGATACATCCACAAGCCCTCTTATCAGCATCGACTGAAAACCAGCAGCCTGTGATGGAGATGTGTCCGGCCACCCTGAGAGCACGAGATGGGAATGAAGGGTTTCCAGCAGTGCCAGAGCAGAGCCAGGTAATGGAAATTGAGCAGTTTGAAGCAAGAGGAGGGAGGGCTTCAAAGGTGCTGTGCACAGCTGCACTTTTAGCTCCCAAAACAAAGGGTTAGGAGACAACAGCTGCCAGCAGCACCTGGGCAGGGGGTGCCCGCATCTCCTCCCACGCCTGTCCCTCTCGGGGTGCTGGGGGTCCCAGGACACACTCAGCTGCACGCCATGAACCTGTTTACATGCCGTCTTTGTCAGCTCTACCACCACCGGCTGACCATGGTGTCCTATGTGGCTGGAAAGCCTAGCTGGTAAAATATGCTGGGGCACACACTGAAACTAAGATACAGCACGAGAAAGATATTTCCCAGGGAGGTGTTGTTGGGAAGACTGATTTGGCCCAAGACTTTGTGTCACAAGCATTGATAAGCAGTGGTGGGAACTCCAGAGGCTGGAAGTCAGGTTTCCTGCATGGGCTGAGATGTCTGGGGGCTTGGAGATCCTGCAGGAACGCAGGCTGGCCCTGCTTTCTGTGAGCGCACAGTGCTTCACGTGGCAGGAGGAGGAGGAGGAAAGGCACGTGAGCTGCACCACCTCCTGGGCTGCTGCTCCGGGAAGCAGCAGCCTGGACTTCGGGGCAAAAGCGCAGGGATCCAACACTGCCCATCCTGAAGGCTGAACCTGGTTTTTCACTTAAGTCTTAAGACATCCTTGATGTGAATGCAATTCTTGATACCTCCAGTGAATATTTGTCCGTATCTTTCACTGAGGCTGAATATCTTTAATAGATTATGTCCCCTTCCTTCTTTCTCATTTTTCAAGTCATCTTCTTCATCTTATTCTAAGCAAATACAGGTTTTAGGCTTCTTGAAAAGCCAAATATTTAAGCAGAAATGGCTTGTTTCCTCCAAACTCTGTGACTAGCACATCACCACTCATTGGGAGCTTTGTTAAGGAGGTGAGGGCCGGCCACGCATGGGGCAATGTCAGCAAGAGCGTACTCAGCGCGTTGAGGGAAATGATAATCCCTCTCTGCTCGGTATCCCAAGGCTGCATCTGCAGTGCTGTGTCCAGCCTTGGGCTCCCCAGCATGTCCCCACATGGACGTACCGGGGGACAGTATCTGGAATGGGTCCTAATACTGTCTGCAGGGGCACCCGATGCTGTCCTCCATGGCCCAAAGGGGATTGCAGGGAAGACGGAGCCAGGCTCTTCCCAGAGATGCACGGTGAAATGACCACAATGAGCTGCAACAAGAGAAATTTCAGTATGATATAAGGAAAATATTCCACCACGAGGGTAGTCAAATGCTGGCACAAGTTGTCCAGTGAGGAGATCTCCATCCCTGGAGAAACTCAAAACTGAAGGTCTGGGCAGCCTGATCTGGCTTTGAATCTAGCCCCAGATTAAATTATTCTGTGACTCTACAGTTTTATTATTCACATAAAAAAATTACTGCAAAAGTAAAAAGAAGAGTAAATGTGCTTTTTCTGTTTAAATTCTGATGGCAGTAAAAAATAAAGCAGCATTCTTGACCACAGCTCTGAAATGATTCGGTCTGATGAGTCTGCTGCTGGTTTTGCCTGAGAATAGCAAAAACTGCAAAATACAACTGAGAGTTGTTTATTTTAAACCTAACACAAGGGTTTCCCTTCTTTTTCCTCATGAGCTTGCAAGTTCACACACAAAGCTCCTGCTTCCCTTGCTGCACCCATATCAAACACGAGCTTTGCTTTGCCATACGGAAGAAGAAACAGAGCTGACACCAGCTCCCCTGGTGCTCTTCTGCCCTGCTCTCGGGCTGCCTGAGCGGGAGCTTTTGAAGAGCTGGTTCCCAGTGGCAGGCTGTGTTTATTCTACATAAGCTCCTTGTACCATGGGGCTGTGGCATTTCTGATTTGCTGGAGGAGGTCCCAGAGCCCCGTTTGCCTTCCTGCAAACTGGGGGAATCCTCTCCATCCCACCCAGAGGTGATTTTCCCACCTTCATAGAGATGTGTGGCATCCGTCTGCAGCTCACTACGGGCTTTTGAATGAGGAAGGCCTGAGACTGATCAGCTATTTAGGGTGGTAAGGAGCCTAATGCTATCTCGCAACATGGACTTATAAAAATATTGCAGACTGCGAGATGCTTGGACCACATTTTGGTGTCTTTGTTTTTATAACTAGCATTTCTAATTGTTTCACCTGGGTTAAGATTTCACCGGTATCTGCTGCGACTGTCCCACAGACCAGCTGCCGACTTCTGCAACCCCCCACATGATTTGGGCACTGAACCTCCTGAAGAGTAACAGAGAAAGCTGAACAGGGAGCCTGGGCTTCTCTTATGTGTGATGCTAGGGAGCCCACAGGGTGAGACAGGGGGCTGAAGGGCTGAGGAGTAAGGGGGGTAACTTGGATCTGCCAGGATGAACCTCCCATGGGTTGCCTGAAACTAATCCTTTAGGTATGGCACTTCTCCATCACAGGAAAGGAGTCACTCTCCTGATGTGACCATCAGCAGTGACGAGAGATTAGGAAGGAAGAGAGCTATCATGGTGACAAGCCGTGTTCACGTGAGGTACTGCAGCGCAGATCCAGATAAGGATGCTGCCTCAGTAACACAAAAATAGCAACAAGATTGCCTGGCTGGGTCAGAGCACGATCACGAATTTGGACTGGTCACTTTGAGGGCAATTACAGAGACATCTCCACATTGCCCGTGCCCTGTCGCCGTGCCATACGCCTGGTTCCAGCTCCAGGAGCATCGCCGCAGCCACGCACGGCTCTGCGAGCCGGGCAGGGCTCTTAGGGAGGGGTGCTGGAGGGCACAGAGGGACCAAGGGACCTGCCAAGGGGACGTCTGCCTGAGGAACAGGTCGAGTGACCCGTGTTGAAATGGATACGGCCAAGCAGGTGCCCGTGAGTCACAGCGGGGCGGGGAGCAGAGTGT
This sequence comes from Chauna torquata, assembly GCA_013399475.1. Lineage (NCBI taxonomy): Eukaryota > Metazoa > Chordata > Aves > Anseriformes > Anhimidae > Chauna > Chauna torquata. The sequence continues at coordinate 192,512 of VXAL01007861.1, forward strand.
TTCAGCATCTCGTCCCTGCAAAGGGGTCACCTCAGAGGGTGCCACCTGCACAGTGAAGACGAGGGGACCCTGCTGGTGTCCTCACCCTCGGGATGTGCTCATGGAGGCCCTGGGAGCCACTGGAGGAGCCATGGGATGCTACAGGAAGGACCACAGGGTTCACCTCCAGCCTCTGCGTGAGGGGGACGCGCAGTCAAAGGGAGACAGTTCCCACGCACTCCCTTTCTTTCACTTTTACTATTTTTACCCCTACCAAATTGAGAACAAAGCCAGCACCAAGGGAACGCAGCCCACATCTCTCCAAAGCGATGTGCTAGGGAGAAACCTCTGTGGGATCCACGCACCGTGTGGGATACATCTATATATCTATATCTATATATCTATATCTACATCCATATCTGTATAGATCCAGCCCCAGGAGGTCTCCACGTGGCGCTGGCAGCCCCCAGGACAAGGTGACCCGCCACAGCAGCCTGGGCACTGGGACGTGCTTTTGCTCACCCTGTGTGTCATAGGAGGGTATTGAGTCTGGCTGGCAGGCAGCTCTCCAAAATCCTATTGCATAGGAAAAACCCTCTTAGCCCACCCGCTTGCGATGTTTGAGCATTGCCTCAGCATCTTACAAGACTTTATTGATCATTAGGCAGGTAATGAGGAGTGAAATTGTCCACCTTTCTCCCTCCCGCATCTGCCTTTCACAGAATACTCTTGGGGAGCCAACGTGATATTTTCATTTATTACCCACTTGTCTCAGACACGTACACTAAGTAATTATGGCACACAGGACAACAGCAATAAGAAAAAATTACACAGTATAGCAAACCTGCAATCTACTTTTTTTTAACTGCAGAGTTGTGTTTTAAGCTGGGTATTATACAGCTTACTCACCACCTTATTTTAAAACCTAAGGAGAGTGGAGAAGCCCAATGACTCATCCCACTGCACCGCTGCTCCCTCCTGGCCCCGGATCTGAGTTCAGCTGCCCTGGTCCCCCCGGCATGATGCTGCTGGGGCTGGTGGGGAGGTGGCTGATGGCATTTTGGGGGGCACCTCCTCCTTTACAAGGGCTGTTTGTTCATCCAGGTCGCTAAGTGACGACTAAAAGGTAAGAGGTCTCCTTCCAAGCACTTGTCGAGGCACCAAAGGTAACCCTCAAAGGGTCAGGGTCCAGTTCCAGGTTCCTGTTCGTGACAATAAATTAGCAGGAGGGTTATGGGTTTCACAACCTGAAGCCAACGTGAGATCAGACTCAGGGCACAGAAGATGAATTATTTAATGCATGAAAACATCCGAGCTCAGTAAAACACCAGCGAGTAAGGAAAGTCCTCACTGCGGCAGGAGAAGGAAGGTGCCTGCATGTGGGTGTGTTTGTGTGCCTGGGTATGCACGGGTAATGTTTAGGGACTTGTTTCCGCAGCCAAACGGGAAGCGAGCTGGATATCCAGCTCCTGGGCTCCCACAGGAAGCAGCAGGAGGAACAATTCGGATTTATGGAGTCCAATGTTGTGGTTTACGCTGAGATGGGCTGATAATAAGACGCCACCTTCCTTTGCCAGATCTCGTACACTGATCAAGGGACAGGACACCACGCAGTCTTTTTTGGATCAAAGGTGCTTTGAAGAGGAGCAGCTATTTCTGGCCCCTTCCCTCCCCACTATGAGGTTAAGGATGAGGCCACGCCGGGCAGCGGGGCTGGGAAGGCAGCATCCCTGCTGGCCGTTCCCACCACATGGCACCGGTCCACAGGAACGGGAGGAACGGGTGACAGCATCCACTGAGAGAAGAGGAGAGGAACCGTCATCCGGGCATCTGGAGGCCAGGAGAAGATGCAGCTGAGTATACCCCAGCTCCAAGGGCCCAACGCATTGCAACCAGCACGCTGAGGATTATTTGGGAATAAATACGTAGGCACCGCTCCCTGTGCTGAATTGCTTTCCAATGGCTTTTCTCACGCACCCACCGTCCCCCCCTGCACAGGGGCTGCGCTGGGGATGCTCCATGTGGGCATCAAGTGCTACCAATTCCTCATGGAGACGAGCACTGTGCACAGAGTGGGTTCCTCTAATAGGTACACCAGCCCAGGGAGGATGATTTTTCTCTCTGCCTCTTCTCAGGGGTAAATATGGTCCAAGGCAGCTGGGTGTTAGCAGGCTGAAAAGGCTCTGTGGTCAGATAACCGGGCTGGGAGCAGAGTCAGAGAGGGCTGCAGGGAGGAAGGTACATTTAGGTCCACACCAAGTACTTGCAGCTGAAAGATTTATTGCTCTGCCTGGCAGCTATGCCCACAGAGAGGAATGATGCACTAGCACTGGAGAGATGACTGCTTGCTTTAAGCATAACCTGCACCCCACTCAACCTTCTGCGTTGTTCCAGATTCACCCGAGGAACCTGCCAGAGAAAAATGAGTTTGCTGTCAAATGCACCTGCTGGGGTCATTTCCCAGGTGATTCGGCTGTGCTTGCTGCGCAGTCCTGGTAGCAAAACCAGGTCTGGGAGTCAGCGTCACCCCTTCCCCAGGGCTCATCCGCACCGCTGCCCGGAGGGTGCAGAGCACCCACAGCGGAGTCTCCATTTGGAGTGACCAAGAGGACACCGTGACCCTCAGGACAGACGAGGGTCAGCCCTGCCAGTGATTTAATAAACCTGTAACATCACCAAAAGGGTCCAAACCCAGCATTTTTAATTTCGTGGTCTAGACTGGTTTTGGAAGAGGGCTACGAGGCTTTCCTGACCTTCTTCTAAGGGACAGATGCTTTTTGTTCATGCACTGCTAAGGCTTCGGGCGATAGCTGCCACTATTTCTTTTAGGTCTTGGATTCCGTTACACAGCAGCGGTCCCTGGCTGAGTTAGCCTGTTTAATTAGTTATTAAAATGGAGGCTGTTTTTTCATCACATCTCCTACCATTCTGGAACAGGTCCACTAGCAGTAGACGCAGCTCAGATTAGCATCTATCGCTAGGCCGTGAACAGAGGGAACAGTCTGGAAGCCAAACCTTCTCCTTTGAACTTGCCAGGCGTCTGACTCGTGCTAGCATTCACCCTCGGGAGGGTACGGCTGCCAGTCTGCTGCACAGTCCCCGTCACGCCAGCATCCCCCGACTTTCCCACGCCATCTATTTGGGGTGAAGGCTGCAGCATCTCTGCCACGAAAGCCTGATTACGTGCCAGAGGTGTCTCACAGCAGGGTTTCCTGTTTCTCTCGCTGTCTGCCTCGTTATGAACAGCACACCCTTTCTAAATGTATGTCCTCGCCACGGCTGCAGCTCTGGGGGAGCAGGGCAGGACGGGCAGTGAGTCAGGAGAGCGCTGGGGACGATGGCTCTGCTCCAAACAGGCAAAGAGAAGGAAACGCCAGGGAGCAGCTGCACCGCGCTGTACAGGGACAGGCCCCAGAACACCTCCTCTCACCCCAGAATATCCACTATCAGCTTTCCAGAAGCGTCACAGGAGAAGGTGAGAGCCCACCTGTGTGGCCACGCATTTAATGCCGTTTGCTTTGGCACAGCCCGGCCTGGAGCAAGGCAGGATGCGAGGCAGCCATCTCAGGCCCAGCTCCGCTATCAGCTGTACCGGCGTGGTGTGAACCATTTCGGCTCCTGCTGTAGAGCAGATATCTTAACAGAGAGGGGCTAGGGGCGCAGGCAGATGCTGAAGCTTGCTTTTGCCTGCTGCTTTTTGTCCTGTCACACATTTTGCCCTTCCAGCATGCTCCTCTCCCCGGGAGGAAGGTGCTGGAGGCTCTGCCCCACGCCTGCAGCCCTGCAGGACGTGCCACCTGCCTGGTGGATCACACTCATCCCACCACTCCACCCTGTCCCACACCAAATTAAGCAATGACTTACAAGTCTACACGTTGGCTTGGCATCGAGGAACCAGACCTGGGTGCCAGGCAGAAACAAATCAGCATTTCTGCAGGTGATGCAAGTGCCACAGTTGCTCCGAGGCAGAACAAGGGAGGCCAAAGCAGACAACGGGGGGAATATCTGGGTTTCTGGGCAGGTGGGGACGATTACCATGTCCACCCCTGGGGCAGCACGGCCGCTGTGGATTAACCTTGGCAGGCAGCTGAGCACCATGCAGAGCTCACTCCCCCTGCAGTGGGACAGGGGAAGGGTCCCCCCTCAGCATCCAGCGTTGCCACCACTGACACGCGTGGTGGGTGGTAACCAAAACCTGGGATTTGGGCGTTAGCTTTTCTGAAGCCCCTGGGAAAAGCTGAAGGTTTGCTGCTGAAAAAGAGAACTATCAAGCGAGATATTTCCTTGTCAGATAGGAGTGTTTGCTACCGCTAACCAAATAAGAAATGCCTCACGGCTATGCAGAGCACTCATGATCGCCCGTTTTTAAATATTTGCATGGGTGGCTGAGAGCAGGGACGATCCCAGCTAGCTGCCACGCCTCTGTGGGAGCCAGATGTGCCGCTTATCTGACCTGAGCCAGGACTGCGTCCCCGCTAAGCCACACGTAATCGGATGCAGACCGTGGCACCTTGCACCCCTGGCCGACGGCGCTGCGAAAGGTTTGCTCCTGCTGTCGCCTGCCGCGCTCCTTGGCCTGCTTCACTCTGAGAAAGAGGAGCCGTGTCCCAGCCAGGCAGGGCTGGGGTGGGCACAGGGTGCAGGTGTGGGCACATACCGGCAGGGCCACAAAGGCTTTCCACTGCAGCAGCAAAAGCTATTTATAAGCTTGTAATTTCGGAAAAGAAGGAGGGCCGGGCTGCTCCTGCAGGGTTTGAGGCGTTTGGCCACGGGGATGGCCCGCAGCTGCTCCTGAGAGCTGTGACAGCAGCACCAGCTGCAGCTGCTTCCCCTTTCAGCCTCCGCTTGGACCCAGGACAGGAAAATCCCTCTAGATTTCATTTCTCGTTTTGATCGTAATTCTGTTTATATTGCAGTTTCCAAGGCTGGCACTGCCCTGGGGTCAGCTCCCACCATCACCGCTCAGTTGTCACACGCTGCCATGCAGCCTCGCAGGCCAGCCGAAGCAAAGACCCTGGCAGGGATAACTTGATAAGACAAGGCGGCCTGTGACATGTCCTGCAAAGGACATACAGAGCATCCACGAGCTGTTCATAACACCTGAATTCATCTTTTGTACATTTAAGGCCAGGTAAGATGGCTTCCTGTCGTACCCTCTCCCCAGGTCGTGGGGTTTGAGGTCCATCACCCCCAGCCTTCTGCCATCTTAATGTGGGCAATTACCATCACATCTAGTCTCAGTCCAGCCCCAGCAACACCCCGATGTTCCCAAACAGAGAACAGGCGCCAGTTTACACATTCATCCCAAAGCTGAATTGATGGAGAGGCTCCATAGTCCACCGCCCACTGCAGCTAAAGCCAGGTCAGCGCGGCGCCGGGTCGCTCAGAAGGGCACACAGGCGAGGACGCTCGATTGCCTGCTTGTCACCACATGCAGAGTCCCCGTCAGCTTCATGCTATCTATGTTGACTTCATGCTGGCCATGGGCGGATGGACACAGGCAGCTCTCTTGCGCAGGTAGAGCTGCACCCACACATGAGAATTGACCCAGCAAAAGGGTCCTCTGACACTTCGAACAGATTGGAGTGAGTTTACGCTGAATATTGTGCATCAAGGAGGCCACAACATTTCTGACTCTGTGTGAGACCTGCTAGGGTTGGATTAATGTGTTGTTGAACCTTCGAACATTGATATACGAGGAGGAAAGACAACCTTGCTGGAGGTGTTTGTGGTTTAGCCAAGCAGTGAAGAAGTTGCTAAGGGTGCTGCTACTGTCAGGGCAGGAGACGATGGAGCCGTGTCCCTAAGGACATCAGCGTTGCCAAAAAGGTGTTGGAGGAATATCAAAAACTGCTCCCTGCATGAGCTAGGAATCAGTAGTGCGTGGAGAAGGGAAAGAGAGGGGATTGCCTCCTAAGATTTTGTTTGGCTAAGCTGTCCCAGGGGTGGGCTTGTTTCTAGGGGAAGCATGAATCCCCAAGCAGCCTTTCTGCCATGACTGCAGAGCCAGTGGGAGACCCCAGCCAGAAGATGGGTAGCTGGAGCCCCTGGGTGATGGGGGCTCCTCCGGTCCGATCCAAGGGTAGGCAAATGTCAAGGTGGTTTTCCTTCATTTCTACTCACCTGCCCCCATCATAAATAAATTCCATATTTGTCTTGTATATATTTATACCCTCTAACTGCTGTTAAGGGTCTTCTCAAGGCTACTGAGAGACACGAGAGAACTTTGTCCCTAAAGGCATGGAGAGCTTTTAAACCAGGGAGATTCACACGATGTCTCCAGCATCTTAATGAGATTCTCAATATGTGTGTTGGGTGTGTTATCCAGGAAAACCTCACACCAGGCAGTCGGGAGGTGAGGACGCCCTGACCACGCTGCAGAAGCTGGTGGCATTGGCAGCACAGGGGCAGCATGTGTCCCAGCCTGCCCCAGCCTGCCCCACAGAGCTGTGCAGTGCCCGTCTCCACCCAGGATCGTCCCCATCCAGGCACTCACTAACAGGCTGGTCTAAAGCTCTGGTAGATAAGGTCTGCTGGCATTCAGCAGGGGTTTACCCATTAGTTTTGGAAAAGCTACATCCCCGTGACCTGTCTGTGGCTGTCATACCTCCACAAGAAAGTCACTGTGCAGAAGGACTCCTGTCACCAGGCTGGAAGGTATCATTACACAGCCTATAATTGTCCTGGTAAATTGATGGTTTGCTGAGGTGTGCCATGAAATCACCACCATGGAAGAGCTGGAGACAGGGCAGATGCTGCAGTGTTTCTCCGTGCTCTGGAGAGACTGATGAAGGTTAGCATCATTGCAGATCTGATGAGGGTCACCTATAGTCTTTCCCCCCCCAAAAGCAGTCATGTTTTTTAAGAACACACTAAAGGGTTGGGTGTCCCTATAAGTGGGGCATATTTGCAGTTTAAGACCTGATGAAAAGCTGGATTTAGATGGTGCTGTGTAAACAGAAAATAAAAAGTAATCAAAGTACTCAGAAAAACTGATACATCAGCATTTTAGACCACTAGCTTCATCCTTTAGAACGTGTTTCCACTAGCATGGTAATCACGTAGCTGGTCTAAGGTACACAAATGCAATACATTATCGCTTAGCTGTACTTCACTGGCTTACAAGTTGCATGTGCAGCTTTCACTTAATCTGTGCATTGGAAAAATTAATGACATGGTCACATGCTGGAGTTCAGCTGGGACCCCTGCTCCCATCCATGACAGGAGAGATGATGCTCAGAGGACATCTCAGGGCTGTGCACGGGAAAGTCTCCTGCCTGCGGGGTCCCTGACTGCTTGGTGCAATCAGGAAGGAAAGAAGGGGGCTGGAAGGGGCTGGAAGGGGAAGAGTGACTGGCTAAAGTGACTGGTGAAAGGAGCTGATGCCCTGAAGAACCAGCTCTCTCCTTGCTGAAGCTGCAATATTTCTAAGCGATGTCACCAGCCCATCAACCCGAAGGTGACTTGACCTCCCCGTTTCCCAGACACCCAGTGAGCAGCCGGAGGGGCTGAGCACGCACAGATGCAAGAAAACAGGCTCTGCACGCCAAAAAAGTTATGCCATGTGTGTCCCAGTCCGAGCAGCAGCCGTGGCCCTCCTCTCGGTGTCCCAGCTCCCCCCCTGCAGCACTGAGAGGGGTGGCTTGTCTCCTCTTGCGAGGGGACAGAGGAGATGGCTTCATCAGTGGCTGCAGATTGCTCAGCCCCACGATGACAGCACTGGAGAAGCACCCGTGAGGAAAATAATCATTAAAGAGCCTGAGCAGGGATTACCTGGGATGCACACAACCAAGCCACACACTGAAGGTGGACAGTAGAAGCAGAAGGTGGGTAAGTGAAGGAGGTGAAGGTCCCAGACACAGCCCCAGGGCTGGCTGGGGAGAGGACACCAGGCTGGAGCTGGGGTGGCCATCACCACTGGCCGTGCTCGGCAGCATGGTCCTCCTCTCCTGCCACCTCCCTCCTGCAGGATGTCCTCACCCCTGCAAACGGACCGGTGTGTCACGGCGCAATTAAAGGCTGTCAAAACGTGTCAGTGTGGAGTGGGTGGGAATTTGGGCTCCCCTGACATCTAGCATTTTTCTCATTTTTGACGGTCTGACTAATTTCAGACTAATATGGTGTCTTCTTGCGCTCTGTCACTTGGGTTTGTTTTTTATCATTATAATTGCATTTATGCATGTTTCTGTTTGATTAAACATCAAATAGTAAATACGTTCAGTAGTCACAGCAAGAAATGCTGTCTCCGGCTGACCCTGAAGCACCCAGCACAGGACTCAGGACCTTCACCTGGAAGCAACACATGGAATCAGGAAATGAAAATCAGAGAATTACCTCCGGACAAGCCCAGAACAAGCCCCGGGGGTCACCATTTCAGGTCCCCCTTGCTTTCCTGTCCGTAGTCACCTGCTGTTTGTTTCTTCACAGCTGTGCTACAGGAGGCGTGAATATTCCTTGTGATATTTGCTTACGCAATCTCTCATCTCTTAGGCATTTTAGGGTGCTTAAAATTGTCTTCATATGCACTGAGATATGAGAGCACCACCTACAGCAATATTCACTAAGGCATTTGGCCCTCGGCCAAGGCCAAGATTTATCTTCTTGGACACATTATAATTCTTCATCCTGGGTAGCGGACCCAGCGCGATTCGGATGGTGGCACCTCGACTCGGGAACCTATTTATACCCACTGGTGATGCTGCAACAACTCACTGTGGTCACAGCTGCTGGATCCTCTTAAATAAAAGTATTTTCCTGGGCAAGCCAAGGGTGCACGTGTAGGTTAGTGCCACAGCTCAGCCACCGGTAGCACACCCCCATCTGTGACCACGGTTGCAGTGTGCCCACGGGCATCACGAGCTGGTGATGTGGGCCAGCGTGGGCAGGGGACCTGAGGGAGGGCACGAAGGAAGGAAGTCGTTAAAGACAGGAGGTGTCTCGTCATGATTGCTGCTGGGTGGAGGTTGCTCTGCAAAGCGGTGAGCATGGGAGACGTCGCATGCTCATGAGCTGTCCCTCAGCCCTGGGTAGGCAAGGCACTCTAGCGCTACTCCATTTTTTGGTTGGTTCCCATTTCTTGAAACCATTGGGATGGCAGAACCAGAGCTCTTTGAGTGGCTGTGAGTCGGGTCTCAGGAAGGGACATCTTCGGCCAGCCGAGGAGGCATTCACAACGCATGGTTGCAACCTGTCATGGAGGAGAAACCTGCCCTGAATCCCCGGGGGCTCCAGGGGTACGTTGTCCAACACTGACAGCACTGAGGAGGGATTTGAACCAAGCAGGCCTGTTTTGGACTGACGTGATGCCTGTGCTTTCAGGGGTGGTGTGAGCTGCTCTACGCCTCGTTGCGGTGTGCAACCACCACGCGCGGGACCCGAGGAGGACCACGTGTGACCGTCCCCGCAAACACACGGGTAGCAGAAATAGGAACTCGCCTACGAGAAAATGCACAGTCATTAAACCCCAGAGCTTTTCACCACCCCAGTCAGACCAGTCGCAGCCTGACTAATAGGAGGCCAAGCCTATATTTACTGCAATTTATATAAATCAAGAGAGATCTCATGGCAGACAAACAACCGACCTAATTGCTCTAGGGACAAATTCCTTCTGACACACACACACACCTGATAACATCAATTACTTCACAAACAGACTGATTCAAATGCTGTGGGTGCTTTCAGAGGTGATAAACATGATGGGAGGAGGCTGGAAACACGCCGGCAAAGGCAAGGACCTGTAAGGCACCACATCCATTGGAGTCCGGCCCCCACGCTCACGGGCAACAGAGACCCCAAGATGGCACGTTCACATGTCCCTGCACACCACAGGCTGAAAAAAAAAGGCTTCTAGCATCTTAAAACGAATCTCAGACCTCTATTAAAAAAAAAAAAAAACAAAACATTCAAAGCTAGGCTGTGCTAAAGCACACTGCCATGTCAAAAATTCCTGCAATAGCAGGGAATATGGAGAATAAAAAACATTTCAGAATGCATGGAGCCCTCTCCTCCACAAGCCTCTTCAAAAAAGCATCCTACTCTCCATCAGCACGCTTGCAGTTCAGGTGATGAAAGGCTCCCTTTATTTAGTAGGTCAGCAAGAGGCCATGAAGCCCCAGAGGAGAAGAGGATTTCTGCCTGGCGACGACACTGCACCCATTATTACTCACGGTCTTTTACAGAGCAAACCTCCCCACTGGCACACCATCACAGAGAGCTCGGCTGTGCTGTAGCTTTGTGGACAGAAACCTCCGCACCGTGGATGGTGTCATGGACAGTATCCCAATCCCGTGCTATCCCCATCTCCATCCATATACCATCTCCATCCCTATTCCCATCCCATCCCTCTCCCCATCTCCATCCACACCCCATCCCCATCTCCATCTGTACCCCATCTCCATCCCCATCCCCACAGATGGCTCGTGCCACAGCTGGCCTGGGCGTGGGGCCCCACATCGTGCCCCCACAGCCATTAGATATAATTATTTTTCTGTGGTTTTCCAGTTCAAAGTGCCTGAAATAACGAGAGGGCTGTGTCATTGCCTGCCAGAGTGGTGCTTTCTCACAGTATGACACCACAGGTGCGTTTTGCATGCCTTGGGGTGCACCAAAAGTGCTTGGAGGGCATTTGAGGGCAGAGGGGCTGGTGGGGTACAGCACCAGGGGACCATCAAGCCAGACACAGCACAGAGAATACTGGCTGTTTGGAGAGGCTCAGGGGGCAAATTTCCCATCGGCTGTGCCTCCTTTCTTCTCAAAGGAAGTTTGTTGGTTTGACAGTGGAAGGGGAAAACCAGCGCTTGTGCCACGTGGGCCATCATGGCATGCAAACAAAGCAAATTGGTAGAGCAGAGGTGCAAGTGTTGACATCCTCTTGAAAACACACTCCTTGAGCTAATGCTTGGACTCATGTCAGTCCCAGGGGCTCTTCAAGGCTGCAAGTTACTGTCAACTTCCAGCTGTTGCTTTCACCCCAGATACGTGGGCATCTCAAGCAACCAAAGAGATGCAGGGATGACTCATCGCGGGCTGGTGCTGCTGTCCAGAAGGTCGGTCTAGATGTGAGACCAGGGTAGCCTACCTCACTCAGGTCATGAGCTCACCCACAAAACATTAGAAGCAATAGAAAAATGCTTAGTGTCATGGAAAACAAGGACACACCTTCCACCGCCACAGAGCCCACCCTGCTTAGGATGTTTCACTTCTCCCAGTGCCACCAGTGCAGGACCGTGCTCAGGTGGCCTTAAGTCCCCCAGTGTCCCTGCACCCGGTCGGCTATTCCCCACCCTGCACCCTACACAGGTGGTGGGAATTGCTTTTTAAGGGCACTTTGACTCCCCTAAGGTCTGGACAAAACTGGGGCCAGCTGGATATTAGCCCTCTTCTATGGTTTCATTTTGGGGGTCATACCAACATCAAGTCTCTGTAGACCTTCCCAGCAGCCATCCCACCTGTCTCAGCAAATGCTCACTCAGTAGAGGAAGGAAAGAGGAAGGGTGAAAGGGGAGGAGGAGGAGCCAAGCAGGAATTCAGAGGACTGCAAACTAAGGAAAGAGTAAGACAAGGAGAAAGTGAAAATTAAATAAAGTGATTGGGAAACAGTAACTACAGGGGTCCTAAAGGAATCCGATAAAGCTTGGGAGAAAAGAGGACGGAGCCTCTCTTACAGCAGAAAGGAAGACTGAGATCTCCAAAAGCACTTCCGTGTCTATGAGAACTGGATGCCAAAATGAATGCATCATCGCCCATACTCCCGCACTCAGAAACGCTGCAAAAAAGCACATCACGATGAGGCTTATTTGTAACTGAGGGACAGACAGGCTTGAGCTGGGAAGGACCTACAATCTCCAGCTTTTCCTAGGACCTGAAAATCCTATGGCCAGCCTCAGGTGAAATGCAGAAACAGAGAGAGAGGCGTATGGAGCTAATTGGTCCTGATTGGAAAGAACTAAAAATAAGTCCTGGGGGAAGACCTCAGCAAATGGCACGTCCCAGGGGGATGCTGACTCAGCCAGCAGCAGCACGATGCAGCTGAACTGGGCGGCAGGATCGTCCTGAGCAGAAATCTCATTACAGCTGCTTAGCTATTCCTGCTAACCTGCCTTCTATTTACTGCCCCCAGGGCTTAAGCAAAGAACATTAAGAATGAAATTAAGAAAGGAGAAATGTGGGCTGAACGTCTGAAAAAATCTCCCTGACACGGTAAGATGTGCCGAGCGTGTCTGCAGAGAGATTTTCCGACACCATCTGCTGGCACAGTTTGGACTGAAACGCCCCGTGGGCTGCCTCCCTCCCTGCCAGGCACCTGGGGGCTCCTGGTACCTGCGGTGGGGGGGGCGCGGATGCATGGCTCCCCCCGAGCATCGTCTGGGCAGGGATGCTCCTGCCGAGCAGGGAGGAGATGGTCTGTCAGCCCCAAAACATGCTGAGCGGAGAGGCGAGGCCACGTGCAGCGGTGGCTGTGTTGGAGCAATGAAACTCGAGCACGTGCTCGCCCAGCCAGCACTTTACCACAAACAAACCAAAAAATGAGAAAATGAAAAAAACCACCATGGGCCAGTCTCCTGCCCCAGGGCTGCCTTTCTGTCAGCAGCACCTGCACCCAGCATGGGAAGCACCCAGCACTGGCACCCAGGCTGGCGCTGCAATTAGAGGCTGCCATGGGCTGCCTGTCCTCTAATTTGCAGCACTGGCACAGGCGTCGGTAATTATGCACATAGTGGGATCTGCAGCATTACACATCGCCGCTAGCATGAGCAAAAAGCCAAAAGAATGAGGCTTTGCGAGAGTGCAGCTGAGTGAAAAAATTAGCGCGGCTAGAAACCTTCACACGACGTGTATCGGTGCCTCCCCAGGGAGGGCTGGTGGGAAATGACTGCAGATATCCACCTTTACAAACAGGAGTGTGACAGCGAATGCGTAACTGGCCTCTTTGTTCACTTTTCCGTCACTTCTGCTATCGCGATGTTGCCATCCTGGTGGAAATGTTGTCAGAGACAGGGCTATCTCTGGGATAGGAAGTGTAGCTACAAGGAGGTCTGTTTTCCAAAATGCATGCTAGCAGAGCAGCAGTCACTGCCAGTCTGGGTGGATGTATGTCCTGTGCAGATTCAGAAAGCCAGTATTAATTTCTGGGGTACCTCTAAGCCAGGGAAGGCTGAAGGTCCCCCACTGAAGCCTTTAAGCACATGCTCAGCTTCAGTGACGCGCTCAGGTTCCAGCAAAAGCAAAAACATGGGACCAAGATCGTGCCAAAACCCTGTGTAGACTCCTACCTTATCTCTGCAACCGGGCACCCACCCCAGAGGCTACAGAAGCAGCTGTTAGAGGTTCACGATGGCAGTAAGTCTTTCTTCTCAAAAGGATTCTGTCCTGAAGAGTTGCTTTCAGCAGTGATAAATGTTGGTACCCATGACTTCTGACCAGACCCGGGCCTTGGGACCTGTGTGTCCTCTCCTGGGGATGTCCTGCAGCCGCTCCCTCTGAGGCAGAGCAAGGGCAGAGCGGATACGAAGCGCTGGTTCCGGGGCAGGAGCGAGTGCAGGTCCTGGTGCTGCAGCATCTCACGGCACTGGCAAACTGGGACGCGCTGGCCTCAGCCCGGGAGCTGGAGCAGGAACATCATCCTCTTCTGGGCTCTGCTGGCTGACCTTGGGCGAAACAGCAATCTTCTCTACAGCTTCTTGCCATCCTTGACCCAAGATCATACTTGTGTCCTCCAAAATAAAGACCATCCCTGAGGAGTGTCCTCACACAGAGTAGCACAGTGATTTACAAAAGAGTGAGAACCTCATTTTTTTTCTCCTGCTTGAATTGTTAAAATAATTAATTACTCCTGGGTGCTTTTAATTAATACTCTGCTGTATTGCTAGTTATGTTTAAAACATTTAACATTGAACCGTTCCATCTGCAATTTCCTGAAAGCAGCAACTGCTGCTGCCTTTAATATTCCAATTCCAAACTGCCCTGGAAGTGTTATTCTTATTTGTACACTTCAGCAGTCATGAGTAATTCAGCAGCTCAAATCAACATAAAACTTTTCCCATTCCCAGAAGCGACACCAAGGTATTTCTGAAAATTGTGGCTGTCCAACCAAATGATCATCAATCGCAAGAAATCAGAAAGCATGGTGGGAACAGTCTGGTTTCAAATCACCGGTTTTGTCCCAAGGTGAGCAATGGACATAAGGTTTTTATTCTTCCCCAATAGCAGCCCCAGGCTGCACCCAGGGTTCCCTCAGCTTTGCTGCTGATGCTCTGCAGGTGGCTCCAGGTTGGGGACTTTCCTTTGGGGATGACGAAAGCTTGGAGAAGAAGCTGTAACTTTGCCCACCCTGCACCCAGCAAGTCCCTGTCTTCACCAATCCTGCCGCAGAACGGGGAGCAGCACCATGCAGCAGCACCTCACTTAGCACCGAATGTCAGGCATCAGCAGGGTCAGCAGGAGAGCGGGGTAGGGTGGGTGACGTGACTTCAGCGGGAGCTGAGCCTGCTGGGGACCACAGCGAAGAGGAAACAGGAGGAAGCCAAAGTTTGGCAGAAGTTACTCACACAGAGCTGCCACCGCACGCCGTGGTGGATCCGAGGTCGCCGTGGGACTGTGTGGTTGAACACCCGGCCCAGGTGAGGATGCTCCCGTGCAGGCAGTTCCTCCGTACCCTGCAGCCACCCACAGCACGGGATGCTTTTCTCTGCACCTGGCCTTCCCGGTTTGGTCATCATTTTGTGATAAGCAAAAAAATACATTCCCTGAATACATTCCCAGAATGATACCTGTCCCTGCAGAGCCATCGCCTGGCATTTCACACAGCTGGAGATCGTATCCCCTGGGCACTGAAAAGCCAGGTATTTTTTCACCTGGTATCTCATTCCAGCCTCTCCCTGACATCTGAATGGAAAGAGGCTTTATGGAAAATCTGGGGGAACACCACATCCTTGTGTCAGGTGAAGCTCAATAGCAGTGAGGTTTCAAAACCCAGCCATCCCCTCTGCTCCCCACCTGTTGCAGAGAACCATTTCCATGTCCACACCTCAGTGTGGGTGGACAGAGCGTCCCTCAAAGAATCTTTAAGAAATCCCTTGAGAAGACCTAGCGGTCTTCAGAAGCGGAGAAGAAAAAGATGGAGCTGGGACTTTCTCCTATTGCTTTTTGGTCATAGGGAGTAAAAAAACAGATTTTGGAGACTCATCGCCCAAGTGACGTGTATGAGCTATCAGGATCCCATGCTCTGCCAGCTCAGCTGGCTGCTTGGAATGGGGACCACAGGAGTCAGCAGCATTGCTGTCTGTGCGGTGACACTGGGGCTGGACACCCCATTGACCCTGTAAGTGGTTGTTGTTGTGCTGCACTGAACCTCCAAACCCCCAAATGCTAACAGAGATGCAAGACAAGTGTAAGGGAACTCATGCTTTCTACTTTCTTTTCTCGTCCCCTGAAATGCCACTCTGCCTGTGAAATGCACCAGCATGAAACCACCAATTCTCCTTTGACAAAAGAGATTTGCTTTAAAAGCTACCATCTAAATTCAATTTTTTTTTTTTCAATTTTATTCAAGGGACTTATTGAAGGGATTTATAGCCCACTAAACCAGCCCTCAGCCAGCTCTCCCCTGCCAGGAGCAGAAATGCCTTGGGGATGACATATGACCACCAGGAAACCCCAGAAGCACAAGCAGCGCCCAGGGACACTGAAGCACCTGAGAACCTGAGCTGAGTGCCCCCATCCTCTCGCTCTCTCCATGCCACCACCACGCTTACGGCTCCGATTTAATTTTCTCCTTAGTTGTACAGAGGTGGCTGAGCCTGGGGAAGCGCCAGACAGCCAAAATATCATTTCTGTGCACTTCCACAAGTAGATGCGGCATCACTGGGAGGACCGACTCATTTCCAACAAGCCCCGTTGGCTGCAGAGGAGCGTGCCTGTGCTGGCCCTTTATATGCCAAATAATAAACAGGCAGGCAGCTGTACGGAGTGGAGACAGCAGAGGGCAGCTCCACCCTGCCTAACGCACGAAATATTGTTTGCAAGTAGCTGCTGTTTACACACTGCATGCAAAGGTGCGGCAGAAGCTTTCGCAGCCGAGACCATGAAAGGAGCGGGGAAGATGATGGCAGACACCGTCTTGTGCCCTCGCTCCACATCCCCAGCCAAAAAATGCTGGGGTCCATCACTTCACTGGGGCTGCGAGGGACTCCTTGTGTGCTCCAGCCTCCTGGTGGGGTCGTGATTTGCCCCTGGGGATGTCCCCGTTGGAGCTGCTGCCTTCCTGCAGGGAAGGACACCCGTGTCCACGTGGGGCCCTGGACCCAAGGGTGGGTGATGGGGCAGCAGGGAGCCTGGCCTTGTCCTGGCCCTGGTGGGGACGGGTTGAAGTCTGCATGGATAAAGTCTGTGCTGCTCATGCTAAAAATCACCTATATATACAAAAATCACTTTTGTATACAAAAATCAGCAATAAGCACTTTCCACCTTGCATTGTGCAGTGGGTCTGGCCCCCGGGCGGGGGAGGCTGCCCTGGCCCCCCCCCCCCCCCCNTGTTGAAGTGAAAAAGTGAGAGCAGGCAGGATTGCCTCCTGCTCACAGAGCCGTGGGAAAGGGCATGACCTTGTTAAAGATGTGTTCTCTCAAATCATTCCTCGGTAAATAGATCAGAGGAGCCCGGGCTCTTACAGAAACATCAGCGATGAGGGACAGGGGCAGGAATTCTAGACCAGAAATTATTTATCTCCTTTCTTTCCCAATATGCAGGAGCTGGACAAGTTGTTAGGTGATCAGCACCCGCGTGTGACAAATAAACTCAGACCTGAAGCTCCTGCTGACTTCAGCAGTAATCACGTTATCTTCCCCAGGGCAGAGGCGGGTGCATACCACTGGAGTCCTCTTCTGCCCCAGGTGTCTTCTTTCTCCTCTCTCCTCAGGTCTCTTTCAGCATTCAAATCCTGCCTTTCACAACACTTTATCTACAGCTGCGATACTTCCCAGAAGGGTTGGACTGATGGCAAACACAGACCACAACCGTCGTGTTCTCATCCGCACCCTGTGTCTGGCCCTAGCGCTTGCCAAGGCTGGAGGAACCTGCCCCAGCCTTCTGCACCTCAGCACTCCGAAAAGTCAGCAGGGAAAAGGCCCCCTGAAGCATGAATAAGCCAAGAAAAATAATTAACGATGACAATTAATTTGGCAACCTCTGTTGCTATATTGCTAGGATAGAAAAACAACCGCAGCTTGTTGCAGCGTTTCTCCGCTATGTTCTTCAGAAGACGTGCGGGAAGGAGAAGCTGCAGGTCCCAGAGGTGATGGGAGCGCAGAGCGTTCGGGGCAGGTATCTTGCGTGCCAGCGAAACCAGAGGCAGGTCACCCACGTGCTGCTGCTCTGGGCCACGAGCAAGCCAAGACGCAGCACAGTGCAGCAGCTCACTGAGATGCAACACCGTTGGGTCACCTTCAGCGACACACGCGCCCAGGAGGTGCAACGTGGCTTTCCCTAACGCAGACCGGCGCGGTGTTTAAAATCCACGACGTGCATTTCTGCAGCAGTACGCACCTGACGATATTCGGAAAATGATGAAACCTGAGGACTTTCAGCTGGGTGTGGCAGGAGGTCTCTGCACATCTCTGACGGCGTTGCTCCAGCGGCAGCCTGTGTGTCGAGCAGTTGACACGGGCCCACCGATGACTCCTGCTGAGCTCCCTTCGTCCACGGTGCCTTCTTTTGCCTTTGGCTGCAGGTGCCAAGGGTGCTTGCTCAGGCAGCTGCTGCTTCTGGAAGGTTTTGCTGCACATGCAACTGGTGCAAACACCATAAAAACAGGAGCACCAGGGCCACGGTTACAGGCTTGACTGCAGCAGTGCCTCTGTGTCCCCATGGTGCAGCTGGGGCACCCTCAGCTCCCCCACCCCACGTCCTCCAGCCGAGGAGAGCATGTGGGGTGGTGCCCACCATGACTCATTTGGAAATGCCATCAGGAACTTCGCTGCTTCCTTGGACTGGGAGGTGGGAAGCACTCCTGAGGACATGCTCAGGTGCCTTCCCGCTTGTATACGGGGCTGTGAGCGCATGGCTGGCCTGTGGCAGCACCTCTCTGGTCTCCCACTCTTTGGTCAGGATCTCAGGTCAGGCATCAACACGTGACGACCACTGGCTGTCACCACCAAGGCCTGGCTGCACCTCTTCCCATTTGCAAGGCTGCAAGCCACAGTGCGATGGAAAAAAAGAAACCTGCTCAAAAGGTGTCCATGAGCAAAGCAAAGGAAAGTTGGGTGCAGCACGGTAAAGCAGAACACAATCCTTCCCCAAAATGCCCACGCTTGGGCACCTTCACCCTTTCCTGGGGGAAGGCTTTGGTGCCAGCTAGCAAGCATGCCCCAGCCCTCGGGCAAGCTTTGCACCAGCATTTCCCACCCGCTGGCTCAAATGAAACCCTGGTGGTTTCTGCCTCGGGGGCAGCAAGTGTTGGGTGCTAGCAAAAGGTAACATCAGGTTTCCCAGGCCAGATCTCCCAGGGACATTCATGCAAAATACGGTGGCCCTCAGCCCTCTCTCCCCAGCCCTGTGTCCTCTACATATGGAGCAGCACCCCGGAGCTGTGGCATCACGGCTGCTGTGACCTGCACCAGGAATTGGCATCGGTGGAAAACTGCCCAGCAAAAATTAAGAAGAGCCCAGGCCCTCACAGTGCCTGCCCAGTGTCCCCCTGGGACACCCCAATCGCCAGCAGACTTGTGGTGGGGTGTGTCAGAGTCACAGAGGGGTGAGGCTGGAAGGGACCTCTGGAGGGCGCCTGGCCCAACCCCTGCTCAAGCAGGGACTCCCAGAGCAGGCTGCCCTGGGCCACGTCCAGGCGGCTTTTGAAGGTCTCCAGGCAGGGAGACTCCACAGCCTCGCTGGGCAACCTGTGCCCGTGCTCCCTCACCCGCACAGCACAGAAGTGCTGCCTGGTGTTCAGAGGGAGCCTCCTGTGTGCCAATTTGTGCCCATGGCCTCCTGTCCTGGGGCAGCTTCCCTTGGCCAAGCAGGCAGGCCCAAGGAAAGTGCCTGTTTCCCTTGGGCGGTGAAAAGACATGCTCCATCCCTGAGGGACTGCTGTGCCTTTCTCGATTTCCTGCAGCTGTGGCCACAAACTCATCCACAGAGGGTTGCGCAGCACCGCAGTTTACCCATAGGGACACGTTTAACCCAGGTCACCTGCCTGTCAGTGCACCCAAGCCTGGGGCTTTGCTCACGTATATTTGGAGAAGGACCAAAAACCACCACTAGGCAGGAAGGCACTTACCCAACAAGCCCTGGGCAGGATGCAGAGGTTAGGGGAGATCGGGAGGCTCCTTACACATTCTCAACCCCACACCAAAGGTCCTATCCGCCCGACTTCCGTTCCAGCGACTGTCCTCGAACTTTTCTGTTCATGCAATCGGCACAAAGCCCCGGGTCGGAGACCTTCCCGTTTTTATAGGGGCTCTGCTCATAAAGCACCGAGCTGCTTCTGCACGGGCGTCACAGCCCACAGGCTGAGCCCAGAGCACGTTTCCGTGAGTCATTAAGCTCCTTTCCCCCGAGACACAGCTCACTCTCAGTTACACGCCGGAGGTGCGCGCGCCTCCAGCAGAAGGTGGGAAGAGGAAGTTTTTAGCTCTCAAGTGTAAAATGAATGTTCAATAAATAGAATCGTTTTTCAGACACGAAAATGCGGCGTTGGAGTCACTAGCGCCCCGGGGCTATTTACTTGACTGTGCAATTGGCAGCGCGTGGAACGCAGCAGCTCCCCAGCTTTGTCATGCACGCTGCGGGTTTTTGCTTGAGCACTTCTTCTGCCTGTCTGCTCGGCTTTTAAATAACCATGAGGTTACTTAACCTCAGCCTGCTGCTGGGAGAACGCCTCGAAGGGGGCAGCCCCAGCTCAGCCCGTCTTGGATAGGAGAGCAAGACCTGCGGGGAGGTGGGGCAGAGTGATGGTGAAGTCCATGGGCACCATTGCCTGCCTCCTGCAGTCTCCTTCTTTTCCCTTCCTCCATCCCAAGAGGAAAGCCTTTTGGCTGCTCTTCCCCCGTGAGTGCAGCCTGCAGCAGCAGCAGCGGCCTGATTCTGCCTGGTTTGAAGGCAAAGCAGAGCTCCTTACCCAGCGCAAGGGCAGAGCTCTGCTCCTTCTAGCAGCCCCTCCCAGCATCCATGGTGCCAGGGTAAATCCAGCAACCAGCTCTGCCCTTTGCACCACTCCTGCAAACACTCATTAGCACTCTTCATGGCTTTCTGACATTGCATTTCACAAAATCAAGTACGAATGCACTCATGCTGGACCAAAAATTGGAATATCCCTTCGAATATCCTGTTAACTACATCCCTGCTGGCATCACAAGCGTGACAGGCAGTGTTGCCCAGGCTGGACCTCGGTGCTCCACCATGCTTGTCCATACCGACCACAACTCCTCCAACCCTTCCTGAGGGTGCTCTGGGAGTTAGTGTGGGACAAGGACCTTTCTCAGTAGGCACCCTGAGTGCAGCTACACTGTTTTGGGGCTCTATCACACAGGCATGGGCCACCCCAATCCAGCTGCCACAGAGCCAGAGGATGACCCAGGGCACGTATCCATCACAGATACAACCACCACGTCCTATGTCCTGAAAGCCCCCAAAACAGACATATGAGGTCTGGCATGCCATGTGTGTGTGAATTTTTATGGAGAATTAATCTAGAAGAGTGTTTTGGCTGCATGTTCCAGTGGGGTCTTGGCCTCCAGCACCGGAGCCTCTGCGAAAGGGTCAGCTCCCACAGTGAGCTCAGAGCTCAGGCAGAAACAGGGCGACTCATCAAGCATTCTCTGGAAGTGTAGGCAGATGAACAAGGGGTTTTACCCTCAGATGTTGAAAAGCACCTTAGGAAGATGGAAGAGCACCAGGTGCCTGGGCTGGAGATGCCACCTGGGGCATCGGTGTCAGGGTCGGATCCTACCCAGAACCTCGCTTGGTGACAGGAGGGGAGAGCTGGAGCAAAACACAATCCCATGGTGGGGCTGCTGCCCTGCCTGCTCCCCTGGATGGGTGGGTGCCAGCTCCCTGCTGAGACCCCTGGGTTCGGGTGCCCTTCACCCACAGCTCACCTCCTGGTCCCTTCAAGCCCACCACTTGCTTTTGTGTCTGACCCAAGACAGCAGGAGCATCAGGGTGGAAGTCACCAGGGCATCTTGGCAGGGTAAACTTGGTTATTTGGGGTGTAATGGTGGTGTGCTGGTGCAGCTGTGTGGCAAGCATCGCTCTCCACCCCTGAGCCTTGCCTGGCCAGCAGGTCAGACCTCCTTCTTCCGTCCCTCCACTCCATGCTGTGATAGCCCACCTCATTTGAAACCTCATTAGCTTCATTTAAGAGGTTATTGTGTGAGGAAGACTGACCTGTGCCAAAGCTAATGCATGACAAGAACTGTCACCTGTTTACTCTTTATGAAGTGCTGTTACTATTAGGAAAACAAGCACCAAGACCCTAACCTTTCATACAAGAAGAAGACACTGAACAGGTAGAGTAAAAAGTTTTAGTCCAAACCTTATTATTAGTCCAAACCATAAGGAGGTTTCTTCTCTCCATGAGAAGGATGTGTTGGGAGGAAGGAGATAAACTCTGACCGGACCGGTCCCTGTACGCTGCGGGGTTGCAAGATATCATCAGCAAGATGTCAGGGCTCGTGGATACTACTTGGGTTTTTGAGCTTCACAATTAAATGCCCAGCTCCTCATCTAATTTACTACCACATTAAGCACACAAAATGTCAACTTGTTGTTTTATGATTGCTCCCAGGGGAAGTTAAACCACTGCAGCATCCTGCAAGGTCTGCAGTAAAGGCTGGAGGTTACTCTCGCATCGCCAGCGAACTCACTGTGAAAGCCAAAAATTCAGCGGCACCCACGCTTCACAGCCATAAGGCTTGTGCCTGCACCATGACAGCCAAATCCCTGGACTCGTCCAAGTGCGATGGGCACCTGCTCACACTGTGCCCACGGGCAGCTGCCAGCTGCACTGAGATAGGAAAAGGCCAGCAGGTAAGGAAAAGAGAAAAGGCAACATGTGGGAGCAGCAGCTGCCAAAACGGTATTTTTTGATGTCACTTTCTTCTTTCTGGTCCCAGTTCTAGGTGAAAGGAGCAGATGAGGAGAAGATTGCCACTCAACATGGCCTGTAGCAAGTCCAAAGCTTCGGATGGAGTCTGCTAGCAAGAGCTCTCCTCTGACACAGGTGTGTCACTGTCACTGCCAGAAACCTGTGGCACTGCTCAGCAGCCACCAGCCACACAGCCTACGCTGCTGGATTGCAGCAGCTCCTCTCAGAAAGCTGCAGAAGCCACCACCATGGCAAGAAGCCATCACCATCTCCAGTAAGGCTTGCTCAGGACATTATTGATGGCTCTGTGTCCAGTTGGATCATGGAAACAAACCCATGGACCACCACTTCAGCAGCCATGGGTTGTCAGCAGCGTGAGCCTTCTGGGGTTGAGGTATTGATGGAAGCTGCTAGGTGGGCGGTGGATTCAACTGAACAACACCCATCCAAAGCCAGCATCGCTGCTCCCTGGTGCTTTGCACCATCACTGCGACACAAAGCCTCGCCATGGCTCAGGAGGCACCAGATCACAGATTTTCAGGACACACTCAACAACCCCAGAGATGCCAAACCCTAAATGGCTGTCACTCCGGGCAGCCGTCCGATGGGAGAAGGAAATGGTTTGGACACCAGGCTCACCTGACACTTGCTTGTGACTGGCTTGTGCTGCGTGGTAAAACTCCAGTGTTGCCATGGTTTTCTGGGTTTCAGGGGGTGTTTTTACTTGGTACTGTTAGTTTTTCACAATCTGCTCATCTTAACTCTTTAAATAGGTTGATCAAAGCCAGTTAAAATGGGGACATGTTTGTAAAAATGCTCTAAAACTAGTGCCTGTGACACACAGAGTGGCAGATGCTCTCAGGGATATGTCAGGAGAAGTAAAAAGCGTCTCTGAACGGCATTGACAGAGTGCGTCTTAACATCATACTGGGTTATTCTGCAAAATGGTTGTCTTCAAGAATTAAATTGCAACGTCGCTGCTTTCCCTGCCTGAGAAGTTAGGAGCATGCAAGAAGCCATCTCTGCCACCTGCGTTCTGTTAAATTGCAATACTTGCTCCAGTCCCTGGCTGGTCTGAGAGCTCTGCAGATTCTTTGTAGGTCTCAGAGCTTTGAAAACAACAGCAGAAAGGCTTTCATTGCATAGGGCCCTTTGCTAATATGCAAAAATCATTAAAAAATGATAATAATAATAATACGTAGGTATTCTCTTCCAGGCCTTTTCCTCCACAACCCTAGTGAACTCCTCTTGGCCAACAACCACTCCTTAGCCTCTCTGTTCCCTTGCTTCTC
This sequence comes from Chauna torquata, assembly GCA_013399475.1. Taxonomy (NCBI): domain Eukaryota; kingdom Metazoa; phylum Chordata; class Aves; order Anseriformes; family Anhimidae; genus Chauna; species Chauna torquata. The sequence goes on from VXAL01007861.1 coordinate 215,859, forward strand.
ACCCCAGATAAATATCTCCCACACTTCAGTAGCCTCCTCTTCACCTTGCAGCTTTCACAAGAGATTCAGGAATTTCCTCTTCTTTTCCTTCAGTCTCATTTCTCCAGCTATCAAGTGATACTTCATGCAAACGTCCTCATAGGTCAAGTCACTTCAGATGCTGAGCTGTTGGAGATGAGAAAAGTAACAAGTTGTTGTTAAGTCTGTTCAGTTTCTATGGCAGCAAGAAGAGCGATTTTTCCTCAGGCTCCACTTTCGAGATGCCACCTCCAGAGCAGATCTCAGGCTCTGGCAATGAAGAGTCCCCATCTGACCTGTGGCATCAGGACCTGCCAGACCCACAGAGATGCTGGTGATGGAGCTGGCTGGCAGCTCACCGTCTGGAGCATGAGACGTGCAGCTCTCCAGTCTTGCATGTCAGTAAGGAGATCGGTACGGAGCAGAAGCCTTAGGGCTGAAGTACTACCGAGTTGCATCAGGGGGAGCAAGTGAAGGAAGAGGAAAACTTGGTGAGGACAGACTACTGGATGAACTAGCACTTGTGCTCCTTCAAGCAGTCTCATTGGCAGAGGACACTGCCTCAGTCCCTGTGACCTGACGAGAAAAAGACTTTACAGAGATGTGAGATGGTGAACAAGTGATGAAAAGCCTTTATTCTGCATGACATTATGCTGGGCTGAAAGTGCATAATCAGATATTTAAAAACCAGGAGGACCTTTGCCTTGCAAGGGTGGAACAATATCTGTATGTTAAATTTGATTTCATGTACCCTGTGAACAACCTCAAGTCTGCTTTTCCAGTAGTGACATTTTACAATGAATGAAAGCATGTTGGGCGTCAGGGCTACCAGAATTGATGCTTTGCTAGGAGTACTGGGTGAGACACAGCCTTCCTGGGAACAGCCCACTGCTGCACGGTGGTTTGTCTGTACACTTGTAGGGATCTTCCAAAATGTTTTGAGATTTCTACAGATACAAGAACATATCTGCCACATTTATGCTGAAAGAACACATCTTTTTTAGATGTAGCCCAATACTCTTGGCTTTATTCTCAGCCCTATTGCACTAAGTCAGATTAGTTGTTTTCTTGACCAAAACACAGGTTGTCTTCGAGAACCTAGGAGCGATGTGCTCTCCTCTCTCTCAATAGTAGGGAAAGACTTTCTGAAGCTCACGAGGCTATCCCTGGAGTATATAACTATATAACATGGTAGATGTGCTTGCAGAGGTGAAGGAGCCTCTGCTAACTCAGGAGATAGGATCAGCAAACAAAATGATAAATATCATTTCGGGGGGATGTCAGAACACTGGGGAGGTGCCTGGAACTGGGGAAAGCAAGAAGGAATGGGGAGAGAACAAGGAGTGTGGATGCCTTTGGTGGTCTTGCCAGTACAAATCAAGCTGAGGTGCTACTTTTCTGCCAAAGGCTACTGCTCTTCCGAGCAGAGAGAGCAACTCTCCAGCTCACCAGCATGGCAAAAGGACTCTGAAAGAGCAGAAGTGCAGGATGGTGGCACTGCATTGGGAACAGGACTCTGCTCCCTAGCTTTAGCCATCTAAAACTCTGGTTCCTCGTCCTGTGAAGGTGGGATATTGGCACAGTGCTGAGCCTGGTGCTCACCGGGATTTGGTCCCTTCCCAAGGACGTGAAGCCGTGGGACTTTTTAAGATACAGCTGTCACCAAACACCAAAATGGGTTACTCCCACTGGCCAAGTCTAAGCTGATTCCCCCTCTAATCTTCTGCTTAGAGTCCCTTTCTCCAGCCAATAAAGAAAGGCAGTAAACTCCACATGCCATCATCAACGCTATCAGCTCACCATCCTTAGACACGCACCTTAGGATGAGCTGAATCATCCCACAGGGGTATTTCTCCTTCCACTGATGACAGGGAGCCCAGTCAGCTGGCTGGGCTGGATGCCCTGCCTCTGAGAGCTGAAGTTAGGTGAGAGGACTCCCACCACGTGTCATTTCTCATCACCCCAATCACCTCGTGTAATGACGCTCGCTAGTCTTCCTTTCATCACTGCCAGTGACCGGAGCATTAACAAGGAGGAAGGGACAGCCGGTCACAGGGATGGAGCACCAGTGCCCAGGTTTGACTGCTGGGCCTTGGTGCAGCTGCTGCCTCCACAGGAGGTCCCAGCAGTGCTTGTAAGGCACCTGGGGCATCTCTGGACAAAGAAACAGCAACAGCACAGCTCTCCCTCCAGCTCCTTTTTGCATTGACCTTGTCCAAGGTGAAGTACTGCTTGATGGGCTGAGATCACATTGCTTTCTTTAACAAAACTGGTGCTGCAGGAGAATGGGATTTTATCGTATCCCTATGTCAACACGCCATCTTCATAGCCTGGGTTTCAAGAGATCATGGCTGTTGTCACCTTGCTGCCACTGCCCTGCAGATTACCTCAAACGTGCCAGAGATTCACAGAATAACTGAGGTTGGAAAGGACCTCTGGACGTCCTATGGTTCCATTCCAGCTCAAAGCAGGTCCAGGTACAGCAAACTGACCAGGGCCATGGTGAGTTTGAATACATCCAAGGACAGAGACACTACCACCTCTCTGGGCAATTCATGCCAATGTTTGACTGCCCTTGTGGTGCCAACGTGATGCCTTGTATCTAAACATCTTCCTGCACTGCCTCTCATCCTTTCACCACGCACCTCCAGGAAGGGCCTGACATCATTTTACCTATGACCTTACACTGGGTAGTTGTAGGCAAAACCAGGTATCTCCTTTGCCTTCTCTTCCTATGCCTGAATAAGACCAGCTCTCTTACCATCTCCTGGTACTTCATGCGCCCCAGCCACCTTGGTGACCCTCTGCCAGGCTGTCCCCAGTGCGTCAGTCTGCCAGCATTTCTCTCTATATACCAGTGCTCATCTCCATGGCTTTCATCCCTCCCCAGATGGAAGGACACCCCTCCACACAGGCTCAGTGAGAAGCACACACAGCAAGCACAGGACTGAGAGTGTCCCTGGTGTCCAGGCTCCCAGAACACCCAAGCACCAGGGGACAAAGCCCGTTGTTGCACCAGCAGCGAGGAAGGAGACACCTGGTCACTCACAAGAGAACAGCAGCAGTGCAGCTGTGGTTCAGGAGGGATGGGATCTGACTGTTTCACAACCTTCAACCCATTCAGCCCCCCAAAACAGTTGTTATGCCTACTGTAGAGATGTGAGGAGGAAGGAGGCTAAGGAACTTCCTTTATATCTCAGAGAAAGCCTTCAAAGACCAGCATACTTGAACACTGGGCATGGGGTACGCTTCCCTTGAGCTCCATCAGGGAATCCCTCAGAGACTTCAGAGCATTTGGGGTCAGGCCACTGTCTCCCCTGTCTCTAATACAGGCTTATGCTAAGGATGCACGCTGAAAATGTATCTGCAATGACGCGGAGACACTGCATCCAGGAAGCTGCGTGGGAATTAGGGACTTTAGGAAAAGCCCTCCTGCCTGGGTGGGGGTGCGTCCGCGTGTGAGGAGCCCTGACAGTAGAACACAGTTTGCAGGGCTGATCTAACAGCATCCCACCGTGGGACATCCCCGGCAAAGGTCAGAGGCTGCCCCGCACCTCCACGGAGCCTGGTGGCACGGTTCAGCCAGGGCGTCCCAGCACAGCCGGGCAGCGCGTGAGCAACGCGTCCCCCGCAGCGCTCCCCCAGCCCGCCCCGCACATCACAGCCTCGCGGCACGGGGTGCCCAGCCTGCCCGCCGCGGAGGTGCCATCACAGCCCAAGGAGAGCGCTCACTGCATCGGCTGGTAATAGGCTCTGAAGTGGAAGAAAGTGTTTTCTCAGCATTTTATTTCAACTAATGCGTTCAGGCTAGTATCACGCTGTGCTATTAACGCTGCCCTGGTTTGTAATTCTGCTTTCACGTTGGCTTCATTTTTCTCTTTTTAATACCGCTATCTAGCCTTCTGGTTCTCAAACGTGGGACCTATTTTTCTGGCTGCAGTAGCAGAAAGAGCTAATTTGGTCCTTCTGTGTACGAGCAACAGGACTGTGAAGTGGAATAACAGGTGATTTTATCTCCCTGTACGTCCTTGGTCAGGCTGACACCAGAATACAGCATCCTGCTGAGGTGCCCATATTTTAAAGAGGACATCAAAAAATTGGAGCGGGTGAAGAAAAGAGGCATAAAAAATGGTTTGAGAGCTGAGGAAAACCGCTTACAGGGAGAGACTTCTGGAGGTCAGCCTCTGTAACTTGTCAGAAAGAAACCCGAGAAGTGATTTGATGATGTGTGTAAGTACATGTGTGGAGAGAAAATATGGGATGCTAAGGGGTACTAAAAATTTAGTCTGAGAGAGGCATACAGCTAGACAGTGATGGGCAGGGAGAACACTCCGAGCTGAATGAGAAATCAGACACACTTTTTAACCATAGGGATGTTCACTGTCAGAGCAAAATTGCAAAGTGGGTGATGGGTTTGAGACAAGTTTGGATGCTAATTCTGCACTTCTGGACAGAGGTAGGGATTCTGGAGCGGGGAGGGTGTCAAGGTGGGTTTGCCCAAATACATCCTGGAAGGGGACAGGAGTCTGGGGAGGGATACTGGGAGGGAGAACTGGGGCTCTCCACCATAGGTGGGTAGGATGGCAGATGCTGTGGGGCTGCTACTGTGTGAATAGTTTCAGGGCCAGAGAGCTGGAGGATGAATGCAGGCACCCCGGCCGCCCCTGGTACAGAACCACAGAATCGCAGGATGGCTGAGGTGGGAAGGGACCTCTGGAGGTCACCTGGCCCAACCCCTCCTCAAGCAGGGACACCCAGAGCAGGCTGCCCAGGACCACGTCCAGTAGCTCCACACAGCGATGCCCGGCCAGCACGGTCATACCCAAAGACGTTCATCCAACCTAATGAGAAAAATGTCATTGTACTCATGAAACCGAACATTTCCCACCATCTCTCATGGTGAGTGCAGGCAGCAGCTCAGTGAAGCTGCTCATAAATTCATGTCTTCAGTGCAGGAGAAGGCAATAACATGTTGTAATGCCCAAATCCTCGCAGAGATCATCAGGAATAGGTGTGGAAGATGACTTAGCCCACTGCCCTGCTCGCGGGCAGAACCGCTGTTTCAGCGCCATCCATGAGGGGATGGTTTTCTGCTACGACACGCCGCTACAGTGGGGTGTCCACAACATTTCCAGATGATTTCTGCTGCTGGGATATTTGCATTTTTCCCCTTGACATTTAACACAGATGTCCGATGTGTTAATTTGAGTCCATTTCCCTCTGCCTTACCCCAGTGGACAGCAAGAAGGGTATACCCTCTCCCTCTTTATAGATTTTTATTACATTTTCCTTCTTAGATTTTTAAAAGCTATCAAGTTAAATGCCCTTTAGGTTTTCTTCCTTAAAGTGAAGTGACCCTCATTCTGAGCACCTTTCTCCACAGGCCATGCTTCTCTGCATCTCTCGTGTTTCTTCTCACTGCCTTTCCTTGGACACCCCCAGGTCCTTCCCTGGTCTCAGAGCATCGGTGCCAGGACAGGGGACAGCCGCCCGGCGATGAGGGCGAGAGGCCCTTTCCTCCATCAGGAGGACACCAGCACCTCGGGTGCAGCTTGTGATGCACTGAGACACCCAGACCCTGCAACGCTGCTGACGGTCAGGTCATTCCCCCACCCTGCACACACGCAGCTAATACATCCCCAATTATGCAACTCCTCGTTAGTAAACACAGACCTTTTAAATGGCTCCTGCACATCTGCATCAGAAAAATAGCACATCAGAAAGCCGCAAGAGAAACTTCTAAGCTCACTTTGTAAATCATCCGTGGCCTCTAAACAAGCCTGGTGCGCACGCGCTCATCTTGGCGTCTATCAGGGTGGATATTTGCGGTCAGCACTTCGCACACCAACGTTAGCAGCGAGGCGGCTCCGAGCGGACACCGCATGCCCCGAGCTCCAGCCCCGAGTGCGGTAATTGCATCCAGCCCCAAACGGCCGGAGCTGCCCCAAGCGCAGTCTGAAAGGCTGCTGGGCGTGTAGAGCAACTTCTAGCTCTTCAAACTTCCTCGAGTGCTTCTGAATCGCAAAAGCAGTTAGAATACTTTCTCTCCCTGATGATTTCTTGCTCTCTTAAGGATGTGTTTTTGCAGATGGACACAGTCGGGAGGACTCTGTTAGCTCTAGGAGTCAAGTGGTCTTCAAGAACTCAGAGCTCAGCACAGCTTTGAATCCCTTCCAGCTCAGCTCTCGTGCTCTCCAGCCTCTGTGCAGTAAAGAAATTTTAATATTTATGAATCTGGTGCAAGCACCACATCCCAAGAAACCCTAAATTAAAGGGGCTTTAAGCTCTGCGTACATGCCTTACAAACCCCCTCCAAGGGACTGTGCTGGCTGAGCACATGGGTTCTGCAGACTCAATATCTGCATGTTCCTCTCCGTACAGGAGAATTACATAGAACACTCTGAGGCTTAAATAAAAAACAAGGCTTAAATATAAATTCATAATGAGTCCTAAGAGACCGGAGGAGATATTGAAACATTTGTTTCTTAGTGTGCTAAACTCATTCTCACGGAAAAAAAATGAATTTGTCTCAAGGTAGAAATGATTTTGAAGAGCACAGCGTCCAGGAGACCACGTGTGGTGGTCTGCTTTTGTGCCAGGTAGGAACAGCAGCAGAGTGATTCTGGTGGGAGCAGAAATGCTTCAGGAAGCAGAGCCAGAAAGATACACTGCTGTCTCTCTTCAGGAGCAATCGGAAACGGTCCCAGCAGGACGTGTGTCCCAGCAGGCAGAGCCCTGTCAGCATCTTGAGCCCCCAGGAGCTGCCTGGCCACCAGCTGAGCTGTCCCACAGCGGCAATCTGGACGGCTTCCTTCAGCGAAGGTCACGTAGGGTCTCGTCCCCTTGCAACACACCACGCATACGCCTGCTGACCAGCATCAGGGACAGCACGGAGCCATTGGTGCAGGTTGGCTGTGTCCATGCTACATCTCCATCGCTGCCCTCACGCTTTCCTGCACCCATCTCGGCTTGTCTTGGGGGCATCCAGGGTTTCAGGGATGTCCGAGCAGGGGCCATCATTTAGCACCTTGCACAGCCCATCTGCCACAGGTCTCAGAGGAGATGCTGCGCCTGTAGGAACACACATTTTCTCAGCAATGCCCCTGCAATAGGACCACCCCCTGGAGAAGAGCGGGGTGTGAGGGCTTGTGCCTCCCACAGCAGGCAGGACAGGTGTGAGCAGGCAGCCTGGCAATGAACATTTCCTCCAGGAGCAGACTTAATGGCAAGTGACGTTTTTTCATCTGCCCATGCTTCCAGCTGCCCATTATCTGGCAGTGGTAGTCTTTCCTTTGTGTTCCCCCTCCTCCTGAAACCGTGTCCCATGTGGCAAGGAGATGGCAATGCCCCCACACTGCACAGCAGCCGGTTGACCCTTGGTCCCCATCCTCGCTCGGGCTGTGGGCTCAAAGGACACGGCCCTGGCACTCCTCACCTCTGGTGTTTGAGGTTTCGCAGTAAGCTAGAGGAGAAGGTTTGGGAAAATAAAAATAATGAGCCTTAAGAAAAAAATCTGTCCATAAACCATGTGGCTTTATTTCATTCCCAGCAGCTCACTCAGCAGCTCGGGTGTCCCTGCTGGTGGCCACTTTTAACTTCCATCTTGGACTTGCTGAACAGAGCGGGGCAGAGAGCCAAAAGGCTGAAATTCATCGTGCATTAGGGGATGCTGGTGGATTTGCTGCGGGACACTTTCCTCCAGGGTTAACTGAGAATTGCTTATGGCTATTCATCCCACAGACACCTCGCTCTAGCAGAGCATGGCGGCACACACTGTACATATGCTCCACAGGTATCTGCTGGGCAGGGCTGAGGGATCACTGGGATAGGGAAGGGAAAATATCACACCTCCTTCAGAGGATCGGCTCTTCCCTCCCTGCCTTCCCTCCCTGGCATTGCCAGAAGATGGGTGGGAATAGGCAGCCTGACAATAAAGGTTTAAGCCCAGGAGAACCGACCACTTGCTTACCGTTGGCCACAAAATGTTCCCAGCACTCTCCTGAATCAGCCTCAAAGCTCTGATAGGAGACCAACATCCAGCACGTGGCAGGGAGATGCAAGGGGACCACCACTTCTCTGCAGTAGGCAGGGGGATTTCTGTGTTGAGTTGTAGTACTGCAGGCGGAGATCAAAACCATCCATCTAAGCCGGGGAACGTGAGGGAGTCTGAGCCCTTCTGCAGCCCAAATCTAGGGACTGGTTTTACCACACGTTACCAAAACCCACCAGCTGTGAGAAACAAAGGTTTAACCACCAAAGCCATATAAACTGTGAACCTGTAGTCTCAGAGCACAGACCACGTGCAGAGCAGCCATCACCTTCCTTTTAGCGCAACTGGTGTTAGGAACAGCATTTCCAGTCACCTTCTCCAGAAGCACCCTCAGGGCAGAGGTAGCTTGACCCCAGCCTGAAGGATGGGGAGACATGGCCGTTTTCATGCAGCTCCTCAAGCGCATCACCCAGCACCTCCTCTACCAAATCTTCACCCCCTTTGCCAGGGAGAATGAGAAGACATTTATAGATCAGAGATGTAAAAAGTTTCCCAGCCCACTAGGCAACTAGAAGCAGCTGTGCAGGATAGTTTTATAAGACAGAGCATGGTGCAAAGAAACACCTCTTCCCAACAGCCCCTTCTCCCTTGTCCTCCCCTCCTGTACCTCAGAGTCGCTAACGCACTTCATTAAGGAGGAAGCAGACACAGGCAGCGTCCACCTCTTACTGCGTCTCCTGGCCTGGTCGTTGCACTGCAGGGGAATGTCAGAAAGCTGCTTGCGGACCCTGGCCCGACTCTGCCCATGCTACGCATTCAGGGATCGCTCAGACGCACAGTGAAAGCCAGGCTGGCCTGCACCCTTCCCGCTGCCTCACTTGCCTGCCCAGCAGATCCACCTGGCAGCTGTCGGGCTGGAGCAGCCCAAGGGAAAGACGACTGTTTTGGCACCCGAGCTCCAGGGGAAGATGCTGTAGAAATGATGCGAGGAAGCATCTGTACGATAGTCAGAGCCCTGGATGTTCAGCCTTCCTTTGGGCCCTTGATAACTCCCAAATTCCCCATGCCTTCCTCTCTCCTGCTAAAGGAAGAATCCCCTCTGCTGTCCACTGCCAGATCCTACCTAATTAGCACCACTATCTAGAGCTCCCCTGGAAGAAACATCTCTGTCCTGTCCTATCTCCCCCCACTCACAGTGCCTGCTAGGAGAGGCCAGGATGAAGATGCACAGTCTCAGCAGTTCCACGCTACCAACTCCGTCTCGCTGCTTCGTGTGCTGGTCCTACTTGGCCAGACTGGGCTAGCCTTGGTTTGCGAAAGACTAAAACCAGGAGCCTTGCAGGGGGCAAGGAGGGGATTTTACAGTTTGCAAAGAACTGCATTGAGACAGAGCTTGGGATTGACTTAGATATCGGCGTGGTCAAGAGCGTGTGTGCTCCATGTCTGCACCCAGGATACTGAGGGACCATGCGACATCTGAAGGCAGGTAACAGCCAGGCAGCAAGGCGGCAGGTGGGACAGTGAGGGCAAGGGGGGCTGAGGAGACACAGACTGATGCAGAGGTTCTATGCACCCAAAATTTGTCATCTAAACAGCTTCCCCTTGACTCACTGTACAATAAATGGCACTCTGGACACCCCACTCAGACACAAATATCTGCAATTAGGTGAGAGGAGCCCCAAACTCAGCCCCCTAGAGCAGCCACGGATCCCTAACTCAGGCAGTTGCATCATCATCACAGCACTCGTCATCTGCACCACTACAGGAAAATACTGGCCAGGCAGCCTGCAGATAGGTCCTAGCAGCAGGAGGTCTGAGAGCTGAAACAGGGCATAAAATACCTCTAGCTGGAAGAATTCTTCAAGAAGCAGAGTTGCTGGGTCTCTGCTGAGAGGAGAACCCCTCACGGTCCCGGGGTCTCCAGGCCTTCTGCAGCAGGGCTGCGGATGTCCGCGCGCAGCCGCTGGGTGCTGCTGGCACTCCCACGCACAGCCCCAGCGGAGCAACATGACCAAAAACCACAAAGCCATCCCTGCTGCCGAGGAGCTTTACTCCCACCTTAGCTATAACCACCAGCTATGGAAAGAATCCGCTGAACAGACTCAATCTAAATGGGACGGGTTTTCATGTAACAGGGTTTCTGGTGCCAAAGGCTTAAGGGCTCCCTTTGAGAGGCTGCAAGCTGGTTTTGTTTCTGGACAGCTCGAGAGGAAGGAGCGTGCCCTGGAGAGCCATGTGCAGGCAGGGTCCGGCACAGAGAGACGGGGCACTTGTGGCAGAGGGGAGCTGAGTGCCAGCACCGGGGTAGCCCAGGCCTGGCTGGGTTCTGTGAACACATGGAGAAAGGCAAAAGAGACAGGGAGACTGGAAGCAGGTGGGTGCAGTTCATCCCATCACTCCACACACACCCTGATCCCTGGTCACTTGTGGCCATGCTATCCCTGGAGCTTGGTAGCTGCTCCAAAATGTCTTCTCCCCCTTTTTCTGGGCAGCATCCAAAGATCCTGAGAAATAATGTCGTCTCAAACCGTGTGCGTGCACTTGGCTGCATCCCCTATGAACAGAATTTCCGAATCTTTTTCTTGCTTCTCCCCGGAGAGCTCCTGCAACTTCCCCCTTTCCCCATGTATCGCACTGCCTGCGATCCTCTCAGCTATCCAGTGAGTCCTCGCTGCTGTGTGGCAACAACACACCCAAGTCCTCTGCCCTCCTATAGGTTACACAACCAAACACTTGGCTTACTTGCTTGATTACAACATGCCACGATGGCAATTTCATTTTTCCTTGCCTTGCTGGGTCGCTTGCCATGTGTGGCTTATGGACCCATTGTGCACCCTTCTGGTGATCTGTGTTAAAAAACCAAGCAGGTGCAGGTGGAAAGAAAGGCTGCTGAAGAGGATCTGTCTTATAAAAGAAAGACTGAAGGAGCTTGTGCTAACAAAGCACGAAGCGTTGCTTTAGGCGACGACTATAAATGCATCCATGGATGTAAGATAAGTGTCAGGGAGCGAGAACATTGGTATTAGCACAAGATCAGCTGGATACATATCAAGGGTGAACACATTTAGACTAGAAACTAGTAGAAAGTTTCCAAATTATCTGTGAGAACACAAAACATCTGGATATGCCACAGAGCTGGAGAAGGCCTCCAGGGTTACTGGCGGCCGCGGGCTCCACTCCATCTTAAAACTGGTTAGCTTTCCATTCGTTCCTCTGTTTTAAAATAAGTTTCCTGCTCTTCTCTCATCCACGCCCCAAGCGGGTGCCTGGGGGAGTGCTTCGCCCTCTCCCCACCATCCTCGTGCCCAGAGAGGTGGGCGCACAGGGAGGCAGCCCAGCCTGCCCTGGCTGCAGCACACCCGGAGCTGCCTTCCCTCCTCTCCACTCTCTCAGACGCTTTGCTTGGGCATGTTCCCAGCTCAAATAAATCTAACTTTCCAGGATCTAGAGAGGGAAGCTGACCTGGCAGTGCCTGCACCCTCCGAACAATACAAGGATCCATCACGCGTGAATCACGGCACTTGGCTCCTCCCGGAGCACCACAGGCTATTTATAAGGTGCCTACAGAAGGCACTGAAGAAAAACAAAGTTACTGGGTTCAATTCACAATACAGGGCTCTTCAGTCTCAGTAGGAAAAATGCTAGGGCACTGCAAATCAAAAGCAACTGCAAAACACTGGTTTACCCTTTAGGACCAGGAACTGGGAGTCAGAGGGCTGGTTTTGTCTCTGCCACTGACACTATGACCTCAGGTGAGTCACTTCAGCTCTGCTTCCTTCCCTTCCTTCTCCCACCGCAGCTCCCTGCAAGCATTACAGCATCTCTTCTTGTGCACTGGAGTGGTACCCAGCACAACAGAGCCCCAGCACCCTGCAGAAACACATCACCATTAACATCCACTTATTCTTCTAGCCTTGGAAAAAACACTCCAGCCCCAGCATACCCAAAAGCTTGAAGACATTTCAAGGTGGGAAGCAAGCTATTGGGATTTCAAATTCCATTACATGAAAGGCAGATTTTGCAGTGGCTGTAACAAGCCTGCCCTGGAGATTGGCACGTTTTTAAGCAGCAAGGCGGGCGATGTAACCCGTCAGCAGCGGCTGCAGTTGGCTTCCTTTGTTCACCAAGCCACTTCCATCCTCTCACATACATTCTCCTCACTGCAAAGGACGCAACGACCACCACTTTTATCAACATGCATATTGCAGTGCCGTCAGCAGCTCCTTAAGGTTATTCCCTTTTGTTTTCGGTTATATTTATAAACCCTGTGCAGAGTTGCTATGGTATCTGTTACCGTCAGTCCAATTGGTATTCAGAGCATTTCCTCTCACCTTCACCATTCCAGTGACCTTTACTTCACAAGGAAGATCTCATACCATCAGCCTGTTCAATTAGATGTCACACAACACGCTGTGCAAGAACACCCACCGCTAAGCAAAAGAGGGCTCTGTGGAACCAATTCATCTGCAAAACGCTGTCTGAGAGACGGATAAACAATGGTAATTATTTCAAAACAAATTGGAACCAGAAAGCGCAACCCAGCAGTGTAACTGCTAGACAAAAAGGAAAGCCACAAAAATAAGAAATTTCAGCTCCTAAAGTCTCGGATACTCCTATATCTTCCTTTAGGCAAATATTTTTCTACCTTTCTTGTTCTCTAAAGTCAAGTTCAAAAAACTCTTACTTCCAAGACAGCTTCTTTTACATCAGTTGAACAACTTATGCAAGCGACTGCTCACAAATGGGAGCAACGTAGTTGTAATCTGCTGGTTAGAATTTCTCTCTTTGTCACACTAATATTCTATTTTAAGAGACTTTGCACAAAGTTCCGCTAGTTGCTGTACAGCAAGACAGCCAAGCAGGATACATGATGTTTCTCCTCCCAAAACAAGTGTGCTGGGAACGGTCTCAACAGCTTCATGTCCCAATCGGAACATGAGATCCCCAAAGCCCTAACCCAAACACTGAACAAAAAAAATGGCTTCCCTATAACTTGAAGAAAAACGTTCCTACTACAACAAAGTCATCAATACACAGAAGCCAGAAAACGGAGCTTGACCATGCTACAACCCTAACGCTGTCCTTGCAGTAGGGACGGGAACATCCCAGCTCTTTGCCTCTTCATAACAAAACCAGAACTTTTCTAGTGGCACTTTCTTAGCTGTTGAGGCAAATGTTTTTGTGTTGGGCAATTAGGTTAGCCAACGCATCCCATCCTATGTGCTTTAAATGCTAGTTGGAGCCTTTTAAAGAACAGGAAATTCCCTGGAACTGTCCCAGACACCTAGATGCAGACGTGGATAGGAGCATGGTGCTTCAGCCGGTCAGAAGACAGCTCTGTAATGCACACAAGGAGTTCCCCTGCAGGCACCGAACAGCCGTGCATGCAGTGGGTCAGACGGACAGGTCACCACTGGTGTACAAGACCAGGCTGACAAGAAGGCAGACAGGGTCAAACACACCTGTGCTATGAAGATGAGCACATCACTTGCTGCTGCAGCTCTGCTAGCTAAGCTTCGCATGGAAGTCAGGCTCTGGAACATGGGTGATTTTGGTATCTGCAGCCATGGCCAACATTTTGCACAATGCTGTCATGAAACAATGTGAGCAGGGAAAAAGACCATGTGCCCCATTCTCTGCATTGAAGCGTCTCACTGCCTCCAGCTTACCCCTGGCTTGTAACCAGGTGCCAGGAGCACGGGCTGTGCAGCAGATCGGACAGGACCATCCTTTCTCCTAGCCACAGGAGAAGCAAGCTTCCGATACTAAATTCTGACGACCAGCCTGTAGCTACGATTACCTGGAGCGTGCCAGGTCTTCATTACATCAGCCTTTGCTGTCACCAGCATGGGTGGCTTTATACAGCCCATTTACTCCATCAGAAGGCTACCAAGACTGCTCCCCCCTGGCTTTGCTGCAGTCTGTGCCGACACAACAGCGACACCAGCGCATCGCTCGTACACCTCCAGGCTCCCCGCTTCCTCCCTAGCACCACCGTGTCACCCATATTTTCATCATGTTCTTACCCGTAACTGCGGATCAGAAAAAATCTCAGTCCATGAGGTGATTCAAGAGAGTCTATTCCAAAAACAGACAAAAGTTTTTTCACTGTTTCCTCTGCTGCTTTTACCTCCTCATATCTGGATCGTACAGCTCAGTCTTTGCTCGCTTGACATGTAGGACTTCTTTACACCATGCATGTCCTTTCATCTTTTCCATGATCAGAACAAGTCAGTGCACCTTTCCTATTGTGCAGCCTCTTTTAAACTGGGGTGAGCTGAACTTTTTATGCAAAGATCTGACCTCTCCCAAAATTCCTTGATCAGCAATTTCCCTTGCTCACTTTTTCATGTTTGAGGCATTATGAAACACTGGAAACTACACATACTTCCATAAGGAAGTTAGTGAGAAAATTCAAATAATCAACTCAGCCCCAAGAGACGTAGGGTCTCTTTCCAACTTTGAAAGCTCTTTCCTAATAGAAGTTTTGCTTTTGAAAGCTTTCTGGTGAGCAAGCAGCTGATGATATAGTTTCTCTAGAGCCTGATTATACGTTCAGCCCAGGGGCAAGCAATAAAAAAAAAAAACCTGTCCAGCTGAGTGAAGTCTGAATCAGGTGCTAACACTGAACATCTGCTGGGGCCTCTGCTCTCCTCTCCCCCACCCTCCATCCATGTGCTGGGCACTGCAACATTCACCATTTTATAGCCTGTGGCAATGAAAGGCCAATTTAAGAGGGAAAGCATTGCTGACAGTGTTATCCAAAAAAGACCAGGCTCTGCTTTAACTGCTCTCCGCCCAGGACTTTGGTGAATCCAACACCACTGTGACATGCTGAAAAAAATCTGCTTTGTACGGCAGCCTTTGGAAACAGTTACAGAAAAGCAATCATAGGCCTAGAGACAAACAGACTCTACATGTACATTTATTACTTCATACAATCAAATTGCTTATTGTACAAAAATCAACAGTGCCACCCAAGAGGGTGTTCACAGATGTTTAGAAAGAGACACGTAAACATAGCTTTAAAACATGTTTTTATGTAATGTAGGCACAAACTACTGAAGCACCACATATTGTGTGCGTATATACATGTACACACATACACGCGTGTATGCAGCTCCATACACATACAGACAGACTGAACAAGTTGTTGCAGCAGGCTGTGATATGCTAGTACATTGCTCTCTGATGAATCAAACGTCCCTAAATAAGGGTTTCCCCTAGAGGGATGTGAGCTGGACTTGCACTGAGCCATAAGCTCATCCTTAGGGTCTTGCCTTGCTACCGCTGTTGGCCCGGCCTTCCTTTCCTGGCTTCTCCTTGCTACTTCCCACTGTTGGCTCCCTTCTTGAGATAATAACCCAACCTCCAAGCCCACCTAGGTGAGTGTACCGGTGGGACTTGGTGGAGATGTAAGGGTCAGCATACAGGGTCAGACACCTATGCTGAAGAGTCTCAGAAAGGAAGGGATGGTCTCTTTCTTGCAGGCACCTGAACTAGAGGGGCCCAAGTCACAGGTGTAATGCTTGGGCACAACCATCATACAGATAAAGATCTACGGCCTGGGAACTTTCACTTTCCTGTTCTGCAGCAGTAAAGGATAGATGGACCTGTACAGAAAAAACACATTTGGGATAGAAATCATGACCTTTAGAGAAAGACTGCAGCACCTGAATAATTCCCACTAGAGGGAATGTCCAGTGTAGTGAATTTTGGTTACCATGCCAGAGGGTAGTTTAACACCCCAAGGTAGAATGTTCATCAAAAAGCCAAGGAATGACATTTTTGCTAAACATTGTGCTTTCATCAGCAGCAAGGGCCCTGCTGCTTGCAATATGAAACTGAGAAAAGCGGTAGTTACACCTTCCTAAGTAGCACCTGCTGAATCCAACACCGCTCTCAGGAAGCTGGACGGTTTGAGTTATTGGCATTCCTGTCTGTTCCCTTCTAGATCTTGCCTACGTAGACTAAGCTCCTCGGGCAGCAATGGTCTCACTAGTGAGAGCCCCTGAAGCACTAATCTGGCACTGGCCATAGAATAGTCTTATAGCTTTACCTGTTTCTACTGCAGTAAAACCAAAACCAAAAAAAAAAAAAAGAAAAAGAATAACGGCTGCAGCATACAGCTTTCATAAGGAAGAAAAATGATAGACTGTGGCAATGCTTTTAAAGCTTTCTCTCTATAAAGATTCAGTTATTCCCTGGGAGGAACAGACTGGCCCTGGTAGGAATTAATCCAAAAGATTATAAAGAGTCAACATGGCTTTGTGCTTGCTCACCTTTTACTGCAGAGAGGACTGCTCCTTTCAGTCTGACAGCTGCAGACATTGTGAAGCCCAAGGGCTATACTGTGCCGTTGGTACAAACTGGGCAGGCAAGAAGCAACTGGAGCTTTTATTCTCCCTGTAGATGAAGAGGAAAAAGCTGATGTTCTTCCTGCACTGACCTTCCTGGCCGAGGGTGTAACAGGGCCAGTGGAGATGCTCTGTCCTTGGAAAGATGTGAACAGCAGTTGTGTCTCAACCAGCCTGGGGGTCCCAGAAGGTATATTTCTGGAGTGCCACGTGGAAACATGCCTCTGAAGCCCCAGCTGACTTTTATATCAAATGTAAGATTGACAGAAACTCCAAGATGTTTCTCCATGCAAATTAGTGGAGCCCTTGAAAATGACAGGATCAATCCAAGGTGCAGTCTTTACACAAAGAAAGAAAAAGGAATGCTGGCAGACAAAGCGGAGACAGTAACACAACCGCAAAAATTGCTCACATATGAGCAATAATCAGATGGACGCTGCAGAGTTGTCAAGCACATATCCTGACAGTCCTTGCTACTGAACAGGAGACATGCTCAAGAAGCATTTGCCTTAGTGGTTCACATGTCACGCCCCAAGAGACCAGTGTGCTGGATTATGGATGTTACTTGGAACTACCAAGAACTAGCAAAAAGGAGCAGTAAGGACATACTCCCATCCAAGAGGAAGCGGATGATTCTGGATACTTGCCCTAATTTCCTAAAGGGATCCCTTTCTTACTCCAGCTCACCACATCTGGCTATGCCACCAGGACTCTCAGCAGAAAGTCAGAGGGCACAGCACCCACTGAACTGTACAGCAACTCAGATCCAACAAGATACTTTGCGTCTAGCTCACAAAATCACTAAGAATTTCAGAGCTTGCATATTCCTCTGTAAATTTGACCTATCCTTCTCATTCCTACCATGGGAAACCTTCATGTGTCAGACTCGCAGCTCGAGTCTGTGAAAAGCCCACACTGTCAGCATGACTGTTATGCTCCAGAGAGAGGATTTCTCTTGCTAGAGTTTATAACCCAACCCTTCTCATCCCTGCACTTTCATTTGGGAAGGGAAGAAACAGATGAGAACATAAACGAGATTCCACAGATTATTCCCCGCCCCCCCCCCCCAAATCAATTGCATTTATACATTTCTANNNNATTTATACATTTCTAAGAAATCTTCATTTAAAAAAAATAAACTTTTAACAGTTCTGCAACATAAGTGCAAATTCCATTGCCTAGTAACGCTAGGAATGGCTTCAGGCCTAACTGGAAGAACTGGAAGTCCACAGCCATATATTTTAAGGACAGTCTTGATATTAGTGTCTTTACTGTACTAAATTCCTGCTACTTAAATAATAATATCTAGAAAGCACAGACAAAGTATAGGATTCTACATAAACATAAAAGTGCACAATATAACTTAAGTCAAAGTGCCTACTCGCCAAACTGGTACAAACTAAGTTCAGAGATCAAGCATGGACTGAAAGCAGTCAAAGGCCCTTTTCCTCTCCTCTCATTTCCATTGGGAGAAGTCACAAGCAATATCATTCTGGTCCGAAGTGACATCGATGCCAAACGGGTGTACAAGAGCAGAGAGCTGAGCCCATGTCTCGACGGAAAACTGATCCTCACTTCCTCTGTGTAAATGCCAGTTAAACCACAGGCTTTGCTCTGAAAATCTAAGCAGCAGAATAGCACCAGGGAACAGCAATTTCAATGCCACATTCAGGGGAGGCAGAGTCAGCGGCTCAACAGAAACGTAGCACTTCGAGCAGGGGGTACAGCGAGCCCTTGTTACCTCCTCTGGAGTCACATACCCCAGCTGATATATTGATTCCAGCCATGAAAGATGATTATTAGAAGGTAAATAACACTGCTATTCATTGGGAAAATGAAAAGATTATTCTCAGAAGTATAATTTTTCCCTTCCTGTTCGTCTGATTTTACTATTTCAGACATAATTTTTATTATTATTTTTTTTTTTTTAAACAATATCAGCTCATTATTGTGTTCACTCCCTTTAAAGGCAAATGGAGTTTAAAAGATCTTGTCACCAGAAGGGGGATGGGACAGGGGAGAGGCAGACCTTTTATTAAACCTTTAAAAAGATTTCTAACTCATTTTGCAAGTGAAAACAACAAAAGCCATAAAACTCTAGCAATGGAGAGCTGTCAGTGAGATTAAGCAGATCCAAACTCCGCCATCCATTTTTCATACTTCTCCAGGTCTGCAGCAGAAACAGATTTGGAGATTTTCTTCAGAGCCAGCTCAAAGTCCCCCTTGGTAACCGGCATCTGAAGTTCCTCTTTAGAAAGTGCCCGAATCTCTTCTGGAGTTAAGCCGTTAATACGCCGTCTCATTGCCATTAAAGAGGCATCCCTGGAAATACAGGACAATGTATGGGAGCTAATTGCTAGCAGCATGTGCTGCAAGTCTATGAATTTTGATTGTATTCTCTTGCTAGAAACCACTGGCAGGAACATTTAAGAGAGCATTTATTTACTATAGAAGATGCAGTTCACATCTTTGTTAGCATCCATGTTCCCAGATCCCAACATTAATTCTACATAAAGAATGCATTGGCACCAAAACCCATTTAAGCATATGGCAAATGTGCAGAGATAATTAAAACTATAAAACTGAAAGCCTTTTACAATGATTCATAGAGATGAAGTTTTACATCTTCAGCACAGGAAAGGGCAGGGTGGGAGTGGAACTGCACTCAAGGATATATATATTTTTTTCTTTTTCAAAAGTACTATGGATTTTGCAGACCTCTCCCCATGCCACTAAGATTTCAACCTCCTCCCCACCATGCAGCCCCGAAGGACAGCCAGCGAGCGTCACGCATCAGACACTAATGCCATGTGGCCCTGCAGGGCTAAGGCCACCGACGCCTGCGGCTTCTCATGCTCTACCTGCTCTGCCACTCCTCCTCGGCTCTGATGCTGCCAGTGTGGCCCACTGCCACAGAGAGCGCTGCTCAGTTCTCATACCATGGCTCACATGCAGCTTGAAATTACATTTTCTCTTTCCCCCGGTTTTTTCCCAGTAGGGGATAACAGAGGCCTCAGGGAGAACAGGTAGTTTAACTATTGCACTGTGTGACACACACCAAGTTTTCAAAACCATGGAGTCGTTTCACAATTTCAGCAAAGCAACAAGGAAAAAAAATTCCCAAGCCATCTTCTTAAAGGATCAGTTTCTCTTGGCAGGAATCCTATCTCTATAAAGGATGAAGAGCTCCTATTGATAAGTTTTTTCAAATACCTATCCTCCCCCAGAAACGGCTCATTTGTCAAAAATTGAAACAAGCTGTAGGAACAGGATGGAAACAAAATCAATACTAATGCTGTATACTATCTGTAACACCCTTGCACCTACAAAATTCAGACAGAAATTAAGACACTGCTGCAGTGGGGGCTGTCTAAACACAACATTTGGAAGCCCCAGAGAAGCAGTCTATGAAAAGTTCTTTTCCATCAGAAAATTACAAGATTCTAGGTCTTAAACTCATGGGATTTAAGAAAAGAATCCAAACCTGTTTTGTGCTACATTAATAAACATTCAGTAAATGCAGACAAGGGTAACTTGAGATTTGCTCAGACTATTTTTTCCTCTTAATATCTGAGCAAATTTGATCACATCTCATGCAAAACACTACAGTGTTTAGATTGCTCCACATGACAGTAATGCACAGTTGGAGTAAACAGATTTGGGCCCCAAAAGTAGTCACTGTTAGTTTGGCTTCAGCTGTCGTGGGTACTGCCTTTTATCATATAACGCAAACGATGGCTTGCCATGCAGTTTTATTTGCAAATTAAGAGAAATGAGATACCTGCAAACATTAGTGATGTCAGCACCAGAATAGCCTTCTATCTTCTCAGCAATTTCTTCAAGGCTGATATCAGGATCCAGTTCTACTTCCCGAAGATTAATCTTAAGTAGATCTGCTCTGCCTTTTGCTACAACATAAAAATATTTGTTTGAAGTCTTGCAAGAGTAACATTTTAAAAAATACAAACACAACTTAGATTTTTCAGTGAAGAATACAAACAAAACAGTTGAACATAAGAAAAGGAAAGAGACAGAAGAAATGATAGTAAAGTGTGCAATCAAATACAGTAGAGTATATGGTTTAAAGCTGCATATTAAAACAGCATACTCTAGTGACATTTCCCAAAGTCATACATCATTAAAAACGCCTATTATGCCTTAGGTTACAAAGCATTTGGTGACACGCTACCCAAAGGCACTAAAGCACAATCCTACAAATGTCTGCTTCTTCTCATATCCCTTGGATTCACTCTTTGTTCAAGGGTTTGATTGCGTATTATTCACACAGTTTCACCAGAAACACAATGAGGATTCTATTAACAGAGCTTTAGACAACACAAACCCCCTAACTACAGGCTGAACTTTAAGCATGTGTTTAAGCACTTTACCCAGTTGGGACCCAAGAAAGCTGCTGAAGCCTGATAGAAAACAGATACATTAATACAGTAAACATATTAATATATTTACAGTACATATGTCCTGGCATCCCACTTTCAGACCTAGGTGCTGGGTACAGACAGTGATAACCAGCTGTGTAAATGAGTACTTATGCAGCCAATTAACCATTTTTCTTGTGGAGAGCACATGCATATGTGCATTTGGGTACATACGCTGAACAGTCTGGGCTTATAACAGGGAATTCGCATTTGACAGCACAGGCCCCAGTGTTACTCTGAATAATGGTGGTAAAGCAGGGGACAAATGCTTCCCTGGCTTTTGCTGTACAGAAACACAAACCAGCTCAGCATCTTTATTTCTACAGCAACCAATTTTTATGACTTAGAACAGAGGACAACCATGACAGAGGAAGTAGCACTAGGAAAAGCCAGAAGTCTGAAGGAAATATCCACACACGTTTTAATCACTGATGCCCCTAATTAAAAAAAAAGGGAAGGGGGGTGGCATCAATCACACACAACTGGCACTGGCTATAAAATGGGGACTTATTATTGGAAGACCGCATGCGGCATACCTGCCGAGAGCCTCTTGTATCAGAGAATAGTCTTCTAATTTTTCTATTGGGATAAGCAAGCCGCTACAGTATTTCAAGAATGAAACACTGTAGAATATATACTTGCATCAAATTCCCCCATATAAAGGTGTATATATGACACATTGTATCTTTTTTTTTTCAATTAAATTGCCTGACCACATCAAATGACACAGCACAGCTATAAATGCTTCATTTAGACTTGCACAGAACAGCTCAACTCTCTTATATACTGAATACATGCAACAGAACATCAGACTGGAAATAAAACAGGAGCACATCTTGTATGTTGTCCAGGATGTAATCTACTGTGTCAAAAAACAATCTTGTTTAATTAGAAACAAGAGCAAGAGCTGATAGGATTTTAAACTAATTGGTCATAAAGACAGGCATCCTGTTAGGAGCTGTTACCGCCTGTAACCTGCACAGACAAGCTGTAGAACTATTAAGTGTCCTTATACCTGCTAAACTCAATCACAATTGCTGTCACCACGAACACGCATCTTGTTATCTTGAGTGCTCATGCAGGGAGATGAGGCATCCACTGTACCAAGAAGAAATAAAGCTATGCAAACTTCAAGCGATAAGAATCTCAAAATTAATAGGACAGGTGAATGACAGCTAGGAAAGACAATACAAGCCAAGATGTCTTGGGGCAGGAAAGCAATCAGCCTGCTGCATTCTGATTGACTCGAAGCCTAGTCACAGAGGCGAGCAAGTGGTGATTTACAAGGAACTAAGCCTGTAAGTGAAAATTCATGGATCCACTTCTTTGCATTTGTCTGCAAGGGCACAAGTGCATTTGCAGAATTTCTTAACATGTCCAAAAGCTGCCTTTGATGATCACTCAAGGATTGACTGTTAAACATTTAAAATAATTCCAGGCTCATTAAAACTAACTCTCTTTCAAAATGTAAAAACCCATCAATGGGCTTGCAATGAAATGCAGCAGCTCTTCGTTTTTAAGCCCCCAAGCAAGTTTTGTTTTTTTTTTCCCCTCTCACTCTCTTTAAAAATAAAGCAATCCAACCAAATGATTAACTCCTGAATTTCACTGCTCATCACAAAAAACATCAAGATTCCTCCCAGATCCAACAGTCCTGGAGCAGTCCTAAGGTAGTCTTGCGAAGGCCATTTTAAAGCAAAATGCTCATACCAAACATACCTGTAGGCAAAGGTATATAAATCCTCTTTTCCAGTCTCCTTCGGAGAGCTTCATCAATATCCCAGGGAAAATTGGTAGCAGCTAATACCATAACCATCTTGGAAGGGTCATCATTTTCCAGAGCACCACCTACCCCTGCAAGCACAACAGTTTGGAGAAATTTCACTCCGCCATTCTTCTCGACCGAGATGCTTGCTCAGAAACACTGCAAATGTTGCAAAAGCTCAAACAAAGCTCAGCAACTGCTCCATATGCCCCTAGTGCCGCTTTCCAGATTTCTCTGGCTTAGATGTGGCAGGACCAATATTGCTACAGAGTGGGGGACAGTTCATTCTTTTGCTGAGTCAAGGAAGGGCTTTTTCTGACAGCGCTAATAACACAGTCATACGTGAGTGTAGCACTGCTAGCCACACCAAAAATGCTCTCTCTGTCACGTTTGGCCACAGAAGAAACAGGAATCACTCCCTGGCCTCCCAAATGAGGCCTGCAAAGAAACGATCACTTGGAGGCAAAAAGTTGCCTACGCAGGGTTTTTACCACAATGAACATTTGAGGCAATTATAAATGGTGGATAAACAACTGCAATACAGAGGTGGTTATCAAAGCACTACACCACAAAATGTCTCCCAGATGGTGGTCTTTGCTATGTGAGCCTGCGCAGAACAGGTACTAAATATGACTAAACGGGTAATATTAGCTACCACCACAGCACACAGCAAAATCAGATCTGATGATGGGATCCCTGAGCCAGAGATTCTAGGAAAGAAATTTGTTTAAATTGCATCAAAAATAAGGACCTATATTAAACTTCACAAAGCTCCATTATCTGCTTCTCCCAGAGTAAGATGTCTCTTTTTAAGAGACAATTTTCCATCAAAATAGACATTTTAGAAAAAATAAAGCAGAGCACCTTTTTCAGTTATCTGCCTTCAAACACTCAGAAAATGCACTCCTCTCAAATTCTGCCTTACTTTTCCCCATAAAACCAGGTTTTCCAGATTGTTCAAGTTTTTTTTACATTCCCTTCTGTAACGAAACAGCACCCCAGCCCCAAACTCAGATCTAAGCCTGTAAACTTTACCGTCCATTTGCACAAGCAGCTCTGACTTGACTCTGCGACTCGCCTCATGCTCATCGGATGTGCCTCTGCGGCTGCAGATGGAATCTATTTCATCAATGAAGATTGTTGTTGGAGCGTAAAACCTTGCCTTTATTCAAATGAAAACATCACTATTAAGACTGCAGCAGCAAGCACAGGCCCTCATCAGACCATGACCCTGTTCAGCTAGAAATACCATATACATATCTTCCCTGCTTGTCACATGAAAATAATTCAAGATCTTGATTTACAAACTGTTTGGCACATTCTTAAGCTTATACACTTTAAATTATACTCCTCAAGTCAGAGGTCTTTCAGCATTGGTTGGTTTTCCTCAGCAACCAATCTTGTAAAGGGAAAAAGGAACACAATCACCATAAAGGCAGTTCTTAATGCCTAGGTTTTTGTGCTGGTGAGGGGAAGGCACGGCAGACAGAAAGGAACTCAGTCTACCTCAAAAGAGAGTTTCAACTGAGAGTATGCTAGCAGTGAAATGAAGATCCTGAAGAGGTGAATGACCCTTCAGTATAGGTCCACACGGGCATGTCCTTCACACAGCCCACATGATGGACTACGCTCAAAAATTCACTGATAAGCTCGTGTGCATCACTCAGAACAGAAACAGAACTAAAATATATATTGCTCCTAGAATAACAGTTCCCAAGCCTTTCTAATTTCAAATTACTTCCTATTACTATGGGCTTGTTATCCCATACCTAAATAAGAACTGAATTTCTGTCAAGACCTCCACTCTACCTTTAGCTTGGAAAACACTGTCCTGAACATGGGTGATGAACCATTTCCTTCCTAATCTTCAACGACGTATCAGAAAAAGATGGATACACACAGATTGTCTTTTTCTATCTGGTTGAAGGGGTCTCAGTGCAGTGAACTCCATACTTTCAGCACGCTACTGGAGGGGCAGGGAACTGAAAGGGAGGTTCCTTCTCACCTTAGTGATCCCCAGATCACATCATCGAGGACATACCATTTCAAACAAGAGGCGGACTAGCTTCTCAGACTCGCCCCTGTATTTAGATGTCAGTGTAGAGGAAGACACGTTGAAGAACGTTGTTCCACATTCTGTAGCAACAGCTTTTGCTAACATTGTTTTGCCAGTGCCCGGAGGTCCCACCATTAGCACACCCTGAAAAGTGAAAACAAAGGTAATGAACAACAAATAAAGAAACTTAGCACTATAGTTCTCTATACTACATCTCAATATAATCCAAGATCTGTATTTTAATTGCTTAATAACATAATTGTCATCAGTGGAAAACAAAAGAATTCTGCATCATGAGAACAGCATGGAAGTATTCTGCAGCTTATTTGTCTTACCACTTCACTGGAATCAGAATCACAAAATCCAATAGCTGTTGCTGCAGCTATCACCTGGGAAGCAGGCAACAGATTTACAGCCTTGCTTTGAATCAGACAGAGCCTGGACTTGAACTTGGGCCTTTCCCAACTCACAAGTGGCTGCACAGGTGGATGAAGAGAGTGAATCATCATCTTTTTAGAACAAAGGCTCCTTCATGAAGAAAGTTCTACAGAAACCAAAATACTTTTGCAGAAAGTTGTGTTTGTCAGTAGAACATTTTTCTACAGAAAAACATTTTGCCAAAAAATCCTAACCATGCCCATGTATGAATCTGATTGATTTTTACAAGTTAGTATGCACAAGAGCATTCATTGAATACAAGGGTTTGTCATACTGTTTGATCTCTCCAAGTACTTCTGTGGCCAAAGTACTGCCTCTTACCACCTCCTGGTGGAAATGTCATCCTCACCACACTGATGGACGGCAGAACAGCATTGCTGTATCTGTTTTACAGATAAGCAACTGTGGCTTATGTGGACTGCCACTCAACCTCACCTAATATGAACCTCAATGATTGTTCAAAAAAAACTTTAAACTGCACAACTGGGCTACAATCATCACGTCCCAGGTTGGCACCCACATCATCAGGCTGCCTTTCTATCTGTGCTGTCTGAAAGAGAGGGTAAGGAGCACACATCTCTCCAGCTCAGCACAGTGGTGCAGTTGACACGACAGAAGTAAGGGACACCATCCAAAGGCACCTGGACAGGCTTGAGAAGTGGGCCCACATGAACCTCACACAGTTCAACAAGACCAAGTGCAAGGTCCTGCACCTGAGCTGGGGCAATCTCAAACATCTGTACAGACTGGGCAGAGAATGAATGGAGAGCAGCCCTGCAGAGAAGGACTTGGGGGTACTGGTGGATGAAAAACTGGACATGAGCTGGCAGTGTGCACTTGAAGCCCAGAATGCCAGTCTTATCCTGGGCTGCATCAAAAGAAACGTGGCCAGCAGGTCGAGGGAGGTGATTCTCCCCCTCTACTCCACCATCGTGAGACCCCAAATGGAGTACTGCAGTCAGCCCTGGGGCCCCCAGCAAAAGAAGGGCATGGACCTGTTGGAGTGGGTCCAGAGGAGGGCCACGAGGATGATGAGAGGGCTGGAGCACCTCTGCTATGAAGAGAGGCTGAGAGAACTGGGGTTGTTCAGACTGGAGAAGAGAAGGCTGCAGGGAGACCTCATTGCAGCCTTTCAATATTTAAAGGGGGTTTATAAAAAAAGATAGAGAGCAACTTTTTACAAGGGCATGTAGTGATAGGACAAGGGGTAATGGTTTTAAACTGAAAGAGGATAGATTTAGATTAGATATTAGGAAGAAATTCTTCACAATGAGGGTCGTGAGGCACTGGAGCAGGTTGCCCAGAGAAGCTGTGGATGCCCCATCCCTGGAAGTGCCCAAGGCCAGGCTGGATGGGGCTTTGGGCAGCCTGATCTAGTGGGAGGTGTCCCTGCCCATGGCAGGGGGGTTGGAACTGGGTGGTCTTTAAGGTCCCTTCCAACACAAACCATTCTGTGATTTACTTATCACTACACAAGCAGGTTTGTAGCTAGACAAACAGTGCTTTCAGGACCCACGTTAGGATTGTAGCACCAAGACTGGTTAATCACCCTGTCTATAAAGCAAAGACATTTTTTAAGTGAGCCACAACAAAAACAACACAGGTTCCTGAAGATAAGCGTCTCCCTCCATCATGAGGTTACTGCTGACTCTGAGGACTAAATCATGATAACATTTTTAAATAGTTATCTTCATGAATAGTCTTTCTAACCCTTTCAGCAGCAGTGCTGGGACAACACACTGTTCCATTTCCTCACAGCACTAGAAAAGGGCACTGTGATTCTGAGCATGCTACAAAAATGTAGTACTCAAGCAGTTGTTTTCCCCCCAACTGCAAGATCTTATTACATGCTAACAAGAGTTTCCTAAAGTTGTACTGTGTTGCAAGGGTAATCAAATTAGCTAGAATTAGAACTGCACATCATAATGTGCTTTGCAATTAATATCTTACATAAAATGCCACAGCAATAAAGTATCTGTTAAATGCAAGCCACATAGCAAATTAGATTTCATCTGTTCCTCTCTAAAATTTACTTCAAAAAGCACAAAGAATGACATGGAAGAGATCTATAAAAACAAATCAACCGGGAATGCAATTATTCAAAAATGTCCTATTCAAAAGCAATAGCCTCTCTGTACTCCATTTTCCATTAACTCTTAATACCTTTATTGCCATTTAACACTTAGCTAATGCAAGCTCAACATACATTCATCGGTAAATTAAGTTAGAAATGTTCATACTTCCTCCATACAGCTAACAGTCCAATGTCACTCTTCAGGCTGCTCAAGGTTTCCCAAACTCCAGGGCAGCAAGCATGAAATGTAAATCAACTCTTCTTCTCCCCATGAACATTCAGACATATACTGTGATTCAAGTTGCTCCATAGTCATACTGATATTATAATAATATTGCAAGTACAAGCTTGGAGTGACTGGGTGAAAATTACTCAGCCTGTGATAGGCAGGTCAGAGATGACTTACTGTTCTCTCTGAGTTTCAGATATGCTTATTTAATATTTTAAAACAAGCATCACCTCAGTTCAAATCACACTTGATCCCTGTGTTTGACAAACCGCATTTACTGCAAGACCTAGTGATACAAGGGGCTAACATCATTTTTTTGGATGTTGCTTTGGTCCTCCATTATTCTGGAAGGTCAAGTTCCAGCTTCAGCTACAGATCCTGCTCACTGCTGAATTCAAAGCCCATCACTTTGCACCTCCTGTGCAACTAGTACAGTGAGCATTACCTAGCACAGGATACTGGTGGCATTATATATGCGCCTAACACAGGTGCAAAGCAGCCATACCAGGTGCAAAGCAAGGGGAACACCAAGCTCCCTGGGGATAAAGAAAACAAATGTCAGTTAAAAACCAACAAAAAAAAAAAAAAAGAAAAAACACAACTCAAATTCTCAGCAAAACAAGATGTGCATGGCTGCAAGGAGAAACACATAGGATCAAGTTGCTCTCTTTGCAACTAGGAGGCTGCCACTTACTCACTAGTTAAAATCCTTGACAAACACAAAGACTTCTTTATTCTTCCTCTAAGGCTCTGTTAATCCAAAGTATTCCAATAAGAAGCTGAAACACACCGCAGGGAGTAAGTGTTTTGATGAAATCACCGCGGGGTTACTTCTTGTTGTTGTAACAATCACTAGCAGAGCAGTGGGAAGCACAGAAAGCAACCGGGCCTTCTTGGCATAAAACAGTTCAGAGAAAAGGAAAAAGCAAGCCTGTGGACACTCAGAAACCCACGGCTGCAACCACGTGGCACCTGTGTTGAATCAGGAAGGCAGCTGGCTCTTTCATGCAAGGCACTGTCCTCTGAATGCAGGGGCAAACTGAGAGGGCTGTCTTGGGAATTGTTCTCAGGAGAGTTTGAACATCCAAAACCAGATCTGGCTGTGTTTTCCCTGAGTTATTGTTCTGAATGCCTAGGCTCAACAAATGCCTGCTGCTACACTGATTACTGCGAGAAACAGCCTTCCCTTCAAAACTTCTCATCCTTGTAGCACAGTCAGAGGTCAACAGTAGGGAAAATACATGCTGTTCTATGTGAAAAATAAATTCAGGAGAGTAACAGCTTCACTAGTCACCAGGGAAAAGGCTAACAATGAAGGCTCTTCATGGACTCATCAGAAACCAATTTGCATTTCAGAACGAAGGGAGGAAATAATCTTAGCATTTTTTTCCATGTCTGCAACCACCTAGTTTTCAGAAGTGATACTGGCCAGCAAGAAAAGATAATCTCATGCAAAGAGAGAGACTAACTCTGAAAACCAGGCTGTTGTTTCTCTATCTGCTGCCGCAATATTTGGAGACAGGGCCAGAGGCACTCTTCACATTCCCTGCAGCCTGCTGAGATACCTGTCTTAAAGACAGATGGCCACTACATCCTGTAGGTGTGTTAACAGTCTGCAGTATAGCAGCTCTTCACCCCCTGAAAAAGTTTTTAAAGACTGGACAGATGGGGCCACTGTAGCCTAAAATGAGGGAATGGATCAAGTCCCTCTATGCCAAGAGGAAAGGAAAGAGATACAGCCACTCAATAGACACTAAAATCTCACTCTACACTTGTAACCCACAATATCTAGGCTTTGTCCAAGCTGATAGCTTGCTTAACCTCAAGCACACTGCTATTGACCACAAACAAACTAAATCCCAGAGGCCACACAGATCAGGCCCAGAAGGTGTGCTGACTCTAGGTTTGGACTTATCTCCTTGCAACTCACTAAAACCTCCATGAACATCCCTCAGGCAGCAATCTCAAAGCTCCTGCTGTTGATTCCAACCCTTTCAACTTCCTCTCTTTACTGTCTGTAGACACAAGCCCCAAGAATGACAAGTCTTCCACTCAACAGTTGTGAAGGACTTTGTTTCATAAATAAACAGCACAACGGAGATCTAGGAGCAGCCCAGGCTGGAGGAGGACAGCTTTGAAGGCCAGTCCTAAGTGTAAGTCAGAGAGGTATAAGGACCAAACAGGAAAAGACAGGGCAAGCGTTAGTAACATAAAGTCTGATGTATGCTGCTGAGCCAGCGTGCTAAACTACAGAAACTACTCATGTACACAGCATTCCCTACACATGCCATTTCTTTGGACACTCAGAATGACAGACAACTTGCAACAGAGTCTCTTCTCCCCAGTATATCACTAAATGCTTCCCCGTAATCAGAAGGCCCCTATGTTGTGGCTAGTTATTCCCAAAACAAGTGTTATTCCATCCCACAATCAAAGCAAGATAATTTTATTTTCCATTTACAGAAATGCTCAGCAACCTCCTTCCCTCCTTATTTTTAGCTCTGGGCAAGGCCCAGGCTTGGTTCACCTCTGTCCATCAGCCATCCCAGCTCAGCGCCATATCCTTGCTGTTGCCCTGCTCGCAGCTCACATTCACACTCAGTTTCTGCCACTCCAGCTGCAGCTATGCCCAGCTGCAAGCGTAGCTGTAAAGCTAAATCATCTCTCAGATTAGCCCCCTCTCTCCTTGTTTCCTTGCACCATCCGGCCTGCAGTTGCAGTTTGCAGTCGGCGTAAGAGAAAGCTGGTGTATGCAGAATAAAACAGTCCAACGACTGCTTTCCTCAGTGAAGTGTTGAAGAGCAGCCATCCTAACAAGCAGAGCTTTCCATTAAGCATTTTTGCTTCTCTCAATGTACCTTATATCCTTGTTCACATGTGCAGGCTGACACATAGAAAGCATTAACATCAAGAAGCAATGACAGAGTAAACACAAAAGAATTATTTAGTATAAAACCTGCATACACTTCCTGCTGTTTATTTCAGTGCATTTTACATGAATCACTGGATTTCATGAACAAATTCTTGAACTTTCCTGTTTGGCACTTTAGCCATCCACAGGCATCCACACGCTACAGCGGCAGACATGCATAACTACAGCTTGCCATTTATTCAAACACCAAATAAATCCCCACCTTCCAAGGTCTTCTGATCCCTTTGAAAAAATCAGGCATCCACATTGGAAGAACAACAGCTTCTCTTAATAATTTCTTGGCTTCTTCCAAATCTGCTATGTCATCCCTGTGCAAGAAGAGAAACTTCTATGAGATTCCTGTACAACAATATTTCTCTGCTTTTACACAAGGACAAACAGAAAAGCTTTTCACTCAGTACCATCTCTTTTAGCATGCCGGTATACACCTCATGAGAGCACTCGATAATCCCGTGACCTAAAACTAAACCCATTTGTGGAAGGTAGGGAAAAAATGATTTCAACTCAAGTTACTCTGAGCTGCTTAATTAAAAATTGTTTTGGATAATGTGAACACCAAAGCAGTATCTCTAAAGTTCTCTGGAGTATACTTTTATTTTGGCAGTACTTGCAATGGATGTGCCGCACATAAGCTTTTGTTGCTAACTGGTATTAACTGTAATCAAATTAATAAACTGTTAAAACCAAAAGACCTTGCTTTGCTCATTTGTAGAAGATTGCGATGGCTCCCTATTTTAAGGCTTAGGAGAAGAATAATTCCTCCCCTTCTCCACACTAGCAAAAACACTTCAACTGAGAAAATCCTCATACCAATGAATGCTTGGATTCCTTGAAACAATGTCCCTTTCAAGAGCTTCGACCAAGTCTTTGTCGTAACCTGCTCCATCAAATTTTGGAATTTCCCCATCACCAACACCTTCCTGGGGTATTTTCTTTCCCTAGAAGTGAAAGTCACACAGGCTCATAAGGACATTTTTCTTTGCACATATCCTTTACTAGTAATATACAGCAATAGTCTGGTTTGCCTCTGCTCAAGCCACAGGGAGGTATGAAGCTTTAACATAGCCATCACAGCACCATGATGGCCAGCAAAACCAATGTTTTCACGCCCTACACTCCATGAAGAGTCCCCAGACACCTGTGGTTGCTTCCACAACAGCACAATGTTTTCTTCATGGATGCAGCTCATAGTGATAAAACCCTACCAGACCTCATTAAATGTCACAGTGGGTGGGTTGGTTTTTTTTTGTTTGTTTTTGTTTTTAAATTAGCAAACCAGCATCTGTTAACAGTGCTAAACCGCTCTTTAGGCAACTGACACACTTCTTGGCCAGCTGAATGCACAAATGCATAACTAGCCCAACAACATAGACAGCGTCAGGACTTAATGCTGCATTACAACCTGGCTGAAGACCAGACCATCCAAAGCCCATTTTGGAGATGCTACATCTGCCGTATTACCTGCCAGAGCTAAACCAATGGCACCCCATCATGACAGAAGAAGCACACAAAGCTGTCACAACCACCATCTTTGATGGAGGAAAACCAAGAAGAATCTCCCCCATTGTTTAACTAAAGCTTTGTTGCCCAGCAATTTCTCCTTTCCTCAACTGCAAGCTATCCATTTCCCTTTTCTCATTCACAAGCCACCTCCATAAAGAGTTAAAAGCGTTTAAAAGGTCATATTTATTTAAGGACTGCACTGAAAGCCCTAAGGAAGCTCCCAAGTCATCCAGGCTTCTCTGAACTCCAGTAATTTCTGCAGCATGCTGTGACCCATTCAGCGACCAAGCCCAACCTTGCCTCTGCCCGCAACGGCCCCCGGTTTCTGGTTAATGCCTCCACAATGCCGTTGAGCTTACAGGGGTGAAGCAACGTTTTCACTTTGAAGCATTATGGCTTGTACTCCTCCCCTTGGGCCTCAGACAGAAACTGCTTCCCCTCCCGGCTCAACGGCAGCGTTCAGCCGTGCCTGAAAAGCAGCTGCGCTGTTTTAACAGAGGGGGCTGAGCAGGGAGCTACTTTAGGACTCTTAACTCAGCCTCTAAACACCATCAGCAGCAAGTTAAAGAATCCCAGCTGGCTGCACAAAAGCAGCCTCAGCAAAGGCGGACTGAGAGGCAGCTGGAGACACACAAATAACCTCATGGTGGAAAAAGGAAAAGGTAGCGATTACACCCCTCCTACCTGCCATTTGCCCACGAGGACGGTGAGGGAGCAATTTGTCTCCCCACTGTTTTTATTTCTTGCTTCCAAGTGAACTCTGTGTTGTTTAGTGCTCCCAGATCAGGGTTTTTGCAATTGAAATTAAGCTGAGAGCTGTGTTCAGACAAAAAGGTGGTGTCAAAAATGTAATGGCCTGTCATAAAAAGGAAATGGAGAGAAAAAGCCCTGTAGAGTTTGGAAGGTTTTAGAAGAGAGAAAATGGAATCCAAATGTAACTGTAAAAAAGAAAAAAAAAAAAGAAGAAAAAAATCACAGTAAAATAAAAGGTATTTGCTGTCTGTCTTTGTTACACATTTCTCTCATATCCCTCCACAATGAACTGATTTTCCTAACGGAAGAATTTTACTGTGCCTCTCAAAACGTATCAGCTGTTTTGCTTTTTCAGGGTGAAACATAGCAAAGGCAGCTCTAAAGTGCAGAATGCAGGGTGGGTCGCTCAGCTACTGCGCACGGTGGAGGAGGAGGCTGAAGCAGCAGCTCAAATCCATGGCCCCGAGGCAGACTCGCCTGTTTGCATGCAGCCTGTTTGCTGTGCGTGGGAAAAAAAGGGGTGAACAAATAAATCAGTGCAGGCGATGGTGGGCCCTCAGTGTGACACAGCTAAAAAAAAAAAGA
>VXAL01007861.1:249058-272538 GCA_013399475.1 Chauna torquata
GAGGGGAGGAGGGGAGAGGAAGAAAAGGGAGGAGAAGCCGGGAAAGAAGGCGCGGCGCAAGGAGGGAGCGCGGCTCGGAGCAGCCACGGGGCGGCAGCAGCGGGCGGCGGGCAGCGGCACGGCCCGGCCCCTGGGGGTGGCGGAGCCGCCGTACGGGCTGAGCCCAGCCCCAGCCGCAGCTCCTGGCCCAGGGCCACTCACTTTCCCTGCTTCCTGCGGCACGGCTCACCAGCAAAGCGAGAGAGAGGGGAGGAAACCGGGAGACGCGCTCTCAACATCGTGCTGCTGTCATTTTAGTGAAATTCAGTGGTTTGGGTTTTTGAGTTCTGGAATTAAGCGAAGATTTAAAGCACTTACAGTCTTCACCTGCAATACAATCGTTAACGTTGGTCCCAAATTGGTCCAATATTGCAATCCTCAGTCAGTAGGTGAGTGGAAACCAGAAAGAAAGAAAAGTCTGTCACCTGGGTCCAGGCAGCAGGATTGAGTTACACACTGTCGTAGGCAGCAAGCATAATTTTTCCAGTCATATCCTCATCCCTTTCCCAAAACTGCTTTAAATAAAGCTGCTGTGATGGCTTCTCCCTAAGGATGCATGGCATAGATAGAGGTGTACAGGACTGCAAGAGACTGCTCCCACCCAGTCCCCTCAGCAATCACATCACCCAAATTCTGATTTAAACACGCTGAGAAATCCATCAGGAAGGGGTATCAGACCACCCCACTGGAATAAAAATCTTGTTTCCAAAACGAATCTATTTCTTCTCTCGTACTAGGTTTGTGCATTGGTTTCAGCAGTCGGCTCTGAGGTGAGTCATCACCACCCTGACGTGCTTGCAGCATGCCTGTGCCCTCATTTACCAAACCAAATCAGTCTCCTCTGGGAACGCAGCTGAACACAGCTCCCCGTTCACTTTGGCAGCCCTTTTTCTCTCAACCTTCTAATATGAACACATCTTTCTGGAGCACAGCTGTTGAAATGCATGCAAAACACCCCAGCCAGTGTCTCACCAGGGTCACCTGTAACAGCATCCGTATCTCTTCGCTCTACCAGTACCACCTCAGCCAGCTGGGCCAAGGATTTCATTCGTGCTCCCCTTACTGTACCGTACTGCTACCTCGCAGCCAGCTGCCAACAGATCATTCATGCAGGAAAACCCTGGCAGCTGCAGTGACCAGAACTGGGTGCTGAAGACATGTTGCTCTCCTGCAGACTCTTCCCACCACACAGACAGCAACAACTGCCAGATGCACCCTGGCACCTCTTGCTGCCACAGCCAAAGGTGGTACCCGGCTGCACCTCACTCGGCAGCCAGCCCTTCCCATCACCGCCAGGGAAAAGGCGATGTGCCAAACAAAAGTTCAGCACAATGTGATTTCTGCTGATACATCCACGTCTTTCTTCTCCACAGCTACTGAGCTCCTGTCTTCTAGCAGAAGTTCGCGTTACCGTCTCCAAGTGCATGGCCTGCTGCTCTGCACCACTGAACGCCAGCCATCGCATTCCCATGACTCTTGCACAGACATCCAACTCTTCTTACATAACAGCCTCATCCTCCTCTGTTGGTGATGGTGCTTCCCAACTCAGTGTCATCAGCAAATTTAATCAGCACTTGCCTATTTTTTCTGCCAAGGTCATTAATTTAAATATAAAATAAGAGTCAGTCTCTGGTCTTGAGGAAATCCATAAAGAATTTGCCAGTTGACTGATACTTTACCTTTTGGTTTAAATTCCACTTGCTGCTTAATTCCTCCCCATCTCTTCTTCTACACCATACTCTTGCTATATTGACTAATTACACTTCCCACGTGGCATCCAGGTAGATTAATTTCTTTCTCTAAGACATTAACTAGAACTCTACAGAAAGTGCTATTAAAGGCAACACCTGTGCTTAAGAAACCCTATTTCACTTTATTCCACTTTCTGGTTACTCCCAAGTCTTTCATTTTTCCTCCATTCTAAATTTGTTCTAAAACTCTGCATACTGTGTAGATAAAATTAACAACTTCAGTTGGCCGTATCACTTTTCCTTTTCCCTTCTAAATACAGGCATGGTCAACACAACTCGCTATTCCCCTGAAACAATAGCAGACCCAGTAAATTTTACTGGGAATCTCTGCTCCCAACCCTGCCATTTCACCTACCAGTTCTTTCAGAGTTCTGGGATGGAGATGCCTGCCAGTCCCAATGCATGGAGGTCTATTTCCACCTACATGCAACTACTTCATCTCACATCCTTGTTCCTATAATCTGCCTTGCCTTTGCTTCTGATGTTGCATAGCAGAATAATCAAGCAAAAAAAAAAAATTAATATTTTTAAAGTAATATCTTGATCAATCTTAATATTCACTTCACTGATAGGGCAGCATGGCCCTTTGCTATTTCATATCCTTCACAACATCAACCATCCTCATCTGCTGAGGATCAAAAATAATCTGCACACTACTCCTAAAAAGTGTTCAGGTATGGTATTATGCAATTTCTAAAAGACATTCATGCTGCCTCTTTAAGCTGAACTATTGAACAGAAGCTAAAATTCTTGGACATGATACAGCAGAAGGTACCTTGAGAACCAGCCTAACAGTTTCCCAGGGAACTAAGAAGAAAGAAGCACTGGAAAGCAGTATTTTAGAAAAAGGAACATGTAATTATAAGGGTTTAGTGGATAAACACCATCCAGGCGTGTTTCAGTTCAAAATTATTTTATAGAGCACTACAAAAGGACATTTTACAGGCATAGTCAGGTTAAAACTCCTTATTCTAGGATGGTTACAGTCAGAATGAAAAGATGACATGGCCTGGAAAGGAGAAACAATGATAGAAGACTCCACACACACAGTGAGGCAAAATACTCCTAAAATATAAATACCATAGCTGTACTTATCTTCAAAAATATTACAAATAAATACACCTATTACCCTGTAATATTATAGCCAGGAAAGGGTACAACCTATTACACTGCAGCCAACATCTCAGGAAATGGGTATGTCATCCAAGTTCATCATATGTTCTAAGTAGTCTGAGCCAAGCACCCAAACCCAAGAACAAAAGAGTTGAAACAATTACTATGAGAAAACCGTTATCTGGTGACTTAGTCTGAAGCTTCAGCTTTGTCCCCATTGTTTTTAACTGAACATGAAGAGTTACTGAACCTTTTTGATCTGACATACTTGGCCACTGAGGTTAGCTTCTCTTAGCGTTACTCCAGAAACTGAAAACCATCAACATTTGCAAACTAAGAAAGGAAAAAACTGAAAGGGAAGTTAAACTTATTTTCATGCCTGTCTGTATAATATGGCAAGTTGCATTACCTTTTTTTGCTTCCCACACCTGGCTATTTACTCTTTCATTCAAATTTTTTTTCAAAGGAAAATCATGGATTCCTGACATAAATCATCAACACATGAGAAGTTATAACCTGGTGTGATTTTTAC
This sequence comes from Chauna torquata, assembly GCA_013399475.1. Taxonomy (NCBI): domain Eukaryota; kingdom Metazoa; phylum Chordata; class Aves; order Anseriformes; family Anhimidae; genus Chauna; species Chauna torquata. The sequence goes on from VXAL01007861.1 coordinate 252,494, forward strand.
ACATATACCCCAGACAAAGAAAGTAAAATAACCACTAAGCAACTAGAAAAATGCAAAAAGAAGAGCACGTTTTTTTTGAAGAGTAGGCATTAGTAGCTATTTTCCTTCTGCCACCTAGTGACCAATTTACTCAGATGAGGGTAGTGTTTAAAATGTACCGTGTTAAATGGAAGACCTTCACGACTCTTCTTCTGTCTGCAAGCAGCAGTGTTAACTAATTGCATTATTCCCAGAGACAAGTATTGTACAAGTCACGCTGTTGTGGGCTCCTTATAGTAAAGCCCAGTAATGCTCATCACCAGAGAGCTTCAAGAGCAGAGTTCAGCCTCATTAGATCAAAGGCTCCGAAGGCTCCACCTTACGCAAACACATCTGGTGAACCCGTCACGAACCACGATTCCAAGTCCCCATACAGTTGGCACAACCATAAATAATTTCACAGATCCTTACAAGCTTTTTATAGCTTGCAGGACACATACTTGTTATTTTAAATCTTACTGATCCAGAGTCAAGAGATTTCTAAAATGATTAAACTTGATCTGTGCAGTCACTCAGTGGCACTGCTACAGATGTGCCTGGCCCTACCTGCGAGTGGTAATAAAGGCTGGTATTACTTAATACTTTTCTCGTGTATCAGAAAAGCAATTCATGATGGAAAGAGTGCATCTTCTGAGTTTTCTGCACTGTGCAGATGCAACCTGTAACAGAAAGGCCACAAAGGGACTTCGAGGAAAACCGGACTAAATATTTTCTTATTTGTCTATCAAGATCTGTATAATACTGACTGCATGCCCCACAGGAAGGGGCTTCTTGTATCGTTGTCTGTTAGGAAAGCAAAGCCATTTCAGCACACTCTGGACTTGAATCATTTATACCATAGATTCCTCGGGTTCCCAGCTCTGACTCCACAGTTGAATTTAAAAATGCAAGCACCTCAAACAGCAATTTGCACACAGGCATTTCTCTCAGCCACAAAACAGTCCTTCCTAAATACCATTTGACATCATTACTTGACAGTGAATCACTGTTTCTCCTTTCAATTCAGCACTGCTTCTTTGTCATGGGTCTGCAGAGGAAAGAATCCCCAACTTATTCCAATTCATTTCATTGTTTGTCTTTTTTTTTTTTTAAAGGAGAAAAAGACAAAGCTTTTCCAAGAAGCATCTTCCTAAACACCATACTAAATACAAAAGCTTTTTCATAAACAAAAGAAAATTAAAGTTTCTAAGAGTTTGCTTTTGCTACTTCTCCTTCATATCATTTTCAAATACGTAATTTCAAATAATTTGGTACACATTTATGTAACATTATGTCACTTACAGAACTCCTAGACTTCCATGTACACGTACATTTCTCACTTCTGCGCTTTTTACATGGAAATCTTTATATAAGACCTGAATTAGACCCCTTTTTAAAAAAAGCAGGGAGGAGGCAGAGAAGGGACTTTACACTGACAGATTAGAGTCAGGATTATTGTTTTTTTTGTTTTATTTTGTTGTTTTTTTTTTTTAATTTGTATTTAGTAACTAAAACCACGAATGCTCCCCTTTGCCAGCTGTGCATGGTAACTCCTTCCCCCCGTGTTCAGCCCCATGTCTTACCTTGTCATCCCTCCCTCTAGCTCTCGGCTCCCTGTCACGGCTGCCTGCAGACTTGTCACTCCTCGACGCCGGGTGTGCTCTGCTCGCAGGCCCACGGGGTTGCAGTCCTGGGGAGTCTTTTCTCAAGGGCTTTGCTTCTCGGTTGGGACGTTTTATCTGAGGTGGGGCCCTAACAATAAGCAACCACAACAAAAACATGCCAAAAACAGAGTAAAAAGAACAATGTTAAGAAGGAAGGATTCTAGTATTTTATTAATGTCTTTAGTGAATTATCACGAAGGCTGACAAGCCCCTAAGTCTAATCTCTCAATATCTGTAAATCCAGCAACCTATTTCTGGTTCTGTCTAACATACAAAGACAGAAAAAAAACTCAAAAGAAAAGTTTCAACAGTGGGAAAAAATGATCGGTACTACAATATCAGCCAATACTATTATACCAATCGTATAACAAACCAGCACGCACGTAACAAGAAAGGAAACAACTTAGTAAAAGTCTTGGAATTGTAGTCTCTTCTGACTCTTAAATCACGAGAATATATCAGGCTACATTCATATGCACACATTCTACACAGCCAGAAGACATCCCTAGCGGAAAAAAAAAAAAAAAAGCAGCTGGCTAATAACTTTGACAGGCCCCAAAATAGAGAGAGAGAATTTTAAAATCATCCTCCTACCTCCAACTTCATTCCCCTGAGAGAAAATGTCAAAACATAAAAATTGCCGAGAAAGCAAAAGCAAACAAAACCAAACTGCAAGCACCTGTACTTATGTGCATCACCCATGATGTCAAAGGGAACTCAGCAGTGGCACGAGGAGGCGGAATTTGTTTTTATGATGAGGTGTCAGTCATTTTGCCCTAGGGATCAGACTTGAAACACAGAACTGAAAAACGTGGCCAGAAATGTCACCCAACTTTAACTAGTGTTCCCTACTGAATCTTCTACTTAGTCTTGCTGTGAGTAACTCAAAATTTGCTAACTGCAAAAAACACTTTCCTGGAACATGACTTAAAAGGAGTACATAGTTACATGCACTCCTGGATAAAACTGCTGCATTTTGCTTTGTACACATTTTCATCAAACTTAATAGCACAAGAGAGTGGCTAATTTTCCTTCCTTATTTGCACAAGATTTAAACTTCAGCTTAAAAATGTGGATGAACTATTGGGCCCTTACCTCTACGAAAGAGACAAGAATGAATACATCTTGCACTTCCCACAGCACCACCACAAAAATTCTGATAATCGTTTCTACCACTTACTAAAGTAATCAATGTTAATATTATTTAACGTTTACATTCTTAGGGTTTCTTGAAAAGTGAAGATCAGCTTGTTTGATAATCATAATGCACATGAATTTACACATAAACTTGGCATTTCTTTCTGCTAACCCAGATCTCTCACTTTACTTTCTTCCTTTGAATATATGAGTACACAAACACTAAAATTCTTTGCTATTAAAATGTTAGAAGAATGTTGGCATGAAAAATTTTGTTCTTGTATTTAAATTAGATTTATTTTTTCCAACAACCTGTGTCAACCTCTATTAGGGTAAAAACAGGAATTTCACAACATGCACAAGCAATTTATTTTAAGAAAACTATTAGTTAACTAAAGTTACTTTTAGAGTGGTTACAGAAGAAAAAGCACCATTTATCGTAGAACATGGTTAGTAATAAAACTAACCAGTTGATTAAATAAAGGTCATATCTGCAGCTAGGGAGCAGTTTCTAACCACCATGTCCTTCCAGATCCTTCAGTTCCAGCTCCTTACTGAATCCTCAGCCACCAAGGAATTCAACTGCTTAAACTGAAATGGAAAAGTTTTCTCTCTGCACATGACAAAGGCAACTGTCACCAAAAGCTCTTTTAGCTCTCCAGCAGACTCTAGCTCCAGGACTTACTTAGTCCCTCCTACCAGAATAAAGGACTGACTTTCTTTGTAACTTCAGCAATAAATCTGACTGTAATTTATTCACATTTTTTCCCAACAAATTATATTTACGCTTTATTAGAAATGCGTAGGGTGTAAATGAAATGTGATTTTCATGTTACAAATGCATTCAGAAAAAGAACGTGAAATTAAGGCAACCTAGTTTTATTCCATCCACCTTGCCTGAGCCTCTCATTACCTGTGTTCAGCTGGAACAGGAGGGGGCCAAACAGCAGGGTCTCTAAAAGGCTCATCTTGACAGGATACAGGGATATCTGCAGGTCTGTCCATTTTAAAACTCTCTAAAGTGTTGACAATGCTCTTAACTTGCTCATATTCTTCAACTAATTCTTGTCGGACCTTCAGAAATACATACATAATTTAAAAATTGTTACAATTCAAACTTTTTTTTTTAAGCCACATAAAGCAGTTCAAAACATACACTGCCCCTCAAAAGCGGAGACTCCCACGCATTTCCATTCACAAAGCCCAGACCTGTCAGGCTGACAACAAAGCCTTAACAGTAGCATCAAAAGTTGAATCAGTCAGGTTCATCTTCCTGCCTGTGAGCGTCATGACCAGGCTTGGAGACATGATTGCTAACGCAGGGGCCGCTGCTCCATAACATGTGCTAATGCCCAGGTTTATGCATGCATGTTGACTTGTATGCACACATACACATTTTTATAGTGTAAGGGCCCCAGTGGCGGATCTTTAACATTTGCTGCCATTCTGGCATAAAAGAACTTCTCTGAAGCACAATCTCCAAGATCCTAGCTATAAAACTGGCTAAATCTGTAAAATAAAATACTATAAAATTAACTTTGTGATGGGCATAGCATTACTGTACAGTCAAAGCACAAGACACTTCTTTGGTGGATTTCAAAAACTGGAAGAGAAAATGGGAACTTTAATGACCTATAGCTTCAGTTCAAATGATAAGTAACTCAAGTGAGGAAAGAATGAGAGGAAATTATGTCTCAGGAAGAAACCTGGTTGCAGAATTATGCAGCTGAATTTTATGCTTGACATTTCCATTGCCACAAGTCATGGAATTAGAACTACTGCAGTAATTTCAAAATTATTTACTCGGTATTTGTTCTTTTTTTTTTTTTCCATGAAGCCTGGGAAAAATAAAATCTGTGAAGAAATTTCACAAGCTTTAAGTGATATGGCTCGTTACAAGTTCAAGTTTTGTATGTTAAGGTCACCAGTTCTTAGTACACCGCAGCAGCCAAAAAAGGCACCGTACATTCTTGCTCAGAAACATAAGCTCTCAGTGCATTAGTCTAGGATGTACTTGGATTCACCTAAGTGCACTTGTATGGCATTTTACCAATCTTCCACCTGTCATTCAGTGATGTTTTCCATCCTGTGGGATCAACCTCCGTGCTTACTTCATTTTTGCCTGCTCAAGGGTCATAACATCCAGATGTCACCTCTTCACTGAAGTGCTGGCGCACAGCTAAAACCAATTCCTGCATTGCTGTGCATGCCTGGAGATCAGAATTGGCACTTTGAATTGCACTCCACAGCTAGGATTATCTTAGGGCAATGTGAATCTTGCCTGTAACAGGCTGGCAGCTGGAGCTACAGAGATACCTTGGACCCTTCCGTCCTCTGGAAAGGCACATAGGCTCTAAAGGCTCTCAAGAAGACATGCTACAGCAAGGATATTTGCAGGCTGCCACCAGGCATGCAGCTGAGTGAGGCCACAACTAGCATGCCCACAAGGCTGAATCAAAAGCCAGGAGCACAAGTCAGCTTAAGAGACAGCCAAGGAAAGACACCAGGTACCCAGCTGTGCTCATGCCATGTGTCCACATGTTAAAGAGTTGGGAAAAACACTGCCTGGGAATGCTGCAACTAGGCTTTGCTTTGTGGCAAACAGAGGAAGGCAACAGAGGACAACATCCACAGATGTCAATACTGTTGCCTGAAATCCAGACAATCTTTGCTGTGCGTGTCCTGAGCAAATTCTGGGTAAATCAAGAGCATCAGGAGAAAGGAGATCTGCACATCCAACCTGTCTACTCAGGTTAAAAATGTAACAGCAGCAAATCAGGGAACTACTATGAAGCAGCATCACACTCTATGAACGTTGTTCCTGATGGTGACAAAATGATGCAGCCACTAACCTGAGATCTTCCCATCTCCATGTGTGCTTAGAAAGGAACAACAACAGGCAAGTGCAGGCAGCTGTGTCTCATCAGCACATGTGCAGAAGTGTGCCTGATTTGCACCTGCCCATCCCATTGCTCCCTCACACTCTCATGTCCCCCCTCAGGACTATGAGAATGGCATCTTTCCTCACCCATGCCGCTCTACATATTTAAAATGGCAGCAGTGGCCCCCCACTTTTGCTAGGACAACTTCGAGACACAAAGTGCTATTTGATATAACCATTTGCTGTATGAAAGTGTATAAAAGAATGAACGATTAAACAGAGAGCACTCGGAAACAAGCACACACCACCTCCTTCTGGAAGCTACAGTTCTCCTAAATTACTATCAGGTACCTCCCACAGCAATGTATCGTTCTACTCTGTAATATTTTCCAGGAATTTCCCCCCACAAAGGACAAAATAGTACATTTCAGCAGCACAAAGAAATTCTTCTCTGGTCTAAAACTTAAATCCTATTTAAGAAGAATATGTATGACTATCCTCAGCAAAATGAAGGGTTAACCCCCAAGGTCCTGCACATTTCTTGCAACACTGCAATACTTCACTGGCAGCTCTACTTGCATCCGTACCAAAGGGCACAGCAGCCTTCTTGCTTATTCCAGATGGGATAGCTGCATCTTTCCAAAGACACAGGACATCCAGCTCAGACAGGATTGTTCTACCAAAGACAGTCAATGCTTGACATGCTCCGCCACCCTGCTTTGCTTCCTTTGCTTTCTCATCACACAACCAGCAGACACATCCCCCAGTGCAAGAACTTCCTGCTGAGTTACAAATGTGATTGATTACTGACTTGGTTCCCTCCAACTGTCGAACACACATCCCTCATGTCCAAAAATAATCCAGCCAAACAGCTGCAGTGAGGTACAGAGGAGTGATGCAGCATCGGTCCTCCAGGGCACCGCTCCAAGAAACAGCCACTGCCTCCTCCAGTGCTCCAGGAACAGACGGCATTCCTCCTATCACCCTTCCAGCATACGTGGAAAAGCTGGTGGAAAAGTGGTGGAAAACAACTTGCCACCAGTGAGGACTGGAGCACTGTCATTCAGCTCTCTGGAGCAGGAGGGAAGGTAGTATCTGAAAATGAAGAGAAAGTGAGCTTTTGATGCCTTGGAAGCTGAAAACAAACAAGCAGCACCTGGCCATTTGTTATCAAGACCTAAGCAGACCAAACTCTGAAATATACGGCCTTTATCACTGACTTGGTACCTGGCAAACCAATCAGCTAAAATCCCTCACTATACTCAAATAACATGACCACAAAGGAAAAACAGTTGACAAATTCCTAGAGGCCTTAAAGAGACCAAGTCATATGAAACAGGTGCAGAGAGAGCTTCTTGCAGCTGGCAAACGAATAACCCAGACACAAGCCAAGAAGGGCTGTGCTGTAATTATGGAGGTGACTGAGCACAGCCTCTGAGTGATGAGTGTGACTTTGCAGCAGCCTCAGAAAGCTGCAAACAGGGAAATCACTGATCTGGACTAATCCAGTCTCTTTGCTCCTTCCCTCAGGTGTAAGGGCTCCCAGGTGGCTCCAGCTCAGGTTCTAGAGAACCCCCCAAAAAACCTTTCTGGTTATTTGTGTTTAAGTAGTTTTAGGAGAAAGCATGTGCTGAGTTAACAGCTCACCACTGCCAAATAGAAAGATCTCACTCTCTTTACTTCTTCTACCTAACCACACTCTACTGCAGCTCTTCTGGATTCAATTCTTGCAGAAAACTACCCTAGGAGGATAATAAATAAGTATATATATACATAAAGGAGAGTTTTGCTGGGTTAGCAAGCTGCACTGGCTCACTACCCTGTGATCAGATGAATATCAGGACAAAGATTAACAGGGTGCAGAGGAGGGAGAGAAGCTGGTGCCACTGGAGGGAAGGCTAGGTGGGGAGAGCTTGGCCTCTCTGAGCACCGAGCAGAATCCATATCCTAGCATATGGGTATAAAACACAATGACCAAGAGCGGCATTCACTCCTTCTTATAGTGATAGTTCCAAAAAAAAAAAAAAAAACATTTCAGAGTTCCTCCATATTTCACAATCTTGCCACTGTAGTACCTTTGGGATCACTGGAATTCATTTGTTATGTTACAGCTTGTACTTCTACACAACTTCCCATAACACGGGCATTTTGTACCTTGGTAAATGCATATAACATGGGGTTGTTTTTAATTGTGTCATGCTGGAACACAGCTAATCAAGTCTCTATAAAAGCATTTTCCAAAACTTAAATTACTCTCGGCAATTAGCGTTAGTTGTTCAACAATCTCCATCTAAAAAACTGAAAGTAACAACTCCCTCAACTATATTGTCTGATCCCATGGAGTCAAAGTACAGCTCCTGTATTTACAGTTCTTTATGAGCTACCTGTAGAATATCCCTTAATTACTCATGAAGCAATCTATGAAGTGCTAGTAAAATAGGCAAGAGGCAGAAATGACATAAGTGCAGACTGACTGAAATGTGTTTAAAATCAAAAAACAAAAATTAACCTTTATTCTTTGAGCAAGAGCACAGTGCACCTAATCACGGGCTGCAGTGAGCGCGGTTGCGAAGGGTGCCTTGTTGGCTGCTCAGAGCACTCCAAGAATCATAGAATTTCTGCCTCAGCTCTGGCTCCTGTGCTTTCAGATACCATGCAACACACAGCACGCAGTTATAACATGCACCAGGTTTTGCTCAACAGCCTCTGGCCTTGTTGTAAGACAGTGCTATCACCCGGGGGCACGCTCAGCTGTCATTCTGCAGCTGCTGAACTGTCACTGAAGCAGCTCTTTCCTGCAAGCCAGCTGTCTAGTGAAAAGACTGCAACAGCCAAGAAACTCTCTCGGAGTAAACAGAGGGAACGTCAGAACTAGTAAAGTTCACAGCGGCAGTCATGAGAGGAAATCTACCTTTTATTGTCATTAAATATAAAGAGAGATGACTCGCTTATGATTTTGAATGGGGCTACTTCTCAGCCACCAAACAGCAAGCTGCAAACTCCCCATATGCAAAGTAAACAAGGGTCTCAATAGCAGGTGACCCTTGATATCCCCAAGCCAAGCGAGTTACCAGACAATCAATGACAATGAATTTTCCAAAGGATTAGGGGAATTCTCATATTGTCACATTGGTGCTTTGGCGAACTGTGCACTGACCTCCAGGATGCATCTTTTGTCCTTTTGAAGTTCTGCAGGTTGTTCCAGACTAGAAACACAATCTCTCTCCCCTGGTCAGCACTGGCTTTGATGCCCCAGAAGTGGTATTGCTTCAAGTGGAACTGCACCATTAACTTGTTCCCAGTGGAGCAGATGATACGTGTTCACAATCCCCCTCCTCTTAATTATCTTCTCCACACCAAGCACAAGAACTCCTGGAAATCATGGTGGCCCGATTCAAAGCTGAAGCTGTCTGTTTGTGTTGCATGAAATACAAGCTACCAAATACTTGGATTGCAGCACTGAGTATCATATGAGGAGAACAACGATTCGTATGAGTTGGTTAGCTGCAGTGGCATGGCTGTAACTACTCCTTGAGGTGTGTTACCCTTACAGACATTCCTATTGTAGGAGCGAAGGTGTACACAAACACCTGAAACTGAGGTCACTACCTCAGAAGTATCAGTAGAAAAAACAATGTTGACGAGCTGTGCACAGCCGTACAGGAAAAAAAAGGGCATGCTTCGTGCTGCCAGATTTCCTCAGCATCCATTCCCCAGGAATCCTTCAGGAGGTTCAAGGATGAAGACAGATTGTCACCATGCATACGGACAGCAGATCCCAAGGAAGAACTGGTTTCAGTAAGAATCCTTTCTGCTCCTCTGAGCGCTTATCTATATGCACATTCATGCTGTGGACCACTCCCAACAGTTAAAGCTCTACCTACCTAGAGAATACCAAACTCCACCTCCAAAAGGTACCAGTGGTATTATCCTCCTCAATTTCATCAGAGGATGAAGAAACTGCAGTAACTAAAGAACAGGTTTGATCCGTATTCCAAATGAGACAGAATTTCAGGTAAAAACCAACAGCACTCATCCCCTTAACTACAACCTAGGGGTCGCTTTGCTTCTGGTGCCTCTTGCAAGAAGGCACACGGGCATGGGAATATTTTGATTCTGCATTTTACTGTTACCGAGTGGGTTAGACCTGAATATTGCTGAATCTATGTTATATGTACAACATCAACACAACAAATGTTTCTGGTGATGTAACTTCTTGTTTTACTTTTTTCATAAGAGGCAGTCTGTCAGAGAGCTACTGCTTGTGACTGGCAGTTTGGAGGCAGTCACTGTTGGAGCTGGAAAGCAGTGCTAACATCCAGATCAACAGACTCCCTCTTACTCTGTCTCAATGAGTCAGAAGGCACAACAATTCTTTACAAGAGTGGGTTAGAAAGCACATCTACCTCTCTAGGTTCCAGTAGGGAAGGGGTCGGTATGGAAAAGCCGGTGATTCCATGGTTATCATTTGCTCCTAGGGCTATAGGTAGTCCCATCAATTCCCATCAACAAGGCAAACAGCCTGGGGATGAAGAACTATATATATATTTATATTTATGTGTGTGTGTGTATTTATATTTTTCCCCACGCTTCTTACTCTTTGGTATCCGTCCCTGAGCCGAGGTTGGCACCACTAACGGCAAAGCTGTATTCTGACAAAGCTTATCTACCACCGCTGTTTTGGGAAGTTTCAGAATTAGCACAAGCACACAGCATGACAGACGCTATCCCACCTGCTGTAGATCTTTCCAGGGATAGTTCTCTCTAAAGCGTGTACGGGACACTGTCAGGGCCATTCTGTTTTGACCTAAAAGGGGCAATTTCTGAGAAGGTGCCAACTTCAGATCCTCTGCTAAGGAGCCAGCTGCTTTCCCCAAGGAATAATCCTGGAGACTGTGTTAACGGCCCCTTTTTACTTGAGGCTTGCATCCAACGTACAGCATACATTCTATGGTGCACAGGCTTCTCTGAAGCAGTAGAAGCAACACAATGTCATGAGACTTGAAGTAATCTTCTCAAGACAAGAGCTGCTAAAAGCTTAATGGAAAAATCAATGTAATCAGAGGAAACAAGAAATACTAAAAGCAAAGATGATGCAGAGATACAGCTGCAGAACAAGGAAAACCTCATGCTCTACCTTCATGTCAGCTACAAGTTCGGCAGCAACTAAGGACTTGAATGGTGCATGAACACCTCTCTGCACCAGCATGGCCTGGGGTGGGGAGGAGTGTGAATACAAATGCTTGAATGTGAATATCTCCTATACAACGATCAGCTCATTACAGCATCAGGACAGACAGGCACTATTTGCTGCTGCTGCTTGTACACACACACACTTCGAAGGCAAGATCTTAAGAAGCAGACAGACTTTTACAGTTTCATGATAAAGACCTATGAATAGTATTACGATTAGAAAATGACTGCTAACAGCTTTAGCTATCAGTATACAAAATACTCTGTCAGTGCCAGACATTGCAAGCACAAAACCATGACCACAGCACCTGCTGCAATAAACAAAAACTTGCTACCGTTTTTAAGTGACATTAGTTAAACACACTGATATTTAGAAAAATACTCCTTGACATCATCTCTTCAGTCACTGCAAAATTTTGTCTACTATAGGAGTTGTGTTCTTCTTTCAAAAAACAGTATTTACGCAACATGCTTTTTTTTCTGGAATACACCTTTACATGTTTATACTCCAAGTATTATTATTTTAGATGGAGCGCATTTTCTACAATAAAACATATATACATGTAGCATGGTGATGTATGTGATACATGATCCAGACTAAGAATATTACTTGGGGTTTTAGAAACTGATTCAAATTTGCACATTGTAGTGTCATAGCTACCTTCCACTCAGACAACCATTCTACTGATGCTAACCCATTCACTCACATCTTAGTTTACTGGATATTAGATGGACAAAAGATAAAACAGCAAAGGGAAGTCCTCAGCAAACAGTTTTTCCGAAGTATGCAATCACACACAGACCAGTGATTAGCCAAACATCATAAGTGAAATCAAAAAAAAAAAGATTCAATTAGAACAGATTCCTTTTAAATACACCATAAGAAATATTTGCCGATAAATATCAACTAAATATCGTGAAGGAAGTGTTATAAAATTAGCTGAAATATACATCCCCTACACTGCAGAAGTTTTGGGAAGTATAGTGTATTTTTCATATATCAGGTAATAGTATACAGGCAACTTTATTTACCATACCTGTTGCCATTTGCCCTTAATTGCTGGATCTCTGATCGACTGGCAATGTCTTTGGATTTGTTGGATTACACCTTGGTAATATACCATAGAAGAGTCATAATTCCCAAGGAGTGCATATTCTCTTCCCTTTTTGGCATTATCGCAAATCTCTGCTAAATTCATCTTCACTCAGAAATCTAAAAAAGAACATAATCATCAGAAAAATTAATTTTACAGACTGTAGAATAACTCAGACCATGAAACTCCAGATTTTATTATTTCTTTCATAGCTGAATTGTGTCTTTTTTTCCCTTTACCAACCATTTAACTCTCGGAGTATCTCTTTACCAGACTAAGGTTTGAGATCATAAATCGCAACTCTTTTATAGTGATTAAAAAACAAACAAGACTATACAACTTCTTCATTGCTTTCAGTCCCAATCCTGTTAAATTAATGCAAGAAAATTAGATACCCTGCCCACACTGAACTTTAAGGACCTAACCAGCCAAACTTTAATTTGTAGATCATCACAATATATTAGCAGCCATCAACCCATGAATCACAAATCACATGAGGTATTAAATTGCTTTTTTATGCTGTTGGATTACATATGTGCCTAAACGCTCCAACCAGCACCAGGGAAGTCTGCACTTAGCACTTTCAAGAGCCCTCACCCTAATGAGATTACAATGCTGTTGAATGACAGCTCCACTATAGGCAAAGTTGAGAGCCTTGTTCTGTTTAAATATTCTTTCAAAGTACTCCAACATCCACATGCTGACTTGCACTTTTTCATTAAATTTAACATGTCACTTCGGGATTTATGGCAGAGTTAGCAATCCAAATTTTCAGGCTTCTTAAATCAGCAATTCTCAAAGTACAACCTTTCCCTAGTCCTCAGAACAATTTAATGTTTTTTTTACTGACTTTTTCATATATTAGCAGCAAATCACAGCATAACTTGAAGGCAAACCCATAGTCCAACTTCTCCCAGTAACCATTGCAGAAAGCAATATTAAACCACATACTCACAAGCAAGCTGTGTTGGACAGAAGGGTTTGTATTTAAGGTTCAAGATCCAAGCAATGCCTGCCCCTTTAGTTTATCTGAATCCCATATAATCCAACATCTAGGTCCTTGCCACACAACAAGAGCATCGGTTCCTTTGCCATGACTCAGAACATGGAGTTCCCAGACTATCACCCAGATAGGAACCTCTAGAAATCAAAAATAAACTTAAGATTCACAGCTCTGCAATGCAGACTCGCATTGGTGCAGGGAGAGGCGGCCAGCTTGGAAGCGTCCTCCATGAGCTGCACTGCGTGCCGGGCAGGACCAGTGTGATGCACATGAGGCAGGGACGGGGGCACAGCCCGGGACAGACGGCATTAAGGAGGAGATATATTGTGCTTTGTATTCCCTTGTGCCTAGCGAAATTCAGATCTCTGACAACAAGGAAGTTAAATATACATCCTCACGACCTTCACACTGCCCTCGCCGAGCGATGCCTGTAGCAAGCCCATGCTCTGCCTTTGAACGATGGGTGCCAAGCTGATGGCCCCCATGCTGCACACCAGACCAGCTCCACCACCACTCGCTTCCTCCTCCTCGCAGTGAAGCCACCGAAGGCTGCTACCTGTCCTCAGACCCAGGGCTGCACGGCTTCTCCTTGCTGATGACCATCCTGGCAAGAACCTGGTGCTGCCCTGAGAGCAGTGGTGGGTACCGGGGCTTGCTTGCCCTCGCGCCCTGCCTCTCGGCTCAGCTCCATTCCTGCAGGCTGCTAGAAACCTCTGGGCAGACGCAGAATGAAGGTGGGCAGAGCGACCATTCTAATTTTGTTTTCTCTTGATCCTGAGGACGGGCGCGATGCATCACTGGAGAGCTCTAGCTCTGTGGTAAGAATGATTTTTTAACCATTTAATTTTAAAATACAGAAAATAACTGATAGGAAAAAATGAACTCGCTTGCACTGCTCTGAAAATGGATAAGAAAACAGGAACCGAGTATAGGTTACAACCCATTTGGGTTTGATGAGTGAACTTATAAACAAACAAAAAAACACCTGGGGCAGGATCCATCGCCCCGTCTTCAGACACGTCCCGGTTAGGATCTGTTACACAACCAGCTTGTCCCAGTAAGGAAAACACCCCTCAGATCCCTGGAGGTTTTCCATTTCCAAGGAACTGCTGCATTCAATTCCTAGAAATCCATAGTATTACAGAAAGAACATGTATTTACTTTAGGAGTCTCATGTATCTGCTTATTACAGATTGCTCCCACCCTGCAGGCGTGTGCCCAACTCCCTGTTGCCCTAAGAGGGCTGACACTCACGTCCAGCTCCCCAGTCCAGGAGCACGCCCTGCTCACCGGAGGAGATGGCCCCTTCGTCTCGGTGGAAGCTGGGCCAACCTAAGGGCACTCAGAAGAGTGATTGGAAAGCACAAGCTGGAAAAGCTGGAAAGCAATAGGTGGAAAATTTTACATGGTTTAAAACTGTGGAGGGAAACCATAGAAGAATCTCCCATTTCCTCCAGCAACCATGAGTTTGGGGGCTTCTGGCCTCATGCTGGTGACACAGAAGCTCAAGCAAGACCTCGATGCCACCACGCTGCAGGGTTTCTACACACCCACTGGCACTGAAACTTGGAGCATACAGGGAAGTCGCTGGGTGTACACATACGCTCCTACAGATAGGAAAATGCCCATTAATGCCTCCAGAGGTAGACTGACTAGCCGAATCTCTTGGATTCAGGCACCTCAGTTTTACTTACCACCTATTCTAGACACCAAAGCAGGTATTATAGACATGAGAAGGTGACTCTAACATCACCCATATACCTGAGACATGCTGGAAACAGCAGCTGTGGACCTCAGTCCTAAATCAGCGTTCCCCCTGACAGTCAGGCAATGCTGAGGACCTATTGCAAAAAGACTGCCTATTCTAAACTAATGGCTAAGAATAGGTTAAACAAGTTCCAAACCTTTTATGCCCATTAGCTATCGTATTCTTAATTCAGAATAGCCAACTTCTAAAACAAGTCAGAACAAGTATGTCCGAAATTAAGGGAAAAAATAACTGGGGGAGGGCATTCTTCCTGTATCGTTTTCTGAACAACCACGCACTGCAGCACCAGGGGTGGGAAGAGGTAGCTAGAATTAGGTGGAGGTTTTTTCCATGTTATATACGTATTTTTTAGTATCTGTTCTACATATTATGGAGTTCATACAACATTGTATACATCAAAGAAACCAGAAATAGAGAATTTAGAAATTGTTTTTTGTTGTTGTTTTCGCCACCATATCACAGCCACATATTTTAAGTAAATGCACAGCAAGGCACAACTGCTGTCAGGTACATTTAGAACAACTTACACATTACTTGTGACACCAGCTTTCCATCCTATCGTTGCACGGTTCTTTCCTGCACCAGACCGTAACAGCTCCACTGCATGTCAAGACACCCTCTGAGATTCCTCAGTTCATGGATCATTGACAAGAAGAGACATTACAGACGCTCACGTCAGTATAGCTGCCACACACAGGGTCTTAAGCCCACTTGTTAAAAACCCTGCAGCAGCAAGGCTAAAAGGTCACAGGGGATATTAATCTCTACTCTTTAGAGCATAAGCTGAGCTGATCCCTAGCTGAGGTCAGGAAAGAATTTTTCTCCCAGAACCAAAGCAATGCACAATTGAGCAAGATCCAAAAGATGGTCTCATTTTTTAAACATTAAAACATGCACACAGAGATATACCCACAGGCAGACGCGGTCCCAGTGTGGATGGTGGGCAGGAGGGGAAGTGAAGGTGCTGCTTCTTCAGCACGCTGTCTCCAGCTTGGGCGCGACACCAGGGCCATGCAGGACGACTGTCCCCGCGTCCCCAGTCACCCCAGCACTGCCCGAGGCAACCAATGCCCTCCCTTCGGGTGGGGTCTGTAGCCGCATTTTTCCTCTTCCTTGTTACTAAACATTCATATTTGCAACCACCAACATGAAAGGCATCTCTGCAATCTTTATGTTTCTCTTTCATGCCCATGTGTTTTGACACAATCAGTTACACAACTGTGTCCCACTTTCTTCACAGGCACTTGACTCTTGCACAGAATGGATGACAGGCATTAAAATGTGCAGTTATTCATTTCTGCCTTATTCTCGTTGTCTCAATAGTCACATCAAGCCTTGCTTACTGCCTAATACTCAGACTTTTCTCCAAATCTGTCATAAGTTTCCTCCCTGATAGGGCTATAATACATCTGTTTTTTAACTTGACCTGCATCTTTCTCTAGCCAAAAGTTGACCCAGGCAGACCAAACATTTTCCACAGCTCCCTGAGATTTCTGGACATATGGTCTCGCGTCACAGCAGCTGTGCAGTATTGCTGACTGGACAGCTGAACATCTGGAAAAGCCTGGGGATCCACAGATGAAGACTGGTTACTAATTCTGATTTTCATTTTCTGCAGATCAGCCATCCAGTGTGGTGCTGGACGTCCTCAAACGAACGTGAGAGACCTGACTAAAAGCCACACCGTTTGGCACCATCTTCCCGAAATCCAGTGCCAAGGCACAACTACGCACCCTCCACAACAGAGCCAGGATGGCCCTTGGTCACTATACAACCCCAGAACAAGAACATTTGTCACACGGAGCAAAGCAAGGAAGGGAATTCCAGTGTTAGGAGGTTTCGATTTTTGTATCTATCCACTCTTCACTTGCACCCATTTCTATTGCCAGAGTCTAAGCAATGACCTAGCAGTTGTTCCTTTCTTCTCACTGCTTGGAAGCTTTTCCTTACGATTAATCTAAACCTGCCCTTCTTACTTTAAGGTCATACTGTTCTTGTAAGTCAGCTTTGACCAGTTTCAAAACATACTCTTCTTCCTCAAATACATTTTCTATCAATATAATCCAACAATCTTATTTTCTATCTTTCCCTTCAAGGTTAAAATTGGTTAAAATAGAGACATGTAACAATACGACAACAGTACCTTACCTGGAGAAGCATAAACTGCAACACTAACTGGAATGTTGTCAGAGGAGGAAAAAAAAAACATTTTTTACCGTATCACATGCAATCCCCACCAGAAGCCTATTTCTGACTGAAATAGTCAGACTGTATTTCTTCATGCGCCTAATGTATTTCAGTTGATTTTTAAGAACGTTCTTCAAAGATGCAATTATTCAAAAAAAAAAAAAATTCAATAAACTTTGCCCGTTTTATCAGAAAGTTTATCGCTTTCATTTTGGATGTGGGTACAGAACAACTGGTCTTCATTTCCAATAACTGACAGTTCAGAAGCAATCACTGATGCCGCAGATAATTATCAGGCATTACGTTGGTATGACAAAAACAACGTTTTAACCTATCAATGTCAGATAAAGCACAAACAAACAAAAAAGGGCTTGCCAAGTTCCGCAGCAGAATTTTTTCTTTCTCTAGTAACTTGGCTGTGCTTAAATTTGCAGCTGTGACTCCGCGGACGTGGATGGGCACTAATGATTATTACCTCACTGCATCAGAACTTCTGTTAAAAGTATGTATATAGATAAGCATGTGGCTCAGTTCCAGCAGGTCTGGATTTAAACTGTGATTCAAGAAGCCATTTAAATAAAAGACAAGGAGTGTGCTCTGCCAGTGCTCTATTTTTTTTTTTTTTTCCCTTCTCCTTTTGCTGTGCACATCAGCAGTGGCAAGAAGGCATACAACCAAGGCAGCAGCAGCAGCGCTGGGGGCTGCAGCAGGTAGTGTCATCAGAGTGCTCCCTCCTCATCAGACGTGTCACTTTGAACGGCACACACGCCAGATAAAGTGCATGCATACCACAGTCCAGGAAACCCAGCACCGAGGGGACCCTTGAGTTCCGTTAACTGTTTTCTGTTAAGTGGTGTTTGGCTTCTTCTCACTGAAACTCATGTTTTGAAATATTAGACGTGGAGTTAATGGGGAAATGTGCATGGAAGTGGGAAGAAGATGCATGCACACGGGCCTCAAACAATTTGTGTGTGGATTCTTCTGAGAGCTAACTTAAAATGCAAGTGAAAAAAAAATTCTTTAAATGAAGTAAAGGCATTCACCACAAGTTAACAGTAATCACAAATACAAACAAACCACTAAGCAGTTGGTCAGGGTTTTAATTAGCGATAACATGCTATTGCACTGAACAGCGAGCACCCTGGAGAATGAAATGACCGTTTGCAAAGCCTCTGAACTACAATTTTCTGAAGAACTAGGAAGAGAAGCACCAGAGACTGCTGTGCGTTTCCTAAAACTGGCTGCAAACTGCATTCTCCTCCAGAGTACCTCACGTGCCAACTTCAGGCATGTCCACACAGTCACATCCGCACTACTTTAGGTAATGAGGTGCTCATCAGGTAGGCTAGAGAACAGAAATGAAAACGGCAAACACAAACACTGTGGGGCACTCAAGGGAGCATAACTCCATACACATGTGGTTTAGGTTGTGAGAGGATTACTGTCTTCTTCGCTGCCTTAGCCCTGCTGGACCCAGGCTGGCTCCACACATCTGTCTTCCCTACAGCATGGCCTCCTGGGCTTCTGGCATTAGTGCCACACCAAACCCAACCTGCGTCAAGCATCCGTATGGTACCAACCCTGAGGTGGTAGATCCCTCCTCTGACAGGACACAGGGCTCGGATACCTGAAGGCTCCTGTAAGGCCTGTCCGGAACTCAACAAAGCGGAACTCAGCCCAAACCAGTAACTCCTCTGGCTCTTCGTGGAGCCACATGCATCTCCGCACATCACACACATAAGCGCTTCTGGCACAGCAAACGTGCCACCAAAGGCTCCCAAGATGGGTCCGTGCAGAGCCAGCCTGGGTTCAAAGCGCTTATTAGGTCAGGCTCTGAGCCAGGAAAGTTAAACTGCTTCTGCACCTGGCCCTGGATACAGCACATCCATGTTCCCACACCGCTGCGGCTCATAAGCCCTGCCAGACCATAGCCAGATTCACAAAGATTCAGTTCTGGTGTTGCTACATTCCTAGAGCAGCCGATCTGCAAACCAGATAAACTTTCCATGAATAATTGCAGGTTTAATGGACTCACACATGTGTTTATAACCCTGACTCATAAGGTCAGAATTTAGGCCTGGATGCTTTTCCTCCTTTTGAATTCCCCTTTGAATTCCAGAGAATTGGCTCTTTAGGACTGTGAATGTGTATCTTTTGAATTGGAACACTGCTTTTTGAAATTCTTCTGAAGAACAGTATATATTCTTTAAAATGTGTATTTATATACATGCTGCTGTTAGTGCTGCAGACTTCGTGTTGCTGGATTTCTCAGCTTGTCCCCAAAAGAATCAGATTTTTTGCAATTATTTACATAGAAAGCCACAGATAAAGGACTATTGTTATTTCCCTGCCTTCCATTTACTTTTCTATCTTGAGACTGCGATTAGCTCAGGGCAGGATCCATTCCTCCACAACCAGCTCAAAAGCCGAAGTCTCTGCGAGCAAAACGCTGTGCAAGCATGCTGCCGCAGAGAAGTTCACTTCTATTTGGTAAGTACCAAGAGTTGCAAGAGGCGTGAGCCTGCTTAGAATGTGTCTGGCAAAGAAAGAAGGAAAAAAAAAACCTCACACTGCAATAAAAATCAAACATCCACTGGATAGAAACCTGTCTCTGAGCCAGTTAAAACTGCATTAGGAATAGATGTTCAATATTAATATACAAAGGAATACTACTGCACTGATGCTTGCACGATACAGATCACCAGGAAAAAAAAAAAAAACCTCCCTACAGTATACCAACAGTAAATATCTATATTTTAAATATCATCTCGAACAGGAACTGCAGTTTTATTTTCCTGTCCCCTGCATGCCTGTTGCAGAATAGGAGAAAAAGGAGAACACTAAAACCATCATCAGAGGAAACGGAGAGGGAAATGAGACGAACGCCAATACTGGCATCATGACAGAAATGCGGGCACAACCAAAACCATGCAATTTTAAAAAGTAACACTGTGTCTTGCCCATGTTAGCATCACCTAATTCAACAAGCTCGGAGCTTAAGTGCGGTAGGACACACGAAACTGCAAACCGTTAAGAAACCTGGCTGGAGAAACTTTGCAGGGCCCCGAGCCCCCGGCCCTCCGGCTGCTGCCTTGCTCCA
>VXAL01007861.1:273436-351334 GCA_013399475.1 Chauna torquata
GAGGGGGGCGTGGCTTCCCGCTACCCCGCCCCCGGGCGCGGCCTCCCCTCAGGGCCAGCGGGAGGGCGCAGGGCCGGGCCCGCTGCCCGCGATGGCCGGCCGGGGCTGCGCTCCTCTTCGGGCTGAGCCGGCCCTCCGGCGGGCCCCGAGCTCCGGAGCACGGGACGGGCTGCGGAAAACGCGCACCTTCCCCCCCCTCCCCCGCGGGTGTCCTCGGCCTCGCAGCGGGAAAGGGCGCGGTTTTTCCGGCCGTCTGAGAACAAAGGAGAAGCCCTCCGCCTCTTCCAGGGTGGCTGCGGGTGCTGCGCGCCTCCCCGCCTCAGTCGCTCAGCCCACGTTTTGG
This sequence comes from Chauna torquata, assembly GCA_013399475.1. Classification (NCBI taxonomy): domain Eukaryota; kingdom Metazoa; phylum Chordata; class Aves; order Anseriformes; family Anhimidae; genus Chauna; species Chauna torquata. The sequence continues at coordinate 273,780 of VXAL01007861.1, forward strand.
TAGTCGTGGGGAGGGCTTCGTAGGAAACCTCCCGGCTGCAGCGAGGACAGAGGGCCTCTCCCTGTCTGTCCCTTCAGGCATGGCTGAAGTCAGTGGCGCGCTCCCTGCCAAGCGAGGCGGGGGCGAGCGCAGAGGTAAAACACCGCGACACCCAGGTTCACCGCTGAGTGCCAGCTGTGCCGTTCTGTGCGGCCCTCTGCCTGCTTTGTTTCGTCTCTGTTTAGGTTTTCGTGGATTAAAGCACTTAACTCGGAACGCAAACCTCATCTGTTTCTTTTACAGCTGTGGGAGCGACTAGGACAGGCAAAATACGCAGTTGTCCAGTGTGGGCGCATGTAAGGGGACTTGACACGGTCTTTTCTAGGGAGTTCCGTTGTTTTTACCTAACGATAGAGGAACACATTTGGGGATTCACCTGTTCCTTGAACCAGAGTGGTACATGGTGGTGATGGACAGCCTTATGGGCTGGGCTAGCACCACCCGGGTTGTATCATCTGCTGAGGGTGAATGTTACCTTGCGTTTCTGAAGCATGCATCGCATAGTTCCTGTGAACGGCCTGGTCTCTTGTGAGGGAAGTGATGCAGTTACAAATCTCTCAAAGGATGTAGTTTCAGAGTTAATGCAAGCCAGCCTGTATCTGTATTGCCACCAAAAAGGGCAGTACTGCCTGTCTCTCTGATCTTGGCTGTGCTTTTCTGTTTATTTACACAGCAATAACACTGATGTTGCCATCTGGCGAGGCAAGCCTGGGATCCGATCCGGCTGAAAGCCAGTTATGCCCCTGCAAAAAATAACTGATTTTCAGCTGGGCCAAACTCCTGAACTAGCTGACCCTACAGAGCTGTGCCAGGCATAAGGAAGACAGAGAGGTGGAGGCAGGAGGAGCTCATTGAGACCACAGCAGATCTGAGCTGTTTCTCTGTGCAGCTGCACCACTGCAGTGACTTCTTACCGCTGGAGCTCCCTTGTGACAGTTCTGAGAGCATCCCACTAATGATGATCTGGTGATAGCTCCTAATAGTGGCATGTCATTTCTCTGGAAAATGTAAATTGTTATCTTAAGGTAGCAGCATGAGGTTGAATCTCACAATAAGGTTCTCAGAAATGTTAACTGACACAAGTGAAAGAGCAGGGATTGAAACTGAATGTTCAGAATGCCTCTTAAACAATACGGCATGTGTGAACGTGTCACTCATATATATACATATCTTGCTTCCCTCAAAATCATGTGGAGATTCTTGTGCCTTTGTGAATATTTTAGAACTGGAGCCAAAATCGTGATGAATTTATAACAGCTGCAACTCTGGCTTCCCCTTTTTCCAGATTTCTCCAAGCTCGCCTGCCCATGACTTCAATTCCTGCTGGTTTTTTTCACATACCCAAAAGCATAGATGCTGTGCAGATCTTACAGAGCTCAGCACTTCTTGGGGGGAACAGATCATAAGCAGCCTCCCCCTGTACCACCATAATCTCCATTCCCGCGAGACTATATACCTCTTATCACATCAGACAACACACAAACTGCTTTGTCTGAGGATCATATCCCTCAGTCGGAAACTGTGACACAGAGAAGGTTGGCTAGTTAGTCATAACCTCTCTCTGTTTTGTTTTTTCCCCTTCAATTGTTTCAGTAGTACTTGAGTCAAGTCAGGCTGCTTCCTAGTGGCATAGGGTACCCTTGCTCCCACTGACTTCCCTTTGAAAAGTAGCTGCTGAACACCATGGCAATACCTGTGTCACTCTGGTTGGACCCCTCAGAGGAAAAGTTTGTTTTGAGAAGCATTGGTCTATGCGTTTTGCCAAGATCTGCTAAGTGACTGGGACAGCAGGAAGAGAACAACATCTCCAAAATCCCAGCCCTGCACAACAGCTGTACGTAAGGATCATAGGATAATTCAGGCTGGAAGGGACCTCTGGAGGTCATCTAGTCCAGCTACTACTCTTTCTCACGGTGGAGCTTGTAGCTCTACTGTTGCATGGTCTTTGATACAAGAAATGACGAAAGGAGGAAGGATTAACAGGTCATAAGCAATTCGTAAATTTGTTAATAAGGTAAAAGAATGATAGCTGTGGGTCTGATATTTCATAGCTTTTACTGCTGCTGTGATCAGATGAACTCCAGCATATCTGGCTGGAGTGACCCAAGAAATATTGCTCTCCTGACTGTTTGTTCTGCCTCCCTATGGAAGATTCCTGCCTCCACAACAGTCCCTGGAATGCAAAACACTAGTGTTTCTAATCCATTTTAATACAGAATATGGCATTAAACTCATCTTTATCAGCAGTTTAAGCTAATTTGCTGGACCTTGTATTGAAACAGCTGGGACTCATGCATGTATTTCATTTCACCAACTTTGCAGTCAGGCAGTAATCTCTGGCAAAGAGAAGGTAAGAAATTTCTCTGTGGGGGTGACACCCCAAACCACTGAAACTTCTTCTGCAATGAGTGTATTCTCATGGCTTACATCTTTTTTTTTTTTTGACAGAGGCTATATACCTAGCAGTTCTGGATAAGACATGATGTTGGTGGGTGTCAGCGGCTGTGGTTAGATGGGCTCCAGCTGTGTTGGTGGAGAAGGGCATTACTCACAGCCAAACCCCAGAGACTTATCATGCCCCTTTCCAGCAATCTGCAAATCTGCCAGCTGAGCTGATTGCATGCCCTCTCTCTCTGATTTATTCTAGCCAGTTCAATCAGAAGCTGATATAAATTAATGTAGCTCTTTTGCCGTGAACATTTGACTTGGTTCAAAAGTGTCTCTTAAGCTAGAGTAATTGCAGACGCTGTCAAATAAGTTTAAAGCTATCCACACTTAGGGTCTGTGTCAGATTAACAAAACTGGTTTCTAAATTGATTTGGTTGTCATTACATAAATTCCATAGTCAGTGTCTAACTCAGATGGCTGGTACGGGCTTTTAGCACAAAGTAGCAGAGAGCTTCGTTTGTAACCTTCTCCCACACACAAAGTTCTGCAGGAGAAGGTTGAAAGCACATGAGATATCTATGAATTATGAACTGCCCTTTGCTTTTGTCTTCCCTTCCCCTTGCAATTATATTTAACTAGACTACTGGAATTATTATGCCTTCATAATAATGTTTAATGCTCACATGCAAACATAACTCTTTACCAAAGGTCTTACAGGTTACATTGAGAAATGCTGTAATAATAGAAGGTGAAAAACAATAGGGAAGCAATAGGGAAAAGAAGGAGCATGTTACATATTCATGGTCATTAACCTTCCAAGGAAAGCTATGTACAACCCAGTAAAGGCATCAGTAGACACACTTTGTTAATTTCCATACACACATAGTAATTCTTCTTCTGCCTAGGTATTTTTATTGTATGTTATTTATCAGGATGACACATCCACCAATTTCTCTTCTAGGAAAGAACATCAGAGTTTGAACCTCCAGAATTTGTGGTGGAGTGGCAACACAGACGGATGTAGTCAGCATCTTTCACACAAGGTACATCTCAAATGCTATGGATTGTTAATAAAGAACATTTCAAGGGAAAGCAGTTGATTTTCAAATAAGATTTCAGTTTAGCCAGAAAGTGAGAGTAGACACGGCCACAGATTATTGTATTTAACTGGTCAAATGTAGACATCTGTCTTGTAGATTTGTGCATCTGAATTAGCCTTCCCCTAGGTTTTCTTCATGGTGGAGAGAGAGAGAGGTATTTCCCTCTTTGACCAGGGTGGACTGTGCCCTGAATGTGTTTAATTTTGTCCAATACTTATAGAAGGAATTAGCCAATCACCTTAAATTTAGGTGTTTGCACCATAGACGCATAAAGTTAGTTGAGAGGAATACTACCTAAGGTGTTTGCTGCATTGTTAGAGCCATAGAGAGAGAAAGATGTCATGATAGTTATGATTAGGTTGATTAAAATAATGAAGAACAAGCCAATGCCAGATTAATGGAAAATACTGGTAGAAAAAAAGGTAGATCTTTGAGATGGGTTGAAGCAAGCCCACAGTAGGTTGGAAAAAAGAGTGATTCTGCTTTGAGTCTTTGGACCGAAACTGAAAGAATTATCAGGAACTAGGATATTGTGTTTCTTTTCTGTGTATACTTAATATGCAGAAGCATTTTGCATTTGCTACAGCATTACTCTTTGGAGAAGGAATAAGAAAGTAGCTTACAGCACTCAGTAAGAGAGTAAGAAACCTCAGAGAAAGTAGAGCCAGGCCCAGGAAGCTCTGTGTCAACAATAGTTACCTGAAAACTGGGACAAGAAAAGAAAAGTTCAGTCACATCATCCGAGTCCTGTGGCAGATCAGCGGACAGTATACAGTGGCAGAGTTTCATCAATTTCATCTGTGTACTAGAGCTGGCAACTAAGAAATCTGTGATGCACAATTAAGCAAAAAATGTTTGGGAACATAGCTCTTGCATGGTAGGGTGTGGATTTTAGGCTGGTTTGGTAAAGATGTGACACTTCTGGAGTTGCACACAGTCTGTCCCACTGCAGTAATTTTGAACCTCGTCGTCCAATTTCAACTACATTTGACAAAAGGATGGAAATCTTAATAATAACTGAGTTCCTTCTAGTTTTTAGTAAGTGGCATGGCAGAAAGGATGAGCTCAGCTGGTGCCTCTGCTGAGCACAAGGTAGGCAGACCTTAGCTGTTAAATATTTCATCTGGCAACAAGCTGCCCAGTCAGCATGCATAAAATGTCTGACCGCTCCACGCTTACTGCTGCTTGCAACACCCACTTCGGTGCACAGTTGTGGTGTTGTGTATGACCCATAGGCAGCTGTTTTATTGAAGTATGAGGGCTAAGGGAAAACAATTACAAAACCATAGGATACTAGCCTTCAGTAGTTTGAACCAAACAGTTATCTCAGTTGAGCCTATTAACTCAGACACAGCCATAAATTTAAGTCATGCTGGCATATATTATTCTCCTTCCCCTGTAAATATGTCTCTGACTTAAAAGTGGCAGTTTCAAAGAAGGGAATGGTTGGGCGGCTTTTTTCACACACTGCTTAGATGCCCAAACCAGTAGAATAAACAAAGCACAGTCTAATACATATTAATGGCATGTCCAGCATTTTCAATTTCTTAGGCATTTTAGTTCCAGCTCTGCAGTGTGAGATATTAGAAGATGAATTGGCTTTAACAATCCACTTCTGTAAACACATTCATCCAGAATAGAAGATAGCTACATTTAAAGAGTGTTCTTTAAAGTATCAGTAATCCTTTTCAGGATTCTCTTGAACAGTCCTTTGAATAGTGCTGTGATCAATGATAGTGAAGGTAGTTATGTTTGGAGAAAAATATACTGAAAATTTGTGTTCTGGTGTGTGCCTAAGTATCAAGACTCTGCAAGTCAGGAGTGCAGAAGGTAAGCAAACCAGTGCCCATGTATCTGTATTGAAAGAACAACTTTTGTCATTTGTTGATAACTTCTTACCTCCATCAAGCAGTGTTTAAAAAGTTCTGAGTGGATAGGAGCAATGTAATAAATGGCAAAATGCAATTATAAATGAAAGTTTAGTCAAAATTCCTAATGAAAACTTATAAAAAGTGCTTAAGGAGAACAACAAAAAAAAAGGGTATGCCGGTGATCATTTTAATAACCACTTTTTCCCTTTCTCGTCCTCTAGTATGAGTACCGTAGGGAACATGCTGTGGTTTCCATGTGAACAACTTAATCTAGTTCATATTTTGAGAGAAAAATTGGGAATCTTTTTTTAACTTTAAAATTTAGTCTGTGTGTGGAAGATGTGCATTTGTTAACTCTGTTCATTTATCTAATAAATGAGAAACATGATTGTGTCAGTAGAGGGTCAGTGGCACACAGAACAGTATCTCATAAAAGAACAGACATTGTTATCATAGCTTTGGTTAAACATATTTTAAATTATTATAGCCTCCCATTCACATTCTCGGGGGGAATATTCACTGCATACGTTTAAACATCTAACTTACATGCCTAAATTAGGAGGCTTGTCTCCCTAGATGCCTTGCATAGTTGAAGGAGTGAGAGAGGCTCCTCCAGAGAGCAATTCAGACTATGTTAGTGAGGCTTCTGCTCTGAATTATCATCTGGAGGAGCCTCTTCCACTTTGAATGCTGTACTGTGCTATTCTTTGCATCTTTTCCTTGGCAACAAAACTGAGTTAACTGATCTCCACCCCTCAACAATTGTTATTGCTTTTGCTTATCACTCTGTTGCTTGTGCTAGTACAGCTGTTTATGTGGTGGCACTGTCAGCTAGGTTGGTGAAATCATCTGGGTTAAAAGGCACCCTGGGAAAGAAGGTGTTACTTTTAATCCAGACCATGTCTCTGATCTGGTGTGTTGTATGAACTTGTAAACAGTTACACCTGCATATCTGAGGAAGTAATGAGCTTCTGAAGGCTCTGCAGAGGGATCTGGATAGGCTGGACCGGTGGGCTGGGGCCAACAATAGGGTTCAACAAGGCTAAGTGCCGGGTCCTGCACTGGGGGCACAACAACCCCATGCAGCGCTACAGGCTGGGGGAAGAGTGGCTGGAAAGCTGCCACTCTTTTCCACTGGTGGAAAGGGACCTGGGGGTATTGGTCAATAGCCGGCCGAATATGAGCCAGCAGTGTGCTCAGGTGGCCAAGAAGGCCAATGGCATCCTGGCTGGTATCAGAAATAGTGTGGCCAGCAGGACTAGGGAAGGGATTGTCCCCCTGCACTTGGCTCTGGTGAGGCTGCACCTCGAATACTGTGTTCAGATTTGGGCCCCTCACTACAAGAAGGACATCGAGGTGCTGGAGCGTGTCCAGAGAAGGGCAGCAAAGCTGGTGAAGGGTCTGGAGAGCAAGTCTCATGAGGAGCGGCTGAGGGAGCTGGGGTTGTTTAGCCTGGAGAAAAGGAGGCTTAGGGAAAACCTTATCACTCTGTACAACTACCTGAAAGGAGGCTGTAGCAAGGTGGGGGTCGGTCTCTTCTCCCAAGCGCCAACTGAGAAGACAAGAGGAAATGGCCTCAAGTTGTGCCAGGGGAGGTTTAGGTTGGATATTAGGAAAAATTTCTTCACTGAAAGGGTTGTGAAGTATTAGAACAAGCTGCCCAGGGAAGTGGTTGAGTCACCATCCCTGGAGATCTTCAAAAAATGTTTGGATTCAGAGCTTAGTGACATGGTTTAATGGTGGACTTGGCAGTGCTAGGTTAAAGGTTGGACTGGATGATCTTAGACGTCTTTTCCAGCCCAAATGATTCTACGATTTTTAGCAAGAGACAGAAAATAACCAAGCTCAGGACCTGTTTGCCAAGTGTGCCACCAAGAAAAAGATTCAACTTCGAGATTTAAGTTAAGGAGACTAAGTTCTTTATCAAAGGAGGTCTCTTCGTGTACATGATTTTTATACCATTAGAGTTTCACAAATATCCTAGAGGTTTATTATGGTTTGCATCACTGTAAAAAAGAGATAATCTAACCTTATATGTCTGTTATTCATGTAAAAATGGCCATAATTTACAAACAAAACAGTTTATAGGATTTACAAATGTACCATGAAAAGGTATGCTAAACTTTATAAATAAGCCTAAAAACATGGTGTAGCCACTAACATAAAGCAACTGCAATCAAGCTTGAGTAGCTTAAGTTCTCTACCCTTCAGCCAAGAGTTGCTAATGTTTCATCAGAGACACTCAATGCAATTTGCCTAAATTTAATGGTTTACAGTGCAGACATCTGTACATGAGCTAGTTGCCTTAGCTTCTTTTCAAAATCATTGGAAAACTTGGCCTTTTGGGTGGTGCTTCATACGACCTCTATTAGATATTTGCTATATGACAAAAGTGAACCAGTCCTGTAAGACCCTGTTTCTCTCCATTAACCATAGAGGGAGGTGGGTTGCCTATGTCAAATACGAAATAGCTGCACTGGGCCAGCCGAATCCCACCCACAGACTGCATGGCTGTTCCTTGTACATAGCACCACGGACTACAGGGAGCTAGGTTCAATTGCCTTGTGTACTAACCTCTAAAACCACTCACACTCACAAACATGTTACAGAGGAAAGCTTCATTTTCTGATTATTAAAAGTCATTCCACTTTAGAGGGATTTGGTGCCAAGAGTGACCACCACTAGGACACTGTTGCAGTCTCTAGCAGTTAAGACATTTCATGTTGTTATAGAATTAACTACCATGTTTTAAAGCAGTATTGTTTTAAAACAATTAGGAATGCTGTCCACAAACCCAATGAGCTGAGAGAATTGTTAGTAGGTTTTAATAGTTAATAATTTTTACATAGCATCTTGGGTGCCACTTTTTAAAGTTCTGCATTCATCAGGATAGGCGTAATAAATAACCTGTGAAGAGATTGTTTAGTTATATATTTATCTATGACCTTCCATAGCTTGACCTGGCTAATTGCTTCTTCTAGCTGAAGTCTCACCTCATTCTGGTCCTTCTCTATGACAGTAAGAACAAAAACATTCCTAAAGAATCACTGGCTCACACTCAAATGTTTAGCACTACTACAGACTGCTCTGTCCACGCTACATAGCCCTGTACCCTGGATCTTTTCCGTGCACCTTGTGGTGTCCCCCTGGTCCTGCAACAGAGTTATTATTTTAATGTATTTTTCAGCTTACATTGTGATATGTGAGGGCTGTACAGCAACCTGTCTGAGTGGTGGTGTTGTAGCTTGAAATGAAATGTGTGTATTATATGCCCTGTGATACAAGTGAGGGCATCTGAGGTAGGGGTTTGCCGAACCTGCTAGAATAGTGTTGGACAACAATATGGATCTGGGGGAGCCAAATATAATGTTCTTGGCTTTATTGCCACTTGGGAGTAATCCCGAGAGTGAACTACCCAAGATCCATGCGTTATCTTGAAAGCATGAGATGTACCTAAACAGATCCCCAAGGAGAACGCTAACCGTTAAGCAGTGGGGACAACTAGATGCTGAGGCTTGTTCCTTTTGACTGCACCGTAGACACTGTAGATGTCTTAAGTGCCCAGTTTAGTCCTGTGGTGAAATGAGTACAATATAACTACGTAGGTTCATACAGATTAACTGAGTATGTACGGTAATTGTAAACAGACTTTGAAAACAGAAGTGGTTAATACCATATATCACAAGCACCTTAACATTTCATACATACTGCTGAAATAAAGCTGCTTACATTCCTTGTTAGTAGCTCTACCTGCAACTCAGCAGAGCTTTGGCTGGCTCTTAGATCTAAAAATAAAATTCTCCTTACTGAGATACCACATAATTCAGTGATATTCTCAGTAGGAAGGGAGTGTAAAAGTAGAGTAGGTTATATTAATTGTTGTATGGAAGCTTTTTATACATTGCGTAGGAAACTTTTATTATATTCTTGATTGTACCATATGGCATCCAAGTATAACGTGATAAAATTACTAATACAGGGCAATAAATAACATTATGATTATGTGTTATGGGTGCCACCTCATACATGCAAAACAAGTAATTATAGTTGGAGTGAATAATGGAGATTTGAGTGTTATATCTAGGAATATATTAAAAAGGACACAATTTGTTATTAAGGGTGGGAATTGTCTCATCTGACTTTATTGATTCAATAAGTAGGTGGCCACACTAAGCCAGTCATCTGCAATTGCATCTGTGATCAGTGGAGAGGAACAACCACTTCAGAAGATAAATGGCCCCTCCAGTCTTAGACAAACATTTTCAGAGGAATGAATCTCAAAACCTCACACAAACAGAAAATCTTCAACAATATCTTCCAGAGGGAAACAGGGAATACATCCAGGATAACCTGGTCACGCATTGTAACCTTTCTCAAACAAATCTCCAAGTCCATTCTCCACTTCAGTGGACCATCATCAATAGCAAAACATTTTATAGTATCTATTTAAGTCTTTTTTTACACATCCCAGCAATGAAATTTTCACTATTTCTCTGGGCAGTCTAGAGCAATGCTTCATTTTCCTTAATCCTGGACAATTGTCTAATATTTTATGTAAATCTCCTTTGCTGCAGCTTAACTCCCTTTCTTGTTGTCCTAATGGACACAAACAGCAGTCTATTTCATTTTTCTTTGTGACTACTTTTTGCATATTTGGAGATTGTTATTCCCACTTCCCCCCACAGTTTTCTCTATTCTTGACATCATGTGTATCTTGACACTGAAATAAAGTATTGTCATGATACTGGTAGGATTTATGCATGCTTAAGCCTCTCAGACAAAGTGTAAGTGGAGTTAAGATCTGGAGACTGGGCCGGGGGAGAAGGAAGGTCTTTCTCCATCTTGTCCTTCTCTCAGCCCCCTGCCCTGCAACCGATTTGACCTGATCCTGGACTGTTCCTGTTCCTGTCCACCACACTGCAATGGATGTTTTAAGACAAGGTGACAGTGGGGTCCTGGGGCTTCGTCTTTGTTCCGCATTACTTGAATTTAGAAGGTAAACCAGACTGACACCTTCTCTCACCTGCCCCTTCACGGGCCCCAGTGATACAGGGGATCCAGTGACTCCACAAGAGCACTGGTGTTTCCTGGTACACTTAGCATTGCAATACCATTATGTTGTTAGTCTGTCACTCAGCACTAACTTAGATTGAGTAATCCCAATTCATTCTGTCCTCCCTGATAAGTCAGGGGGAGGAGGGGATGAAGTATTTGATTGTTTCTGTCACTCTTTTATGGACTCTAACTGGTTCACAGCTTCTCAAGGCACGGTGGCCACACTCAACAGTGAAAATTTTGGGGCTTGTTAGGCAGTGTTTACAAGCATAATATGGTTTTTGTCTCATATCTTCATTTTTTTTTCCCCTTGCTGCTTTCACTGTGTTTCTACACTTTCTAATTTCTTTACAGTGATACTTTCATAATTTCTCCAAAGCATTAAACAGAAATCCAGCCATTTTGTTTGTGTGTACTGAAATATGCTTAAGGATCTTGCAAGTTACCTTTAATATAGAGTGTTACACAGGACTATACATTATACCACAAAATTATCTTAACATGTTAATTTAAAACATATTTTTCTTGAGATTAGTTCATAAAGAGAGAGGAAGGAAGATATTTAGCTCCAGACATCACTTGCAATAGAAGCTGGTTATTTCTGTACAGCATCTTTCCTTTGAAATATCACTAAATGATTTCCAGAGAGAGGAAGAATGTAATTTAATGATCCCTTGCACAGCTCTAACACCTTTCATCAGAGCATCTCAAAGCACTTCAGACAAGCCTTGAAAGCATGTCTACTTTTCCCCAACTATATCAGTTGGCCTAATAAAAGATATTTTGTCTTCCTCCACACCTTGTGTTGTTTAGCACTCAAAGCATTATCATACTTGTTTTACAGATAACTAAAAAGAGGCACAAAAAATCCATGTAGTTTTATTTCAAACAATGAATCTGAGATGAACTCTGTGGGGTCCCATTTTCACTGAGGCTCCAGAACTTGCAGAATACGTGTTCTCGGATTACAGTCAGACATGTGGAGCTAAGTCTTCGTCTCACTGACATCAGTGGCAAAATTCCCATTGATCTGAATAAGGCTGAAATCGTGTCCTAGCTTTTCTAACTGCTGCCTGCCAAAATCGACTTCAGACCTGCACATCCTTCCTGCTTTATGCGTCACTATTAGTAATGAAGGTTCTGTGGCCCGCATCGTGTCTGCCGTTATGTTCTCAAGAAGTGATCAAGACAAATCTAAATGAGGAATGAGAGACCCCAGCAACAGGAGAGGTCATTGCACAGTGAGCGTACTGTGTGTAGTTAACAGTCTCCTTGCAGTTACTGCAGATGGATCCGTCTGCCTTTTATGCACATACTCTATGCTGACGAAATGAGCCATACGAGAGCCATTTGAATCAGCTTGCCCTGACGTGGATGTGTGCTGTCCTCGCTGGCGAGTGTCCCAGGTTACAGGTGTCCTGCCAAGACCACCACAAAGCCTGTGTCAGGTCCCTGCTATTATGTTTGACCTTTTCTGATTAAAGGACAGTCTAACCTTTCTGAGCAAATCGAGAGATCTCTTCCAGCTTTACTTTTTGCCTAGTTAAGACTGTGGATTTGGGTCTACAGTGCCAAATGCACCTAAAAACTAGTGTTGTCTTGAGAAATTGCAGTCTCAGAGAATAATCAAGAATAATCGTCTTTCTACTGTGATGTCCTTAGAGTATGCACTATCATCAGAAGCTATATTCTACAACAGAAATATAAACACTTTAAAATACAGATTAAAAAAAGGAACATGAAGGCAGAAAATGCCTGCGTATGCAATGTGCAGCTGTCATCTTTGGCTGTTGAGGATGGCTGAACATGGGCCTGGTGAGAAAAAGATGATTTGCTCATTCTCTCTATATATATTGTCTACTTGTCCCTTGCTGCACAAGTCTTCTCAAACTTGGTGGAGCTGTGGCCACCCAGTCTTAGTATATTCTTGACGACTTTCTAACTGAATGCTCAGTGAATACTCTGGCTGTTGTGCTAGTCGGAGAACAGAAAGCTCTTGCTCATCTGGCATTTGTTATCTACAGCTGTCTTTCCCTCTTTCATAGGTATTTCAGGTTATGTATAAGCTAGAGGGAAAACAGGGGAGTTTTTCATACCAGCAGTTTCAATTTGAAGCTAAAGAACACCAAAAAGCTGAGGTCTGAGAGTAACTGCAAGTCTCACAGAAACATTCTCATGTGTTTTTGGCTGAATTAAATGTTGGTCTTTCTGTTAAGTCCTGTATTATGAGCTGCTTGCAGATCTTTATATCTGATCATTCTCTTGTCATGTTGGAAAACAATATGTGGGAGTTTCTTTCCATACTAAATCTTTGTGGGTTACTTGCTAGTAAACTAATTTTACATGACTCAGATTTAAATAATAAAAAGGCTTAACTCCAGTCTGAGAAGAGTTTATTGTCCACAACTGTAGCCTAGAGACAAACCCCAGCACCTTTGGGACTCAGCTGAGGCAGCAATTAGGCAGCATTTTATTGTGATGCAGTGAGTGCGCAAAAGATGAAGCTGGACTACTCTCAAGAGCTTAGAAACAAAATTGGCTTCCTGGAGAGAGAACATAAGAAATCTGGCAACCTAAAAATATTTAAAGAGCTTAGGGTTCCCTGGGGAGAATTTCAAGCTATTGAAGTGGAAAAGACTGAGCATTTGCTAAGATTGAAAAAAAAAAGGGGAGGGGGCTACACAAAAAACGACAAAGTGTACAGAGGGTTTTTTTTTTTTTTACTGTAGCATGTTTCAAAGGGGAAAATATAATAAACCTGAAATCAATCAATAGCACAGACTTCAATGCCGTGTTCCAAATCAAACAGCCTTGGTTTGAAAACAGAAGTCAAAAGAGGTTTTTTTTTCATTTCAGAATTATGAGTGATTGAGGCTAAGAAAACATTAAATGAGGTGAAAGGTCTAGGCTAGAGGGCATCTTGAGCAAGTCTAATGAAGTCATGGTTGCTTCAGTGGCTATGTTCCCAAAGGATTTTGCTGTGTCTGTCACTGCGTCTCTCTGTTCCTCTTCTGAATCTGGCTCCCTGGGTTTTGCTGTTACATGCCGGAGTGTACCACACCAGGCACCCTACGTAGCCCTGCTCCTGGCAGCACCGTAGCGTGTAGCATCCCTGTGTCAAAACAAAGACATACGAAACGTGATTTATCTCACCCGGCATTTGATGTCTGTCGTAACAGACATTTACCTGTGGGCTGGTCGTGCCTGACTGCCTTTATTGTCAGTGGAGAGCAGCAGGAGCTTACATGGCACAATTTAGCTCAAGTGAGTGTGAATTTCTAATGTATGCTAAAAGTGCCAATTTCTGTATGACTGAAAACAGAGTCCTAAGGTGATTAACTCACAAGCGGACACCTACAGGTTAAACATCTGCATTTGTTCGATGAACTCTACCCACACAACTAACATTACTCCAGTCCAGACTATATATTAGATATTTCTTTGCTGTGTTTGGGCTATCCCTTCATGCACCCTGTATTTAGGCCTGTATCTAGGACTACGACAAATTAACTGAAATTGTTTAGCGTATGTCCCAACACTAGCAAGTGGCCTAGAAGGTGCAGAGTATTTACCTTATTGTAGCATCTTCCCCTTCTTGTCACCATTCCTTTGCATTACCCTGACAGCCCTGTCACCACTGCCCCCAGCCTGCCCCAGCCCTTCACCATCCTAGCTTCACGTTTTGGGCTGAGGGGCAGCTGTCTGAAATAAGCTGAGGGGGTCCTGCAGTGAGGTGGGGAAGGACAGGATACTTTATGTGCCTTGATGAGTACTAGTAGCACAGTCTGTATCTCAGGCATCCGCAGGGCAGTGCTGCTGTCTCTCAAGCAGTCCTGGACTCTCTGTCTGTCATGCAGCTGAGGGATAGATCACCTGGGTCCTACAGCAAGAGCACCTGGGGCTGCACGGCGGGTAGGAAGCATGCCACATGTTGTGGCTCTGGCATGAAATAAACCCTGCCAGGAGACACACATCCCAGCTGCGCCTGGTATTACCGCCCTGCCTCCGCCATACAGCTCCACTCGCCTGATTTCATATGTCAGAGGCAAGTCTGTCAAATGACAGAAGAAACCCCAAAGGATCTCTGAAGGATTTCTGCACCAAGGGTCAGAGCCAGATGACCAATCCAAGTGGGAGGTCTTGCTCTGCTCTCCTGTACCTGAGTAAACTTCATCTGCACAAAGTTTTGATGTCTCTGTTGTGTTGACTTTGACAGAGCTACACTAGTAGACAAAAGTAGTCCGTGATAGTCCCATGAGCAGTACCCATTCTGTGCTGAACGTGCTCAATTCCGCCCCATAGCCTAAGGCTTCCCTTCCAAGTATTTTATGTCACAAGCTTCCCATTCATTTATTCCATCGCTAGTTGGGAGGTTTCTACACTATGGCTGTGATTTGCAGGGCAGACAAGGTTTGTTGCCATTATCATTAATGTGGCAATGTCAGGGCCCAGCTTCTGCAAATCCAAGGCTTGCTGCATGCTGCCTAGTATTCCAGGCTTTTGTTGAGCCATACGCACATCGCTATACATATTGTAAAGCCATCCCGCTCATCCTGCTCTTGATTATTGCTAAATTGCCCAGAATCCATCTCTTTTTTTTGTCAGAAATTAGGCACCTCTGGTAAACAATAAACAGCAGGAAAAAGGACGGCATTATCCTCTCTGAAGCGTACCAGCATAGCAGCCAGTTTCTGGATACACCATTCACAGAGCAGAAAGCAAACTGCTGGCTGGTGTGCAAATGTAACAGCAAACAGAGCGTTCCCCAGAGAGGCCGAGCTGTAATGTGCACAGACAACATGGAGCAGTTCTGGATGAGCAGAGGACATGCGTATCGCAGAGTGCTGCAGAAGACTGTGGTTCTGGTATTCCATGGTGCAAGGCCAGATATATACTTAAGGCATTTCCTGCCTCAGCAGTGTCTGCTAGGAATACGATACACATTTCCTATACTGGGTTTCTGTACTTCCAAAAGACCTAGTGTAAATGCAGTCACATCTACGGGAGAAAGGGAATCAGACCCTATGCCCAGGACCTGCGTGGAAGCGCTCCCGAGCCACTGCCGTGTCAGTGGTGAGGAGCAATGCACACTGCACAGCTCCCAGTGATGCTGAAGAGGGGACAGTGCTGAGGAGCTGCTCAGATACACCCATCCCTGACTTCGCCGGGTAACCTGCTTTATGCTCGAGATCCTTTGCAAAAGTAATGTGGAGGAGAAACAGCGTGGTGGAGGTTCAGTGGTGTGTGGAAATGCTCAGCGTGGGCTATGAAGGGAGATGGGTATACCTTAAACGAGTTTTATTGTTGACAGCAGCAATCTGCAGCCTCGGAGTCAGGGCCTCACACTAGGAATCCAGAGCCACCTGCCCTTCTGCAGTACCCATTTCTTGCTGGAAGAACACCTACAGAAAAAGCACATTTTGCAACAAGACTTGAAAGAAGCAGGTGTAATCAGTTGTCATATTGCTGGGTGACAAGAAAAGGAATGTTTTTATGCCTACCAAGATGTGACTAGCTTGTCAGTTATGCAACCTACTAGTTCATGCTGTTGTTATGATCTACGAGTAGTTCTTATGGCAACAGACCTTGGACAGCTTCTTGGCCTTAAGGATCTGGGCTATAATGCACTAAGCTTTATGCATAGCTATAGAAAGGTATGAGAATCTGCTGTGAACTCTGCTTGTGGCCATACATTTGGTGTCCTCAGATTAACCCAAATTTGAGATACTCAGTGATTTAAAAACAAGCAGATTCTGTTGAAAGTGTTATTTATTTATTCGCTCATTCATTCATTCATTCATTCATGCTGTAATGTAATAAATAGTTTGGCCAAAACAGGGCTTATTTTTTGGTAGACCTGACTGGGGACTGTGCAAGTACCGGGTCAGAAAGTGTTTGTTTAAGGCACTTTAGAAACACTAGTAATGCTTTGAACTTTTGTGGAGATCTGCTTTGACCATTTCAAACCGTTTTACAAACTGAAGTGGTAATCCTGACTTTGCAGTAAGAGATATCAGCATTACTCCCACTACAATTAGAAAAATGAAAAAAAAAAAAAGGGGGCAGGGATTCATATCTTGTCAGTGGCTGGGACTGGATTCACTTGTCCTGAATTTTTTGCTTTAAGCACTAGACACATTGTTGCATAGGTGTTATCGCAGCCATCCTCTAGCTGATGAACAGTGGGGCAGGAAGCAAAATAAAGCCTAACGAGGCCAATGTTCTTCTCAAGGTAGATTGATACTAATGGAACTGGAGTAGCTGCCTTGAAATTACTACAGGCTGACACCTCATTAAAGTCAGGAAGATCAAGAACGGCGTATTTTGGGGAGGAAAGAAGTCCTATGGGCAAAACTCACATAGATTGAAACCAGACTGTACCTGGAGGACTACCTTCTAATTATGGTATCTGTTTCTCTCTTCTTCATGGTATAATTGAGTTTGATAAATGGCGTTACTCACCTTGCTTTACTGTTATTTTGTTTTGTATCTGGAAAACCCAGCTCAAATGAAACCATTGTTCACTCGGTGGTCTGAAAACACAGTGACACCAGGCCCCTGTGATGTTCCTGAGCAGGATATGAAATAAACCTAAGCACGGAAATGGAAGAGGCAAGGCAACTTGCCTCAAGACACTGAAATGAGATGACACCGCATGAAACAACCCAGATCTCTTGAACGCAAGGACACCGTCTGCCTCTCTGCAGACGTCCACGTGAGCAGACTCAGATTTTAGAATTACAGGTTCCAGGTCATAGAGTAGAGGGAGAAGAAACCAAGATAAGATCCTTTCCCAGGCAGAGAGGAGCCTAGACAAAGTGCTCCGAGTGCCATTTCAGGGGGGGAACCACTTTTTTAGTTTATGTCATGTGGTCCTGTTGCAGGAGTGACTTCCCCTCTCAGCTGCGTCCTCTGCTGTGCTCCTTGCCCTCTGCTCCCCACACTCCTGTCCGGTGGCAGATGCAGCCTGGACATGCCTTGGGGAAATCAGCTCCTTTCAGGGACTGCATGCTCCTTTTGGTGAAGAAGAGGACTGTGATTATTGCTCCCAGAAGAACTGTAATAGCTATTTACCCACAGCAAGAAAATGTTATTTTGGGGCAAAAGGGAGCTGTAATGTTTTCCTGTTACAGTAGTTGGCAGCATTTCTCTATAGCCCAAGCATATCTTTCTTAATGGGATGTCTACTCATTGCTGTAACTTTACTAGAGGGAGAGAAGTATATGAACATTTTTGGAATTCAAACAAAATGTAATGAAAGTAAGATAGCTTTAAACCCTGGGAGCCCAATAGCAATTGAATGAAAGAACAGCAGAATAGGATCCAGAACCAGAAGCCTGAGCTGAGAGGAAACTGGTGGCTAAGTGCAGTGTTGTATGGACAACGATTTTCAGAGCACAGGAAGTTTGGAATACATACAGTAAGGACATTGCTTTTCTGGGTTCATCTAGATGTTTCAGCTTACTAAATTTGAGTGATGGCATGGGGAAATGGGAACCAAATAAGTTAGTTGAGACAACTGCATTTGGAGGCCAGCTTTGCTGAGTGAGCTGATCAAAGATACCAAGGTGAATCATGGAAATACATAATAAGAAAGTTGGGTAGTGACCTACGTGTCCTACAGAACTGATTATACGCCATCCTATGACCCCAATTTTCTCTCCCATTGTCATGTCTCTAATCCGCCTTGACTTCAAGGGAAGGTTACTGGAGAGGCTGCTGTGGGTTAGCCCTGGTAGAACTTGTCTTACTGTGTAGCTTCATGTTACAGTGCCTACACAAACCTGACACAGCAAGGGAGGAACGAGCTCTCACTTCAGGGAATGCCAGAGAGGTCTTGTTCACACAGGTTGCCGGTGTTTGCCCCAATTTTGCTTTATCACAGTGTGAGCACAAGGTCCTGTTCTCCACAGCTCCCCATGCAGTTGCATCACTGGCACCTCACCAGATGCCCTCCCCAGGCACTCACTACAAATACACTCTACCATCATAAACAGCCATCAGCCTTAAACATCAAGGAAAACCACTTGATTTTGGTCGTCATTTTGTTCCCTGGAGAGTGTGTTGCCCACACTGTGGTGCCAGTGACTGATACAGCCAGACTACAAACTGCTGCTGTAGCTATAACCGCGGTGTAGCAGGTGTTAAATCTTGTGCATGCGTTGCCCTGAGCTGGTGAGGAAGGTTGGTGCATAGCTGGATGGTGAAATAGTAAACACCTTAGGCCTAAATACCACAGGAAAACCCCTCAGTTACATGTATATCAGATGCATGGCACCGTTCTTTAACAGATGGTTGTTAAACCCCTTTTCTGTATGTTCAAAGGAACAGAGGAATGTTTGCATCCCATCCCAAGGCAGCTGCCTGCCCTGACCCCCCACGGCTCTTGGGGAGGTTTGCAAGGTGCCTCAGAAGCCCATTTCGGGTGCACAGCGCCCACGCTGCTGCCAGAAGGGCCGGTCTTGCACCCACCACATCTCCTTGGGCCAGCCCTAGCACTCACGCAGCCACTCGGCCAGCCAATCCAGCAAGCTGAACCGCCCGAAGATTAACCCTACCGAAAGGAGGAAAAGGAGGGAGGATTGCTCCCAGAGCAGTCAGCCCCCCCGGTGCCGCGGACTGTACAGCCAAAGAAGCACAAGTGTCAGCGCAGGGGAGAGCGCGAGGGCGTGCGGCCGGGGGAGCTGCCTTTGGGCAGGAGCCCAGCGTGGGTCGGCTTCGGCCGGTTGTGAAACTGCACGTTCACGCAGTCCCCGAGCTGCCGGCCTGCCACGCAGCTCCTCCAGACCAGGCGGCTGCGAGCTTCCTCGTGCGTGTGTGCTTGCGTGTGCGTGCGTGTGCGTGCGTGTGTGTGCGTGTGTGCGCAAGGCTTTCTGCGGCTCCGCAGGAGCAGCCCTCGCGCTGCGGAGCCGCTGCGGTAGCGCGCAGGGGTGGGGAGCTCTCGCAGGGAACAGCCCGAGGGCTTTCCAGGGGCCCGTGGTCTAGTATGGATTCAGGAACCAGTAGCGTCTTTACTGGATCCGGTGACTTCGGCAGTTAACGTTGAGACCTTGAAGATGTAATGCCCGTTTTCTCAAGCAGAAAGGAGCAGATTCGTGCTGCGTGAGCACTGCGAGGCTGACCTAGCGATATCGCCGAGAGAGTAAGTGCCTCGGGGCAGAGCTGGGGTCTGGTTCTCCAAAGCAGCTGGCATAAATAGCTAATACAAGAACAAAAGAGAACAGCTACACTGGGGTTTGCACCAGAGAAAGGGAGAACACAAATTAACCTTTATGGCTTGCCTTTAAAATAACGATACAAAGTTTTGGATATTGTTTCAGTAGTGCTGCAGCAGTAATGATGTTAGGCTATAAGCAAGGCAGAGTTTATAGGAAGAGATAAGGCCTTTTACTAGACCAGCTGACTGACTTGTAGAAAGCAGACGCCCTTGCAGACACATAAGCCCTTCTTCAGGCGCCTGTTTCAGATTGGAAGAACTCATGTCTTGGAAAGCATGTTTTGCCTATGAGACAGGTTGTTTTAATAAACCTCTTTTCTACCATTCTCGCTCCACTCCTGGTTCAAGTGGGCTCTTCAGGCCAAAGTTTCAGCTTGTTGAATATGAAGGTCTTTTAAGGGGGGCATCCCTGATCTTGGAAATTCAGTTCTCACCTGTGAAACATTAACTCATAGGTCCACATTGTTAAATACGCGTCAAAGGCAGGATGGCTGTGGAGCCAGGTACACGATGAATTAAGTCTTCTCTCTTGTCTTCCCCCCCTGCTGGGCATAGCCACATGCCATCTAGTAAGTGACACAGAGCACTGGTTTACGTATCCTGCACGTGCAGGTTATGTTTATCCTATAAGCCATGAAAGGACACCTGATGGAGAGCAGGTTCTTTTTTTTCGGTCATAAAAGTTATTTGTTTTAAGGTAGCTACCCTAAGGAAAGGGCCCGTCCAAGCTTTTGCCGTTAAGTAAAATGGGGCACTTGTCGACCACTACCACAATGGGATAGACACAAGCAAAAGAAACAAGATTTTCAGAAAAATTGCTTAACGCAAGACCAGTAACCTTGAAGGGGCCCATAAGGTAGCTGTTGCCTAAGGTACTTTCTGGCTAAGGTAGTTGCTGTTATAGAAGTGACTTTATCGCCGTGTAACTGCGGTTCAGAAGTGAAGTGCAAACTTTGCGACTGAAAGCCGGATTCCTTCCGCTAGCAAGGCTGCAGCCGCTGCTGAGGAGCTGAGGAATCCCCCTCAATTCTTCCTGCTTCGTGCTTTCTCGCTGTAGCTGCAGTCAGCGTTACAGGAAGCAATGCTGAACACACCCCCTCCTTTTGTGCTTTATGAACCCTGCACTGGCAGCAAACACTTGTCTTTTGTCAGCAAATAAAGCAGATAGCATAAGACACTGAAGATTTATAGGTATAACATCCTAGCACTGCACACTTGGATTTACCCTCATTCAAGTCCCATTTACTTTAATAGGAACGTTGCTGCTAAACCCCTGTGTGATGTTGAGGATATTTACCCCATA
This sequence comes from Chauna torquata, assembly GCA_013399475.1. Taxonomy (NCBI): domain Eukaryota; kingdom Metazoa; phylum Chordata; class Aves; order Anseriformes; family Anhimidae; genus Chauna; species Chauna torquata. The sequence continues at coordinate 294,753 of VXAL01007861.1, forward strand.
GGGAGCAGATAATCTGGGAAGTAACAAGGTGCCATTTCCTACTGGATGTGTTGTCTGACTGCAACCACATGTTAATGGTACAAGTTAGGGCCACACTAGAGCTAAGCGTCTATTCACCGCTTACCAGAGCTGTGCTGCCGTTTGAACTGGGAAGGTTCTGTTTGCTGTCACGCTGATATTTTTCAAATAGAAAAAAAAAAGTTAAGATACCAAAGCTGGAACACCAGGCTTCATTGTAAGGCTTTCTTTTCTTATTTTTTTTTTTAATCCTCAGAACAAAACAGTTTTATTTTGGAGTCAAACTCCAACAGTTACTGGATTCCTATGACCACTGTAGCAGTGCTCCTCACCGGTGACACGGTGGCTCTAGAGACTACATGGCAGCAGGACGCTTCATGCTGGAAATCCTGTCTTCCAAGAACGGCAAAACGCTACCTCGCCCTTCATTTCTCCGGTATTTTGTTTATCCTGCTGTGGTCACCAGCAGATTTTATTCCGTCCTTCGCAGCATGAGCAGCCGGGAGCTGTGAAGCCCATGGCGTAGCTGGAGTTCTGCTCTTCCCCAGGCTGTGGCTGTACTTGGCCGACTCTCCTTGCCAGTGGACAAGGAGATGAGCTTGGGGATGTATTAATGAGTGTGTCGGGGTTGATTAACCACAATCCCTCACCTTGAAATGGCTTCAGCTTGATTTCTTATGGAAATGAGGCTTCTGTGATAGCACGGCAGCTGTATACATGTGTTTCGGCGTGTGCCTTCCTCTACATCTGCCCTTCCCCCAGTAACTTAAATTCACTGACCAATTCCAGCAATCTTTAACAGACCAGTAGCAGTTTTAAAGATAATTAAGTTGCTAAGCGTTCATTAAAGTGGGCAGTCAGCTGCAGGAGAAAGAGCCTATTGTCATTTAGAATAACAATGTGGCTCAAGGCACGCTTGCCCCAGAGAATATCCAGCAGAGAGGATGTTATGCAAACCCCTTTTTCCTCCCCGCACGTGTTGTAGCAGAGCAGGATCCAGCCCTAAAAACTGCAGTTATTTTCCAGATTGTTTATAAGGTGGGGATCACAGATACGTTATTCAGTAGGTAATAACTGCCAAACACTAATGAGTTCCTCCAAACTCGGTGCAAGACTTAGCAGAGTGTGTCTTAGCATCCTGCCAAAGGAAGCAGTTCATTCAAAACTGTAAAAGGATTATCAGCAGTGCTACCCAAACCACTAGAAATAATATCGTGGGATTAGAAAAGTTAATTTTGATGTGGTATGTGTGGTAGCATCCAAACCATTTTCATCAGGTCTTTACGTTGAGCTTAGCGTATGCGTTCTCCTTCACCCATTTTGTACTCGCTCTCATCCATTTTGTGAGTGCCAATGCAGCAGCAGAAACCTCTGCCTAATGCATCAGAGGAACAGCTGCATGAGCCAGTTGTCGCTTTGCAGGGAGGAATTCTCTCCCTTTGCAGCCCTACCATACAAATATGACAGAGCAGGGTCCCAAAGCACAGCTTTGAGCTTTGAGCAAGCGGGTAGCATAGAGACATTGCTTCTTCGGGAGCCCAAAACCCCTTGTGCTGCCATACAGTGAAGGGGTGGGGATGACAGGCGTTCCCTGCTCATCCCCGAGCCCAGAGCTACCACTTAAAACAGATGTCTGTGTAAAAAAGGCCTCACACCTGCCAAACCACCAGCCTCAAGCTTCCTTCCTTGTTTCTTTAGGCCTCAGAATAACAAGAGCGTTTGTGCAATCTGCAGCGCGCTCTGTGGTTTTCTCTTCTCCCTGAAGACATGCTATCTAATCTCTTCAGAGCAAAAAATCAGACAGCAAGCCTTACAAGAGAGGAGAAAAGAGGTTAACAGAGAAGCAATATGCACTTTGCTCAGCGGGCTTCACTTTTCAACGCACTTTAAGAAAGAGAAAAAGTGTGGGTCAGTGGTACAGACCTTGTAGGAGGGGCATTTGCATCTGGCAGAAAGTCCGAGTGCCTCATTTGGGCAGATTCCGCAGTGTGGTGCACAACGCGCCGAACTAGAGAAATCCGTTAACTGAAAAGTCATCTTGAATCGGAAACTTTTAAGGGTTCGATTTTAAACTATGGTGAGAATTTAGTGTTTTATTGCCGCTGTGCTTTTGGTTCCTGTTTTTGCTTGCATTGAGAAACGAGGTGCCTTAGGAAGCTGCATGGTGTGTAACATACAGTATCAGCCTGTATACAAAGGAAGGAAGATGATGTGGCAGAACATTGTTGAGGAAAGATCCTGTTTGTACAGGGAGCTGGAGAATAGTAAACCTGTTCAGAACAGGGATGCAGAAAGACCAGAAATGAAAGGAAATAAGCCCAAAATGCTTGTGAATGCCATTTGTGTGCAAGAGCCCACGAGAGGCACTGAAACAATTTAAAAACCTGGCTTATTTGTCTTTTCTCAGGTTTCCTATCATTTAATGGAGGGGAGGAGAGAGGAGAAGAGAGACACACTTGGCTGCGTTCCTCTGCCGGTCTTTTCTTCTGTGTCAGTGCCGCAGCAGTTAGGCATGTGACTCTTGCAACAGTTAGGTTTGTATGGAAACTGCCAGAGCTGACTAAAAGTTTCTTAACAGTAATTCCTCGCTGTGTTTTATCCCGGCGACGCTCGATTGCAGGAACAACTTCTGAAAAGGTCCCGTCTACATTTGTGATTTTTGGAAATATGTAAAAAGCCTTCTTTTCGTTCATTTCCATGAGATAATTAACTGATTTGATGAGCTTCAGTTCCTGATAAACATTTGCCTGTTCCACAGATGCTGTATGTTTAACAGAGGGAAATTACTTCCCTGAAATGTGTGCCCATTTGAGATTATGTACTCTTTTGTTAGCCTTTGTAAAGCACAGCCACTTAAGGTCATTACACTCTCTAAATAAGACTCTAATGCAATTTTAGATAAACCCATCTTTTCAAAGTTGTATCAAACATCTTGATAATGGAGTGTCTTGTCTCTGCAACAGAACTAGTCTGTGAGTAATCTGGGTGGTGCTGCAGCAAGTGTTTTTTTCTGAATTGATTCAAGCAGTTTATGGTCAAATTTAGAGACCAATACGTGCACAGTGGCAAAACCTTGCATCCAAATGCAAGCATTCTTAGTTCCTTTTTGTTTGTGTATAACCTTCCTGTGTTGGTGTGAGCAACTTTGATCTTTGATACAGTGACCAGCTTCCTGCAGTAGGCAGCAGATAGTCTTAACTGTGTCTGCAAGCTGTGTCAAGAATTTATCAAAGTTGCTGACTCCTAAAATGCAGGCAAGCAATGCCATGGTGCATATTATAAACGACCCTTTTCTCCTAGCCCACAGACTGTAAACAAATTTGATGCGAATTCAGGCAAGGAAAGCACCATGCCAAGGTGTTCATGGATTTCTTTGCGTTGTGACTCTAGTGGTCTGGGCGGACCCTGCTAAAGCAATCTGTAAAAAGGCAATGCATGAAAATGCCTCCCCCATGAAATTAGCAATAATTTCAGTTGCAACAACCCGAGACATTCCAACGTACATCAGAGCCTTCCTGGATCAGAGCAAAGAATAATACAATTCTTGTCCCAGAGCTCCCATAATGTGGTTAGCCAGTACTGAATGGGAAGTGAATCATGGGCCTGGAAGAGAAGTAATCGGTCAGGGATGTTCTTCTAAGCACTGAGACAAGCGTATTCGCTCGGGTGATTTCCACAGAAAATTTGCCTGTTTTGAGCTTTTCTATGGCTGATGTGTGACATCACTGGATGGTTTTGGTCGTTCTAGTGGCAGGTGCAACATGGTGGGCAAGGGGAAAGCAAAGGAGGTTAAAATCCCTGCCTTGTTTAGGTGCCGCATCTCCTGCACCGCTGCGATGTGGCTGGCACCACGTACTCGGTGCTGATGGAGTGGGGTGAAGGAAGCTTCTGGAGACGACGACAGCTCCTGCGCACAGCTGCAGCAAGGCAGGACGGTGCCGCGGCTCCACCAGCTCTCTGCCAGATACAGTTGGGAGCCATATGGATTGGAGGTATCAAGGCTGAGGCTTGAGGAAGTCCCGGAGGGATTGGAGGAGCTGTGGACACATAGCTCAGGTAGCGATCAGCACCTGTTCGTACCCTGACCAAACATCAGGGAGCGCTTGGCCCAGGTCTGGCTCGGCTGCTTCAGTGCTGATTATGCACATTAAAAGCTTCATTGTGGTAAGGATGTCCTCTGTTGTCACCGTTTTAGTAAATCTGTGCGACCTCTCTGGGTATTATGCATGTCTGAAAAGGAAATAGGAAGGAGTTTTGAATGGAAATTTTGAGTCATCAGCAGTAGAGCAAAACCCAACCAACTTCCCATAGCACGGGCAGAGAATCCAGGCTGTGTGCTTCAGCTTGAAATGATCAGAGACCCTGAACTTTACACGGAAATCAGCAGGTGCTGGAGATGCTGTGAACCAGTGGCAAGACTTTGTCTCGGCTGTATCTACCCTGGTAAAGGGGACAGGGTCAGGCCCGGGTTCAGGCGGGGCAGCCACACTGTTTCGCTGCTCGCAGGTCTGCTGGCATGGCTTGGCCTTTGCCTCTGAGTCCTCCTGAGATGCTGTTCCTCTGGGCCTCGATGAAGCCAGCCTTTTTTGTCTGGGGGGGTGGCTGTGGGAGGGGAGCTTGCTGTATGTAAGAGCTCTGCTGCACCACTCGCCGAAGGGCGAGAGAACACACCCTGGTCTGTTTTGTTTGCAGCAAAAATCACAGTGTCAAATTTGTCTTTAGCTTCACTAGAGATGTACCAGGGAGAGTTTTTGCCCGTAACAGCATTACACATGTAGAGCTGCCATGAAAATACATATGAATAGAGCAGGGAAAAGGATCTGGGATCTGAGAACAATATCTGTATGGTCTAATTTTCCTGTACGACATCACCCCAATCAAGAAGTGGTTACTATGACCAGATAGTGCACGGAGGAGTATTGTTACAGCATCTACATTCGTCTCCAGTTAATTAGTTTCTCATCCAAGGACTGCTGAGTGTGTTATCTCGTCCCGGGAAAGAGCCACTCCCACCAGCAATGTAATTTAACAAAGCTACGAACCAAATGAATTGCCAGGCTGCAAAACCCTCTTAACAATGGGATCCTCGTTCCCTGTGAGGTGTGGTATTCAGGCAGGCACTTTCAGGCTCTTGGATTACTTTGCTAGGCTGAAGGAGCTTATGCAATATGTGTGTACTGAAAGTTGGTATAAACCCATCTGAGATTTGCCAGAATCGGAAGTTTCGATTCTGCACTGAAAGTACGCAAGTCTTGCGGACTTGCAGTGTCCCACCCAGGCGGATGCAGTGCTGACTGCATTAATACAGGTAAAGGCTTCCTCCTGTGCATGTGTAAAGAGGAGTGAAAATGTGATTGCCTCATACTGTTGCAGGTTTGTAAATATAATTTTTAGAGCAGTGAACTTCAACACTAGATTTGGTGGAAGGGAAGGAGGGGGGATAATTTCCCGTGGAAAGGCTGGATAGCTGAATAGATGTTCACTTAAATATGCTGAAAATAAGCAAGCAAGGGATGCTGATCATCAGAGCGCTTCACAGTCATGAAAAAGAGAGCAAGCATTTTCAGTTCATGGGGAGATGGATGGAGAGAGAGGAGGCAAGTCCAGAATATGTGAGGGTAGGAGCTTCATACGGCCTTACTGCTGGGCTTGTTTTGTGTGCTAGTGGCCCAGGGAAATGGTAAAACTAGACTGGGATAGTAAAGGCTCTAATCCCAATTCATCGTTTATACCCTGCTCGTATCCAGGCATTCTCAGATACAGGGGGCTGCTGCATTTCACAGTCATGGGAAGAGCTCCCCAGCTGCACGATCCAAACGTTTTGAAGTGAAACATGGTGCATTATATTAACTTGGTTCAGACAATCAGCTTTAAACATCTGAATCTCATTTCTTGATGTTAATTCCTCTTGCTCAATCTTTATTTCAGCTGTGTGGAATTCTCAGACCTTTCTGACCCTGACTTATCGTTTCCTGATGTTTTATTGCTAAGTCATTGAGGTTTCAGGGAGGCTGATGTTTCTAAACCGTGCACACCTTTGATTGTACGCATGGCCAGCATGTCAGACCGAACCTCCCATATGCTCTGTATATATCATTGTCTGCATTGCTGTGTCCTCCGCAGTTTTACCATTTGGCGCACTTATCTGCATGTCCCATTGATACAGTCCTCCTTAAAATGTGGTTATTATTTAAGGCTTTTCAAGCTCAGCCTCTGCATACTGCAAAACTTGATCTGAGCTTACGTCCGCTCTTGTCACTCATATACAGGTTCCATCTGTTCCCCTTTTCCTCTCCCTTTGCTGCTTGCCACATCCAGACCACATGCTGCTTATACATTGTACAATAGACATTTCTGCACACACACTTTTGAAAATGTGGTTCTTAGTGCTTTATTGTTCACATGTGTCTTGTTGCTTAAGGCAAGTTTTATCAGTAATGATTTTGTTGTTTACTGACACGTAGAATAAAATAGGATACTGTTAAAATGTGAATGGAGGAGAAAAGGGCCTTTGGTACACCAATTACACTGTTTCTGCCAGCTTTCTGATCATGCCCCCCTGCCACCTCTTCCCCAAATTCGGTAGTTGCCTGCGGGTAACACCAGATCCTAACATCACAGCCAAGTAAGGACTGCTGCACTCTGAATGTGGCCGCTCCACGCTGGTAAGGGTTCCCCAGCGCCTCCGACACTCCTGTGCCTGGTGAGGAGAGGGGATGGGACCAAAGTACTCCTTCCCAGCCAGCCAGCCCTAGCTTCTGCTTGAGGTCTGCTTTACAGTTGCACTGCACCTTTGCATAATGGCTATATTCTTCCATTTGGGGAAAAAAAATCCCTGCAGAAACTAGTTCAGGAAGTGAAATCAGTGCTAGGCACGTCTATGAAGCCCCTCCTCTTGCAGGAGCTGAGCTGACCCCTAGCAGCTACCCCAGCACGTGAACTGGAGCAGACCCACAGGTATGCAATGGCAGTGAATTAATGCATGCAGATCCACTGGGAGCCATTTCAGATGTTTCCCGTCACACCTTGCTCCATGCCTGTGGTGAGGCTGAAGTATCTGCAAATAGATTGCGCTGAGTGCAACTGCCAGTAATGTTCCTGGGTGTCTGCAGAGGGGATGGCACAGAGCCCGTTATACTGGATTATTGCCACCCGGGGATTTCCCGCACCAGGAAAATCCCCAGCAGCCCCAGACCCCCAGTTTTCCACCTGCAGAAGCCCAAGACCTGCCTATGATGATGATAATTTCTACCACCAGGGAAAGGAAAGGCTATAGAAACCCACACATGACAGGAGTAGACCCAGTTTCCATCAGTGAGTTGTTCTGATTAAAGCTTTCCCTAACAAACACAGCGCCTGCTTCTGTTGCAGAGACAGTCAGCTACTCCTTTCCCACGAAGAGAGGCAGCAGCCGCACAGCTCCCTTTGCATGCCAGCTGTGCAGCCAAGCGCTGCCTGCTTGGCACCCAGTCTCCTGGGCATGGCACCCTGAAGTGCCAGAGAGCTGATGACGAAAGCCTTGTTTGGGAGGGCTGCTGAAAAGAAGACGTGAGCACATGAACATAAAGACCCCTCCACTTCTGCCTTCCGCTGTAGCCCATGGACTGCAGCCACAGCTCATCGGGTGTCTGGTGGCTCCTGTACCGCCGTGTGGTTCCCATCCCACCCTGTCCCTTCTGCTATTCAGCATAAGTGGCAAGGAGAGACAAGGTCTCCTTCCCCTGAAAAGAGATGAGCAGGAAGAGCCAGCTTTTGTCTGCACCAAAATACTCATCATTTTCAGATACAACATGCTCAAAACACCTGCTGACACTCTGCAGTGAGGCTGCCACGCTGTTAATCTGCTAAGTGCTTGCTCCGGGTTCGTCCACACACAGTCCATACCCAACACTGGCAGTTCCTAAAGGGAGCAAAGCCCTTGGGAGCTGCTCAGTGGAAAGGCCCAGTAGTTACTTTATATTTTGTGTACCACTCTGCACGAAAATTTGAGGCCATGGATCAGCCAGAGCAGAGGCAGGAAGAACAAGGAAGAAGAGAATGGAGCAGAGCTCTTGACAAGCTGTTGTAGCTTAAAAAGGAGGCAGGTAGGAACAGAGATGAAGCAAGCACCTAAAAGAGTTACTCAGGAGAAACAAGGGCTTCAAGTGACATTCGAGTATGGGAAAGAAATCAGTATCCGTGGTTTTCATTGGTGTTCAGAGTGCTAAAAGCAGAAGTGGTTGCTGGAGTCTGAACAGGAATCTGAGGCTGAGCTCGCAGCTTCCTCCCAAATTGGAGGAGAAACTATTCTCTTGATTTACGGGCTCAGTGGCAGAAGAGGTCTTATTTGTAGAATTTCAAGGGTTTTTTTGAAACAAATTGCTTCGTGAGCAGAGGAACTAATAACACCTGTTTTCCCACCGGTCTGTGACCCTTTCTCCCCGCTCCTCCTATATACAGCAACAAGCCCGGCTCTCCCCTCCCTGTATGCGCTAAGACTCTTCACTGGCAGCAGTCAGGTATGTACGTACTGGCTGACCTGCTAACACAAGTACGGTCATCCGGTGTGCATGCATTCACTAGCCAGTTGGCTGCTGGATGCATTTCTCTAACTAGGTCTCTATCCCTTGCCCAGCCAACCATTTTCACAAAATTCAGCAAGGAAATCAGTAGCCTTTGAAACTTCTACCTTTCTGTTCTATGTGAAAGCAGATAAAAATTACTAATGGAGCTGGATAGACAGATTGAATCTGAGCTAAAATGCTCTGTTGTATTGTGTTTGGATGTACGTTTAGGATGTCAGTCCGGGTTCTGGAAATAATTTCTCTCCCTCTCTCTCTTTGTCAGCTATTTTTAACCTGGATGTGTTCTGTGATGTGTTTCACACACAGCACTGAAATGGCACGGCTGAGGGGTGAGTGACTGGCAGGAGAGGGGAAGGGGAAATCGAGGGCTGCTTATGTTGGTACTGCTGCTGAAAGAAGTGTTCATGAACTGATAGCCTCAGTCTCTGCCTCTCAGGTCTGTACACTGTGGAGTCCCACACTGCCCCACAGAAAGGTTGTGAAGATCAATATATTCACAGTCTTAAGGTGCTCAGATATACGGCAAAAAGAGCTAGAGAAATCAAGGCATCCTCTGAAAAAGCACCAGACACGTTGGCCAGTTTTGAAACGTAACATTTTCTGTCGCAGTTCAACATGTTAATACTGCCCACATTTCTGTGTGTGCCTCCCTCTGTGTAGGGTCTCCTAAGAGAAATCATTTCTGTGGAAGCCCTGTCACTGTACAGTGTGCATCGATTCACAGGATCAAGTTCTAACAACCCTTTATCTGAGCTACTATCCATACAAACCGGGGGCTTGGAAGAACAGAGGTTTTATCTGGAAAATGCATAGGAAAAAGCTTCTTGAGTGTTAATTTACAAAATGAGATCTCTAATTGCAAAGCATTTCTTTTCTTCAGTTGAATATAGCTGATTATAATGTGTGAGATCCGTCTTTTCCCCCTGTGTTCTGTTTAACGCTGTTTGTTAGACATGAAAGGAAAAGAGGCTTAAAAGGGAGAGATCGTATCGTAAACAGCCCTTCAGGGTAGATGGGAAAACAACAGTAACTCTCTGAAACAGAACACAGGGATGCCCTTAGGAAAAGGTTTTGAAAGTGTCCTGTATTTGAAAGTTAATGAGTAAATAGATCTCAAACATTACTTTAAAGACTGACAGTGCCAGCTTTAACATCTCAAGCATGCACCACAACCAAGAAGACACAAAGGGAATTTTTAATGGGCAATAAATGGACTAATATTTTTGGATGCAAAACTAAAAGCGGGTTAGTTCTGATGGGATGTGGGTTTGTTCTGTACTTCCTGACACAGCAGCTTTACTGTATTGGGTTTGTTTGCCTTACAGTACCTTCTGATGAGGCGCCACTTTTTCCTTTAAAAAAATAAAAGAATAGGTGGTCTTAATAAATAATCCTCCTCTGAGCTGCAGTAGCATAGAGTTTGCAGGCCTTGGGGCTGCGTGGGCATGTTGCTGACCACCTCCCTGCTGTGCTGTGACACCTTACTTCACGTCTAGGCCACGTTGCTCGGTCCCCCCGGCCCCTGCAGCGCTGCAAGGTCTCCTCGCGCAGCCATCCCCACGCTGCGGAAGGGCTGGTGGGCAGGCCGCAACATCCCTTCCCACCGCCACAGAACAGCACGCTCACTGTTAGCCCGACTGCAGTCGTGTCACCCTCGTGCCTGGTGGACCACAGCCAAGGTCCTGGATTTCACTGCTGTCTTTGGAGCCTTGCAAGTCAGGTCCTGCCCAGGAAGGAGTCACGGGAGCGCTGGTAGCTGCAAGGCAAGAGCCCTGGCAGGAGTCCTGAGGAAAAGGAGGAAGGAGGGTTCCCTTGCTGCTGCTCTCACACTGCCAGCAGCGGGAGCACGATTTCTCCCTGCGCACTTCTCTCCCACACTGTTGCACTTCAAATAAACAAACTCTTGGCTTCCACGTTCCTGGATGTCAGGCATTTTGGAGGAAAGCTGGTCTTATTCAGCGCTTTTGTACAGTTCCTGTCACAGCCTCCTCACCCTCAGGGTCCTCTGCACATGGCTGTCATGAGCATTAAGTAGCTACAGTGGCTTCCACAAGCATGACTGCACCTTGGGAGATGACAGGCTTCCTATTTTGTTTGTGCCCAAAGAGACAAAACCAGATGTTTCTGGTGTAAACAGCTCATCTGGGCCTACTGCCTGTGCAGCCCTCTGCTGCAGGGAAGATGCCCTGCCCCTCGTCTATCCCAGCAGCCCATGGAGGGCAGAAAGAGCTGCTGAGTAGGGAGGAGGAAGGGGAAAAGGAGTGATATTGCTGGGAAAGAGGGGTGGGAGGGATGTGTGGGTTGGAATGGAAATCTTGTATTAAGGGAATTGGCATCAAGGTCGGGAGACAAGGAGAAGGAGAGAGACACAAAGACAGAGAATCCCTGTTTCCAGCCAAAAGTCAAAGCTATCAAAGGTCCTTACACCTGGGTATGCCCTTACCTGCCTAGAATCATTCAAAATCCCACTGATATCCTCCAGACCCTTTACCCACTAAAATCTTATCACCTATCGCCAGCTGGCCCCCACTTAGCCTGACACTTCAGAAATTCATGGATTGTTTCACAAACCTTGTTCCTAACCCCCATTTTTCCCAAAGCTGCTCTGCTGTTACCACAATATTGAGACAGTCTGCCTACACTAGCACAAGTTGCCAGCCTATAAAAAGAAGAGAGAATCAGCTCCCTAAGCTTTAGACATCCAAACATGAGGGAGCACATGCCAGCCCTTGACAGAACACACTAAGAGCATCTCCACTCCCTTATCACGGCTGCTTTCTGACTCACCCTTTTCCCAAGGGTCAGCTACCACCTTCCAGTGCTTTCTCAGATGATAAAAAATACTTAGTGTAACTTTTCTGCTCTGTCATTATGTTCCTCCTCTTCCAGAGCAAGTAACCTCTCTATATGTCTGCTCACACCTTCATGCCAGAGCAGCTTCTCACAGCCAAGGATCTGTACTGCTCCTTGGAAACTTCCACCCTTCTCCCTGCACTCAGCCTCTCACCATGCTGCATCACAACCAAGGACATCATCTGCCCTTCTACAGTAGAGGTGCCTACACACCTGCACAGATCACTTGACCCTTGTCCTTGTGAGCTTGAATACTTCAACAACTGGACAGAGGGACAGGCTGTGTGCTCTTCTTCCCCTTCTCAGGGCCTCTTTCAGTACATTCCCAATCTCTTTCTTCTCACGAGCTCCTGGGTTAGTCTTGCTTGAGCATCTCCCTGTCCAAGTGACAGGCTGTCAGACAGGCACATAGCCTTTCACTTGACTTCCTCCAGGGAATGCAGCTTTTGAGCTGACACAGGTATGACTGAGACTAGTTCTCCTGCCCCATTAGGGATGATGCCATGTGGGGTCAGCTCTGCTATGTCTTCTCGTTACGCTGTGGAAGTTAGCAGCAAAAGAACTCTGAAGCAAGAACTCTGTTTAGTTCACCTTTCATACACAGATACATACATACCTATAGAGATACCTACATACATATAGAGACACACACATATGTAGGCTCTACCAAGTCCTGTGCAATTTCTGGCATCCTTCTGAGCAACTGGAACATGAAAGTTGAGGAGGAAGAGGAGACTGAGCTGCTCTGTTTATGAGCAAGAGGGACTGCTTGCACAACTCGCCGTATTCTTTGGTGCAGTCCCAGCCCTGGGCACTCAGAGGACACAGCTGACCGGTGTAAGGCTCCAGCCAAGCTTGTTCTGACCCTCTTTGGAAAAAGACTCAAGAGTTCAGCTTTCTTCTGACTGATAAAGCCGGTATTGTGAAAAAACCAGAAATACTAGTCCTGCTCAAGAGCTGTGCTGTGCCTCAGGCAAGAATACTAACACAGGATTCTCCCTTCAAATAAAAAAGAAACAATTAGATATTCTCAGTGCAGTCTCAGGTGGAAGGCTCTGCTAGCTGGGAATACGCATATTATGTGGCTCCAAGGGTGAAGGTGTGTGGCTGGGGACAGGTGGAGCAAGGGAACACAAACCCATCAGGAAAAAGGGGTTGCTCATGGTGCAGAACCAAAGAGGAATTTCATCACCTGCCTTCCCTAGGTGAAAGTTAAGTGGTCTCGATGCCTCTTTGGATTTGACTCACTGGGAACAGCATCCCATTCAGCAAAAAGTGAAACACAGGGGAGAGGAACTGCATGGGCAAGTGTATGCAGACAAGCAGATGGAAAAGTTGGGTGCTCTGATGACAGCCTTGGCAGAAAGAGGGAGAGTTCAAAGAGAGTTGGGGGAAAAAAAACAAAACCCTCTCCTTACAGTGCGTGAGATCAAATATCATAGAGCAAGGGTAGGTCTGGGACTTTTCAATGGGAGGAGGAAGCCCCTTGAGCTAAAATCTATGCTGCCATTTCCTGTCCTAGTCCACTGCCCAAAGGCTCATGGCAAGAAGCGATATCAAGCGTGAAACACAGGCCTTAGTGGATATCAGTTTAGCAAACCCCAAATTCAAGCAAACACCAAATCCCGTCACAGCCCAGGGGATGGCCAGTTTCCCTGCTTGTTTCCCATTCCTTCTGTGCCTTGCCTCATGCTAAACATGGGTTTATTCTTTAGAAAAAGACACTTGGACTAAACAAAACATTCCTGCTACCTGCCCTGAAAAAACACACTTTGATATCCCTTCCCTTCAGTCCCCTCACTTCATCGCAGTGCAGGGTGTAAGTCATCTGTCCAAATGCAGGTGTCAAGCTCAGATAAATGCTCTCGGGACCCCAGTAACTGCGGTGACTAGATTTCCACTGACTGTAATGGGCAAGCTGTGCTCCAGGACTCACTAATGCTTCCCAAAAGCCCTGTGGATGCACAGAGACCTAAAGACAGGCCTATAACGTGCTACAGAAAAATAACAGGCGTTGCAAGTGTCTCATGTCCTGCCATAGCAGGACTCTTTGGCAAGTATTTTAGCGTGAATGAGTCTCTCTATTGCATCTAGACCCCTAACTCTATTCCTGTCCAAAACTGGTGTGTATTTTTCCCTTGGACAGCACCCAATCTGAAGAGTTAGTGTTTTCCACACAAAAATGCCTGGTTGGTAAGCTTCCAAGAAGTTCTATTTTTGATTCAGTGAAGAATGGCAGCTTTCCATGGAACTTACTTTTCTTTCTTCCTCCCCTCCCCCCCCCCAACAAGATTGCTCAAAAATTTGTAAGTTTTCATTTGGAAATGCTACCAGGGGGCACCATGCATGTTGGAGTTCAATTGTCTTGGTCTGCAGGAGGTTGGATGGTTTTTGTAGTCATCCTTTCTATCTTGAAAAACTACATTTTTTTTTTTTCCTTCTTTACCTTTTCATTACACCGTTTTTCCCTTCTCTTGAAGAGAGTACAGTGGAGGCTCTGCCATAGACTTATGAAGACTCTCCTGTTTTTTAACACTGTGCTCCTGAGGCCATATTGTCACTTGCGACCATGAAGGATTAGGAGTGGAGTCACAGCTGTGAAGAAGCCCATGGAACCCACTCCGTGTCAGAGTAAAGATCTGCTGATGTGTGATCGCCTGAGAGCTAGAGATAGACACAGGTCTTGCAGGAAGCCTTTTATTCTCCTGCATCCAAGGTTCACCTACTTCTGTATACACGTTGTTCCATAGTCTGCAAACCGTGTCCTAAATAGCTGAGATTTGCAAGAGTATGTCATGTCCTTACTGGCTCCCACGTTCTGATTCATTTTTTGTCCCATTCTGCGTCTCCAGAGTCCTCAGTGAGCAAGAACTGAGCTTCTTCCAAGTCATAATGATCCTCACTTGTTCACTCCCTCACAAACAGAATCCTTTTGGCCAGCCCCCAGGACTGCAATAAGGGCCAGGCACACACAAGGGCAGCTTAAAAGTACCTCAGCTTTGGGAAATCCTGCTGGGCTGTAAAAGCTGCCCGCAAACCCAAATCATATCAAGCAAGGCCTGTCTGATAATTCTTTGGCATAATCCCCAAACTTGCTGAACAGCTTTTCCATGCTAAGTATTTCCAGGTGGGTTATTAGGTCCTGTATCCCTTCCATCTCGTATCCTCTTGTGGTTGAAAAAGGCATTCCTTAGAGCAAGCTATTTTTTAAAGGAAAATAAATATCCTCCTTTACATTTCTGGTTCCTGTAAACCAGAAGGATACTTTGCAAGACACAAACTCTTCCTGCCGCAGCACAGCGTAGAGGTCTTATCTCCCCACAATGCCTGTGCAGGACTTTCAGTTAGGGAGATAAATTATATTTTCACAAGAAGGTTGATATTGGTACAACTACTAGCATGAGCACTTATGCTCACACAAAGCATACTCTGCTAAAACTAGTTTCCTTTCCTGTACTTTTATAGTGGTATCACTGTAGCCACATTTGGGTCTGTACTTCTTTAATTGTACCAGAGTAGTTAAAAGGAAACAGCTGAGCAGAGCATGTACTGCAGCCGTCTGCTGGCAGAGCCCTGTGGCTCAGGGGTACAAGGAGGCAGGATCCTGGACCCAAGCGGCCCTTCCAGCTCGGGGTACGCACACTTACACTGTTTTACTAGTGTAATATTTCCATGTGTGCACACAAGACTCATCAGTAAAGCTTAGCTTTGCTGGGAAAAGCTGTATCCCCGTGAGGACCTCTCTGCTGCTGTAACACAGCAAAGCTTTGATCGCTTGATGCCGGGGAAGGCTGGCTTGCTGCGCTCCCTGCAAGGAAAGAGGCAGGTCAGCAGTTTGCTGACCTGCTGTTATTTTTGCTCACTGTGAAAATCTACGTCTCCTGTGAACAGAACTATTGAAAATGGACCCCCCAGTGTAAGACTTGCAGATCTATAGATATTGCATGAGAGAAATGTGTAAAGAAATGATAGGGTTTTCATTTGAAAATTGTCAATACAACGAACTGGTTGCTTTGCTGATCTTAGTCTTTGGGGTCTCTGCCACCACAGAAGATGAAGAGAGGTGGAGAGAACAATGCAAAACCCTAAAGGTTTCTGTGAGTTAAAACACAGTTTCTCTCTGAGAAACTTTCAGGCAAGATAATTTTGAAAGTACACGTCTCTGAAAAATATAACCGACTGTGACTGGTAAAATCTGACCAGACAGTGAGCGGTCTGGTTTTGAAGCAGTCCTGCCAGTGACACCTTACTCTACAGGGAAGCCTGGCTCACCACGGGCTGAGGGACGCAAGCGCCAGCTAGGATTTCTTCCATACCACCACTTGCAAGAGGTAGGCACCCCAAGACGGGATCCCTGTCCCATCCGTGCCCTTGCCACCTCGGCCAGCCTGTACTCCGGGTTGCGGCGAGGTTACGAAGGCCACAGCGCTGCGCAGGCGTAGTGCGTTGGCGTGACTCACGGTCCTCCCTGCACAGACTTCCTTCCAGCATCCCCTCCCCGGGCTGGGATCTTGACACCTCCCACTCCTGAGATCTTTTTTCCCGAAGACAGCCCAGCCTGTTGCTGCTGGTGGCTGGCCAGCCGTGACTAGCTGTGCCGAGCACCGCTGCGGCCGCTCACAGTTGTGTCAGGCGCTGAGCCAGCGCTCCTGCCTTTAACCCGCTCCAACTCAGCTCAGGTGGTGAGACGGTATCAGAGCTAGTCTGGGCTGCAGAACAGCCCGGGGTCTGTGAGGTCCTGGAAAAACTGCGACACAAGCAGCCCTGGCAGAGCCTGGAGAGCCCCATGCTGTTGGGGGAGAGCAGGACAAGGTAGGAGGTATTGCAAGGACATTCTTTTCCCTCCCGGTGACTAGTAGAAAGCTCCACCCAAGTTTCACTCCTCACTCCCATTTTAAATTAAAAAAAAAAACAAGCAAAACTTAAAAAATAAAATAAAATCAACACTTGCCACTGTGCGTTGCCCTTGCTGCCATTTGATCAAGTTGTTGATTTTTTATTTTTTTTAATAGGATCGAATTCATAGCTGCCGTAGAAGCCTGCGTAACTTGTCAGAGCAATTCTCTACCCTGGCAAGTTACACAAGCTGTGGAGCTTCCCCCTGCCCCAGGGTATCCTACCAATGTCTGCCTTCTCCCCTCACAGATGACTCCTCCTCAGTGTCCTTTTTGCAAAGGCATCAGCAGTACTCATTTTTAGGAAAACAGGCAGAATTCCTCTTAGCTGCACTGTGGAACATGGTGAGACGCCACGACGATGAGGCAGTGGTTTCTTCCAGCCTTTCCTCCCATTGGAAGTAAATAAAAAGAGAGGATGAGTTTCAGCTGGGAAAAAAAAAAAAAGATTGTGCCTTCCAGCCTGTAACATGCTCTGTGTGTTTGATTTGCTCTCGCAGTCTGCACAGATCTGCCTGTGCAGATCTGATTAGTCATGTTGCGTGGCTGGGCTGGATGGGGCTGTTTGGTGGTGTTTGTTCCCAGCTCTCCCGAATGGTCAGATGTTACCCGTGCTGGGGAGCCATCGCGTCGGAACCGGGCCCCTTCCCCCCGGCCCAGTTTGCTTATTTTGAAGCTGGTTGGCATCCAGAGCTCCGGAGGATGAAGGGAGGCATGCAGAGCTGTTGTAGGAAAGCAGGTTGTAGCAAGAGGCCACCCTTTTTCTGAAGGACTAGAAGCAAACTTGGTCCTCCTCATGGAGCCTTTCTGTGAGCAGACTGCATGCAATGGGCCAAATCCTGGTCTGATTCTCAGGCCTCAGAGGTTCCAGTGAAAAAATGGGGCAGCCCCTTCTTGAGTGAGCGCCCTTTTTTACAAGAGAAGGGGCAAACCTTCGAGATACCTTCATGATCCTCTGCTGTTGGAGTTGGCCTGGGCCCAGGCCAGCACCTGATCTCCGCTGAAGTATTTACGATCCTGGAGCCCAGCCACGGCCTCACGGTTACGCGGAGGCATGAATGGGAAGCAGTGCCGCACTGTTTGTCCTCAGCACATGGGCGAGGAAGCACGGGAAGGGTGGAATGCCGGTGCTTACCTTAGTGGTGGCCATCAGGCACCACCTCTGTGGGTTATTGAGGCAGAAGACGAAAGGTGTAGTGTGAAAACTACTGATCTCCCCAGTGTGCCCCACGTGCTTCCAAGAGACGTAACACGCACCCTTCCTGGGATTTGATTGTAATTACAAACGAACTTCGTGTTCACAGGAACAGATGCCAGCCCTTCTTACGGGGTTTAGCTGTTCACGCAGTTGATCCTAGCAGCCTGCGGTGGCCTCTCCGCTCTTTCTCCAGGGCTCACTGTTGTTAGCTTGCTGTTGGTGCTCGTACCTGCTGACACCGCCACACTATGAAGACACTGCCTTGTTTTTTTAAGTAGGAATTGGGTGTAACGGTTGTACAGTGATTGTGATCTCTATCTCCCCTGGACTAGAAGCGTATCTCTGCCCATGCAAAGCTGCTCTGCAGGAAGCAAACACTCACCTGGGCCATATGACAAGAATACAAACTGCTGCTGCACTCTCCCACTGCTGTGTGGCTTTAGCTAGGGTATTAAGCTATGTGTTTCTCACGAGAAATACGCATACTATTTTCCTGAAGATGGTTTGTTTTGTTTCTGTCAGACATAAAGTCTAGAGGCAACAGTGAACAAAGTGCTTGCTTCTCCTCTTCCCATTTCCCATCTTCTTTATTTTGCCACAGTATCTTCTCTCTGCTTAGAAACGTATCTTTTTGATCTTAACCAGCGATCATCGCCTCTTTTCATACTGCCTGGATTTGAATCGGACAGTTGCAGGCACTCAAGCTCATTACAAACTCCTTGCGTTGCCACAATCTTTGTTAAAAAAAAAAAATCCAGTGTTAATGCTTTTGTGTTTAAAAAAATAATTAAAAAAAAAAATCAGAGCTGATACTTGGAAAAGTTGCATGGCTTTTAATGGTAGTTTGAACTGTTAGAACCATCAAATTTCAGTCTTCTTATTTCCACGCATAAGTAGGACTTGGGGTGCCTTGTCTGCATGTATCACACAAAATATCTCTATTTCTAGATTGCCTAGTTTTGCTGTAGTTTGGTCCATCTTTTGCTCATGGCCTGTGTGAGGATCCAGTTGCTTCTCTGGGCTCTAGAGCTCTCTCCTATGGCTCGTTTGTCTGAAACTCCTTCTCTCCCAAAGGTCTCGGGCAGCTCATGTCTGTTTTGCATCTGAGGTCCTGTGTCTCAGACAGATACTGGACTCCCTGCCCCGCTGGTTTCTTTTTGCTGAACAGGAGTTTGCTAATTTTTTAAATCTTATTCCCATGTTTGGAGAAGGTTCTGTTTTGCCAGATCACCAAACCATCAGCCTGGAAATGCTAATTATCTGTATGTCGCTAAATAATTATCCAGATAGGGTTCAGTATGTCGTACTCCAGAGTATTCAGTATCACTCCTTGGTTTTCTCAGATCGGTATAGCTGCTTGTTCCTTGCTGAAAATAACTCTCTTCTCAAAACTCTTCTTTTTCCTTAGAGATACCAGCAGGAAACACATTTATGATGGCAGATATAAATATGAATAATAGACCGGCAGGTTTCCAAATTTCAAATTGTGTACTCTACTTTTCACATTTCAACAACAACAAAAAAAAAATCTAAAATATTTTGAGAAGTTCTGTCATTTTCTGAGAAGCTCTGTTAAAAAATATTTTTAAGTTTCTTCCTTTTCTCCCTGCCAGTATTCTCTGGCAGGCATTTTTNTTTTCCCTTTTTTCTTTTTTCTTTTCTTGTCGGGGGACGCACACGTCTGTTTTCTTTTTAGCCTGCAAGGCCCGTGAGCCAGGGATTGCTCTTTTATTTGTACAGCTACCAAGAGCAGAACTCTGAACCGCTTCACAGAAAACAGTCTGGTTGATTTCATTCTCCCAAAGCAACACCTACTCCCAAAAAGATGGAGACTTCACTCTCATAAAAAATAATTTCTCCTGAAAAGTTACACAGACTCCTGAGCTAGCAAAGGGAGAAGAACCTAAGATGTTCCTGGGTCATCACCACGATTGACCTGAAGCTGTGAGCAGAGGTTGCAGTTTTGCTAGCCCAGAGCTTTGCTGTGCAGGAGGCTTCAGCTGCAGTGAGGCTGCTGCTTTAGAGACAAGCTTCCAGAGGCTAAACAGCAAGTCTGTTGCAATAACTCTGTCGATCAAATAAAATTTCTGTTCACAGTGCAGAGCCAAAAACAGTTTTTGATTGCAGCCTTGAGGGGTATTTCTTGGCTTGTGTTCGATGTTTTAAGCAATGTGCAGTTCTACAAGTCATTACCGATGTTTAAAATCTCTTCCTTCTTATTATCCTCAGAGATGTGGAGTGAAGACTATTTACCTTCCCCTCATAGTTCATTATGATTATTAAACCATAAGGATAAGGACATGTGCATGAGAGTTGGATATATCAGGTCTGTTCCGGCTCTGTCAACATTATTTCCCAAAAAAGAGAGTATATTCAGAAATATGTTTTCCTTTTATCATTTTCTTCTCATAACTGTATTTGTATACAAGATTTCACAATGCTAAGTTATATATGCACCGTTTGCTGAAGCAGTAATATGAGGTTTCTCATTACCGTGTTACCAAGACACTCAAACCAGTCCTTTCATTAGTAACCTCTTGCCCTATACCTTCAGATTCCAGTGCCTGATCTCGCCTCTGCTTGCTATCTCATCTGCCTTCCCCTCCTCGTGGGATATAAAGCTATTTTAATTTTCCCACCTGCCCCTCTGTGCCCTACCAGCTCCTTTAAAATGGGTCCTCAGAACATCTCGTTGCAATAAGGACTGGCCAAGTCCCCAGAACAGATGGGGTGGTGTAAGCACCTGCAGATGCGTCCACGCTGCACCCCACAGCAGCCACTTCCAAGCTGGCGTGGCCACAAGCTGGTGTCAGCACACGTTGGTGCGCTGTGGCATGCAGAGTAATGAGGGTAGGAAGGGGAGTATATTTGCATTAACACCGGATTACATGGCAGCGAAAAGGTCAAAGCTTGTTCAGCCAGGCCTTGACCAATCTGGCTACGCTGATCCTGGCTCCAGGGGCAGCTCAGGCTTCGCAGACCACGTTCACTTCATGCAGTGTAGGTATGTCTTGAAGTCCTTGGTGGCTTTCTAGCTGAATGGTTGGGCCCCATTTTCAAAACAGATTCACAAGATCACAGAAGGGTTGAGGTTGGAAGGGACCTCTGGAGGTCGCCTGGCCCAACCCCTGCTCAAGCAGGGACACCCAGAGCCGGCTGCCCAGGGCCATGTCCAGGCGGCTTTTGAAGGTCTCCAAGCAGGGAGACTCCACAGCCTCTCTGGGCAACCTGTGCCCACGCTCCCTCACCCGCACGGCACAGAAGTGCTGCCTGGTGTTCAGAGGGAGCCTCCTGTGTGCCAGTTTGTGCCATTTTCTTTGCACCATCCCTTCATTTACTTGAGACTTCCACACACTTTTGATGACATTCAGGCTTCTTCATGCCTAAATCTCTTTGGAGAATGAGAGTTACTGTTCTAAATCCCTTGAGGCAGCAGGGGGTTATTGTCACATCTGAGGTTTCTTGTGGGTCTACAAGTGTTGGTTCTTTCAGCACTGTTTTCAGAGGATGGGAAGATCGCAGCAGTGAAGCCAGTGTTATCGACAGGAACAGAGAGTTGAAACTGGAATGGGTGCATATTCTGAACTGCCCTCTCCTTCACAGATCCTTTTAATTTAGGTTTGGTGGGTCACTCCAGCGGAACATGGCCACCTAATACATTTCTTCTCCAGATGGAGAGGACTGAAATTTCTTCGGCTATCTAGCTGTCTCATTCTGTAAGCATTACATCCACCTTAAATTAAAAATCTGAGATATCTGCATAGCCTGTGTGCACTGTCATGCTACACAAACTTACTCCTGAAAAGCAAGATTTTGTCTACTCTGAAGAATGTGCTTGTTTGCCAGACATACCAATTTGCACCTTCTCTCCATTCTACATATCTTTTATCCTCTGCCAGATAGCAGCCTTCCAGTACCTAAAGGGGGCCTATGGGACAGCTAGAGAGGGACTTTTTAAAAGGACATTTAGTGATAGGACAAGGGGTAACAGTTTTAAACTGAAAGAGGATAGCTTTAGATTAGATTTTAGGAAGAAATTCTTCATGATGAGGATGGTGAGGCACTGGAGCAGGTTGCCCAGAGAAGCTGTGGATGCCCCATCCCTGGACGTGTTCAAGGCCAGGCTGGATGGGGCTCTGGGCAGCCTGATCTAGTGGGAGGAGTCCCTGCCCATGGCAGGGGGGTTGGAACTGGGTGGTCTTTAAGGTCCCTTCCAACACAAACCATTCTGTGATTCTATGATTCTCTGCTTCCACGTCACTGTGACACTACATCGGAATCTGCAGGAGCAGGGACTGCCTCATGACTTGCTCATATAGCACCTACAAAAATGAGGTTTTAATCTAGACACACATCCCTAGTACGTAATATGCAATAAATTGGCATAATGAAAATGGGTAAACCGGGAACACAACTCGTCATGGACGTAGTACCTAATATGGGAATATTTCCTAACTCAGGATTCCAGCACTCCTTTCTGCTTTGCTTTAAGCATTTGAAAACATGCTCACCACATGATGGTTTGTGTTAGAAATGGTGACATTTGCTTAATTAAATTTCAGAAATATCTAAGTGGCAGCCCTACTGGGCCAGAGTCAAGAACGTTTCCTTTCTGTATTTTATGGTACTTACACTATGTTGTTGGTTGGTGGCTAGTAAATTTTCAGTTAATATATTTAACATCACATTGCTGATGGCAAATACAATTTAACTCTTTACTCTAGAACCCTTATCAATATAAATCCGCCATAATATCCTAGTTATGCTACACTAGTGGAAGAGAGAGCAGCATTAACTAATAGTTCTGTAGAAATATGGATGGCTTTTATTAGTAATATAACCAGGTATTTTGTCTTAGGGATTCTACTAACTAGGTTAATGTGGAAATATTATTATAATTGTCACCATTCCAGTACCCAGGAGTCAATACTCATAACCAGGATCATGCTGCATTGGACTCGGAACAAGGAACAAAACATGCATGCTCCAAGGAATTTTGACTGTAAGAAATAACAAGTGGATGTGGGCAGGATAGTGGCACCAGGAGCAGGTAGAGCCAAGCGTAACATTTATGTGCTTACTCGAGCTTTTTCCTAGTAGCATTTGCCTTCTGACCTGTCCACTGCTTTAAAAAACAATATCCAAGGTCTTTTCTGTGGGTAGGTCAGGACTGAGTTGCCTTAAAGCAGTAGCAGATGTTCAGATACCAATAAGATCATGTAAAGCTGCACGTATGTATAAAATGTTGTCAGTTCCCAGCAGTGGGTCCTCAAAGCATGCACACAATCCAGCACATGTAGCAGCTCCCCGCTAGCCCTCATGCCAGTCACCCTGCCAGCTGAAAATGCAGTACATGCAGGTATTGCGGCTGCTCTGCGTCATCCTCCCACGACCATCATAGCTACTGCAGTTCTGCTGCTGCAGAGAGCTCTCCCGAAGGACTGCCTCTGTCAGCATGCCTGGGACAGCGAGCAGAGGCTGTGGGGCTGCCATCTGTCCGGGGAGGAAAGCAAGTGGAGCTGCCAGGAGCAAGGCATCGTGTGCTGAGTGGCACTGAGCACTAGTCTGGGGGGACAAGATAGCACAGGCACCCAGGCTGCTGGGATGCTCTTGGGAAGCCCTGAGGCAGTGCTTTTGTGCCGTGTTCTTCACTTTGAGGTTTGAATCTGTCCTTGAGGGCATCTCAGAGCCCTGGGAGGCATACTGAGGGCAGTACTGGGGCAGCGTGTATGTGTGCTCTCAATTCAATATGGAATTCAGAAAGCAAAAGTAAAGCTTTTGGTCAAGGAAACAACAATTACTGGGCAAGTGCTTAAAACTGGGGAGGGCAGATAGACAGAAGTCACCCGGATGCATCCAACCAGACAAAACAAGTTGTGTGTAAACAGTCTGTAAAACTGTTTACAAAGTCCAAAAGGAAGAGAGAATGCAAAAGATTTTTGTTTTTCGCCTGAAAATAGAGGACACACACTATTTTTTTGTCCCTTCTATCAGTGTTGGATGGTCTGCTGCTGGTGGTGACATGGTCTGTGCCTGTGGTGCTTTGGGGTGTAGGGCTCCCCATATTATACGAGCACTTCAGCAGCCACCTAGCCATTCCTGCAGCCTCTGCCAGGTGCATCAGGAGAAGCATAACAACCACGGGCACCCACTTGTTTGACTTCTTTCTCTTCTGCCCTGCTCCTTTTATCAAAAGCACCAACTCCTCCACTGCCCTGGAGCAGTCAGTCAGTAACAACAAACTTGCTCCTGCCAGGGGGCTTCTCAAGCCCTTGCAGTCAAGGATACTTCTGGGAAAGACAGAAAACAAGTTAGATTTTCAGCTGCTGCACAAGGGGAAGAATAACCATTTAAAAACCGTTTTTATTTTTACCCACTACCCACAAGGGGCAGCACTGTAGGGCCAGAGCACTGCAGAGGGATGGCTTGTCAGAAGCTCAAGCCAGTGCTGTTATGATGAGTTTCTCCCTCCTGGGAGAGGGGAACTTTGGCAGGGGACATCCAGAGGATGCAAGGGGCTAGCAAACATTACAAATTTTGGAGCGTGGAGTTGCTAATCTCTGGCTAAGGATACCCAAGGGCCAGAGAGAGCAATTGTTTCAGACAGCCAGAGGATGCTTCATGGTCCCTCTGTTAGCAGAAAGGGAGCCTGCTGAGGTGCCTGTGCAGTGGTGTGCGTGGGTACGCTGTGGTGGAAGCAGTGATAGAGTCATTATAGCCAGGAACCTGAAGTGAACAGAAGCTGCTGCAAGGAGGCATGGTCTGGGTTAGTTAACGACAAGCAGAAATCCCTGACACTGCAGCAGTTGCCTCCTGCCCTGGGGTATCGCTTCTTCTGCCATTTACCTCTGAGTGAAGGAACTGGACTGTCACCACTCACGGCCAGACCATGTTCACAGGACTGCCAGCTGCGTTTTGCAGGCGGAGTGGATGTTGGAGGAGAGCACAACGTGCTGCTTCTGGCCATGGAAGGGGGAAGCAACATGCAGGAGGGGCTCAGATTTCTTAACCTTTACTGTTAGTTTCTTGGCAGCCGTCAGCTTATTAAACCAGCAAAGGAAACCTTGCTTGCTTTTTTTTCCCTCTCTATGCATGGATAATGACCCATTTTAAATTACCCTCCTTAGATAGGTAGGGGAGTATGCCAAGAAAAAAAAGAAAAAAAAAAAAAAGTGGTGGAAGAGCAGGAGTTGAAGAACACAGCACTCAGCAGAGCTGCTTTTCTTTGCCATGCTACCCCTGATTCACTAGAATCAACCTCAACTTTTCTTTCCCAGGTTTCAAAGGCAGCTTTTATGAGCTCCCAAGTTTCCCAAGGCTGGTGTAAAGCCAACAGAGTCTTCATCTTACTTCTCACTTGTGTCCCGATGTCATCCTCAGTGTGGAGCTCAGAGGTGCTATTTTTGGGATCCCATGATGTACCTTGCAGGCAGTCCAGAATTAGGATGGGATGGGTGGTCATCCCCACCTCTGATAGCACATTCCTTCCTCAAGGAGGAGCAGATGTTGGAGAATATTTGTGCCACTGGACAATGTAGTGATACAACTGCCAGAGGTCCACTGCTTTGACTTGGTGCTGCTTTTCACCCAGCTGGTACCCCTTAGCTTTTGTTACAGGCAGGTCATCACGGCGCTGTGCACTTCTCCCCTTGAGGTTAAGAGATCCTCTTGCTCTAGGTGAAAGCATAGGATTTCAGTTCGTGTGTGTGCACATCTCCTGTGTAACTGTTTGTCTTTCTGGAGCCCAAACTAATCCAGAGGAGTTCAAAATTGTGGCCACCATGGCATCATGCAAGATATGGAATTGCCCTCAGAACTGGTACTGCCAGCAAATCTGAGGGACTGTCCAGGCTTCCTTCCTGACCCTGGGTGAATGAGAGTTTGTATCTCCCAAATGTGGTGGTTCACAGCTGAGAAAAATCTTGCACTTGCTTTTAGTTTTTTATGCAGACAGACACTTGAGACATTTTTTTTTTCCAGAGCTTTCTGTAGTAGACCAAGACTGAATGCTTGAGCAGAAGAATGAAGGTTTCCGAACCATTTTTCTGAAATGTTTTCTAAATGGTGTTTCAGGATTTTCAGATCTTTAGCTAGCATGAAAGGATACGGATCCATGGAGCTGAATAGTGTTCAGCTCCTTCAAACCAGGAAAACCACAAAATCATGGAAAGGTTGGTTGAAAGGGACGTCTGAAGGCCCCAAGCTCGTTCAGGCTCCTGCTTAACACAGGACTATCGCACTAGGTCAGGTCAGTTTTGGTGTTGTCTAGCCAGGTCTTGAGAGCCCGTAAGGACGGAGAGTCCTCCTCTCTGGCAGAAGTTTTTCCTAACGTCCATTCTGATCCTCCAAGCTCCAGCCTGGCCTTGTTGCCCCTCATATTACCATCTGCCACTCGCGGGAGATGTTAGTCCATGTCACTCGTGTTACTCCCGTTGGGGTAGGTGTGGTTTACAATAGGCTATCACCCATCTGTCTCCACATCTGCAGACTAAACCCACCCAGTTCCCTCAACCTCTGCTCCCAGCTCATGTGGTCTGTGTCTCAACCGTCTTGGTATCCCTCTTCCTTGCTCTGAGGGGCCCAAAGCAGCCCGGCATGTCACCTGTGGCCTCCCTGGCACGGAGCAGTAATAGCTTCCTTCCCTCGCCCCGCTAGCTACGTGCCTCCTCGTGCAGCCCACCGGGCGCTTTGTCCTATCTGCGATGCCAGCACACCCTTGGCTCAAACAAGGTGTGACCCGTAGTTTGTAGCAACATGAACAGGAACAGAGGTTTTATTCGCTGCACTTGAGATAGTACAGTGAGCAAGCAGTTTCAAAATCCAATTTCGTAGACACAGAGATTACATTAATCTCTTTTAATAGCTAAACAATTCAGTTTTCAAGATAGGACAAAGCATGGGATATTCTTGACAAAACTGGTGCTTCAAAGCTGCCTACATCAGATTTAAGCTCCTAACTCCTAAGCTCCAAACGACAGAACTGATTGTATCTTTTCGGAGAGTAGCACAGCAAAACTTGTGTTTAATCTCCCCTTTTTAAAGCGTGCTGTAGCTGTCTGGGCTTGCCTGTTGGGAAGCAAATGTAGATTGACTTTGCCTTCAAATACCATATGAGGAAACTCACTCAGCCCTCACCAAGTGATCTCCGGGGCCTGTGGAATGATAAAAGCTCAAGTTATCAAAGTATCTGTAAACTGCCTTCTGATTTCTAGCTTGAGCACCTCCCTGAATCTGGACCCTTTGATTTAAGGTGGCTGCTTTCTTTCACCGTGTCTCAACAGGCAGAAAAGGGCATAGCTTTAATTTCTGTTGGCTCAGTTGCATTAGTTCAGCACGATGGAAAAGCCCTCTTCAGCTCCTGAAACACAGAACCGAAAGCGGATCTGCATTAGAACTTCTGTCTGTGTAGTAACTACCTTACAATCTGCAGGGATGTTTCCATACCACCGGAAATATTGGTGTAAAAGCGATTTTGTTGTTGATGCTATTTGGATCAGAGAACAAACATTAGCTGTCCTGGAGAAGTCACTGTTTTTTGGGCTAGAGTGCGTGTTTTCAGAGAATTTGCAGGTTTTGTGGTCTAGGCGTATCCATTTCAGGCTGTTTTCCAGTGTTTGTGCTGTGATTTAGGGCTCTGACAAATGAGCTCTAGCAAATCACAGTGAGGTGAGTGAAGAGGCGACCAGCCCAGCTGTTTATTACTGTTCCGCTGGCAGGGATTACTGTCCCCGCAGCAGAGTTGGCAGAAGGCGACATATGTCCGGGGCAGAGCTGCTCCAAATTGCATTTTAGTTGAAATCTCCAAAGGGGTGAGAGTAGGCTATACAGAAGGCTGTGAACTAGAGACACTGAGATGTTGTCCGTAATGCTCTGTGCCCATCAAGGCCAGCACTGCTGCCAAGCTGTATGTCCTCACAGCTTCTGTCCCGTGTTTCTGTCCCCTCTGCGCGCCAGAACTGGCAGTCGGCTGATCCTTATGGGAGGTGGTTCAGGGATTTCAACCAGCCCAATGATCTCTTCACTCAGCTAGCAGGAGAGCGTGAAACTGGAACACCATCAGCCCCTAGCAGCTTAAACAATCACGGTGCCTCTCTCCCGGGCAATGGTACGAGCGTCCCACTGCCTCAGCTCCACTCTAGCCTTTGGTGGTGGAGTGGCATCTAGCAACAGCAGGTGGTAACGTGTTCGTCTGCTCATCTCTTTACCCACCAAATGCTAATCGGAGGCCAGAGGTTCCCCTCGTGCTCCTGTACGCCAACCAGCAGGACCTCCGATGCCAGGGAATTTGCCCCTTACCCTTTAGCTCTAATCCTCCTCCTGCTTTCGGAGTAACGTGCTGTAGTAGGTGGCTGGCTGTCAGCAACGGAGCTGCCCTTAGCGGTCCCCTCCAGCCTCTGGGCAGAACCTGCCCTCGCACCCCGCGGCAGCAGCAAGCCGGGACCAACTCTGATCTGAGCAACATTCCCAGGCTGAAACGCACAAGAGTTTTTCTCTCCATAGCCCACTGCTAGCATGGAAGTAAACAGGGAAAAGGACTGGGCCTTAAATATATGATGATCCTTTCTCCACCCATTACCACCTAACCGATAAGCTATTACAGGCTATCTTGTTTATGTTTAAGAGCATTTAATACCTCTTAACGTTTGTGTTTGCCTCGAAGCTACAGGCAGCTATGTGCCGCAGTGTGCTAAATATTTGTGCAGTAAGTACAAACAGATGTTTGAAGATCTGCTTTGAAGCAAATCTTTACCCTCTAGATTCTCTCCCAAGGCTCTTCAGGAATAGTATACATCAATATATTCAGAGCAAAGCCTCGAGGGGCAGGGAGAGAGGAAATACATAGGAATAGTCAGTAGTGGAGCAGGAACACATACATCTCTGCCGCATAAATCCTTCACAGCAATGGTTTGGACGTCAGAGTTTTCGTAAACAATTCATTTGCAGGACCTCATTCCTACAAAGCAACCTCTGCTGCACGCAGGGCTTGTGGGCTTGTTTTGACTCACTAGCCGGATTCTTGTCACCCCCAAGAGCTATCGCCTCAACCTAAATAATCTCACTAAAGTCGAAAATCCCAGAGTGAGCAGAGAAGGTGAAACCTGACTGGTGTGCCCAGACGGCTCTTGCTACCACGTATTGCTTCTGTTGGCTGCTCACAGGGGTGCAGAGCTTTCACAAGGCAGACACAAGTGGCACTAAACAATTTGATTCTCAGAGCCTCGGCGAGGTGCCCCGTTATACTGCATGCCACATGCGAAGTAGTGGGGAAGGTTAAACAGCCTCTGCCTCGGGCAGCTCCCGACTCATGTCAAGATGCAACAGAAAACCTGAAAGGGGAAAGGTAACGTGGTAGTGCTGAAACCAGCCAGGATTGTGCGGTGATTGCTGTGTGGGAGGTTGCAGTGAGGACTCTCAAATGACTTAAACCACTGTTTTATGGCTTTGCTTTTGTTTCTTCTTTTCTCACGTTTTCGGGGAGAAGAGGGTGTGTCTGGAGGTTCAGGTGTTAGCCTGGGATTTAGATGAGCTACGGCCAGGTGTCTGCTTTGCCAGTGACTTCCTTGGGTAAGCTGCTCCAATTCCCTCCGCCTTTTGCCCCTTATTCTTGAAGTAAGAATAGCACTTCCATACCCCCAGGGCACATGAGATTAATACTTCAAAGACTGGGAGGCATTCAGATGTGGCACTGGAGAGAGCCATATAAGGCCCTGAGCAGATTCACTCTGCATTATCTTTTGACTGTATGCTTTGGACAGCAAAGGGGATCCTTCAGAGCACTTAGATTAGCTGACTTCCAAATGCAAAGTAATGTTTGATGGAGCCGTGTAGAGAGCTAGTGATCTGCTGTAAAGCTCTCTAATACACTCTGTAGGACACTTTGGCTTCACTCTTCTTCATTTCACCCATCTCTCCTATTTCTTGGTTAGAACGTGAAAACGATTCCTAACTATTTTTGCCATTCATTTTCTTTTCCTAGTAACCACTCTTTTGTCTTGCCTAATTCCACTTCACCTGAAACTGCTTTTCCTACGCTTCCCTTCCTCCTCCTCCTCCTCCTCCTGCTCTTCCATGAGCTCAGGCAGGAGCCACCCATCGCTCAGCTCCCTGCTAGGACCGAGCAGGCAGCGAGCCGAGCTGCCAGCGTGCAGAGACCCTTTGCAGAGAGGAGCAGCTGGCTGGGACCGCTCGCAGAGCCCCGGGTACATTGCAACAGCGGGAAGGGCTTCCCAGCTCCTGCGTCCCCGCTGCGAGTCCGGGTGAGGCCAAGGTGAGTGGTTCTTCTGCGCCCTGCCAGCCGTACGCGGGACAGGCAGGTGAGAGCTCGGAGAGGAGCTGTGCTGCGTGCCGGTTAGGAGCTCAGCCATGGACAAGCTTGCTGCAGCGATAGCTGGGGAGAGAAAGGGAAAAAAAAGGAGCATGGCATTGCGTGGATGTGAGCCTTTAAAGGTGCTCTCTCTCTCCCCTCTCCTTACCTTTGCTCTGTTCTTTTTTCTAGTCGCCTGCTTGCAAGAAAGGAGGTCTAGCAGCTAAGCTGTTACTCAGGAGACTGCCTTGGTTTACAGAGAGAATTTTCTTTGGTTTAGATCCCTGAAACAGAGTCCTCAGGGTGGGAGTCAGCAAAGTTCAAAGGCAGGGATGGAGCCCGGCACCAGAGCTGGAAAGGAGCCCGTCCTTGTCTGCAGCACGAAGCTGTGGGACTGACTCAGCTGTAACGTGAAGCTGCATCTTCCAGCCGGCTGGGCCAGTCACTTTGTCATCTTGTGCTCCTTTTCCCTGTCTAAGAGAACAGTGCTTTCTGCCTTTGTCGGGATGAAGCCTGGGACGATGAAAGAGTCCAGTGAGGGCTGTAGCGATGGCCACAAGTGCTGGGCTAGGAGTCTTGAAGCTGCTTGCCGTACCTCCCTTTGCTCAACACCCCCTAAAGCGGCCTGGGTGGGAGAACAGATGCCCCTTTGGGGGACAGCTCTGTGCCTTCACGTGAGGAACACGCCGCACATCAACGCTGTAGGCAACAAACCTTGACACAGCCTCAGGACTCTGCAGGTCGTTCTCAGGAGATTTCCCTGAGGCAGCGATGAAACCCGTGGTGCTTCATTTTCCCTTGTCTTCTGGCATCTGCAGCCCCAGTGGTGTTGGGATCGAGGACGAGTCTTTTTGTGTTAAAAAGGGACAGGTGTGCTCACCTCTTAATTCGTGGGTTGGGGAAAGAAAACAATGTGCCTCTTTTCATGGATTTGCTGATGCAGCCTTATCAAGGACAGAAAAGCAAATGCCTCTCTATTTTTTTTTTCTCTTGTGCAGGTTTCCTCCACAAACAGTTAATGTTTTACTGGCGTAAATCAGAGGAGGAAGGCTCCGTAGTGGTGACCTGGTTCTATGAATTTGCTTCAGATGGCTGTGAATAGCTTAGTAATAGCTTGGAGGGGAAAAAAGCAACAGTCCCAAACCTCCGAATAAAGGAATAATGCTGAAAGAGGGAAGGAACCAAGCAAATGAACCCTCACATCCAATCTCCTGTTTCACCAGGAGAATGGAAACCTTTCTGAGGGAGCTGGTATCTACTGCCAGCGTTAGGCGCCATGTGCTTTGTTTTTTAAAGAAAAGCCAAGCTACACTAGCAACTGTCACCTGCTCAATTTGAAGTTGGAACAAATAAACAGTTTTGGGTTTTTCCTTTAATTTCCTGCTCGGTGCCAGTTTTTCTGGGCCCAGCCTGGGTCTTTCGCGAAAAGCTGTGCAAGTTGCTGTGTCTGGGAAGGCAGCATCCTCTCCCGCCCAGCTCCGCAGCGACCAGCAGGGCGAAGCAGAGCTCAGGCAGGCAGCGAGCCCGCATCCAGAGATGTTGCCCCTCCAGCTCTGCCCTCAGAGGGCTAAACACTCTTTGGTGCGTGCCGTGCTGATGTGGTGAGGCTCGGCCGCACGGCCAGCAAGTTTTGCTCATTTCTGTACCGTAGCTGGTAACCCAGTACGTACGGTATTTTTTCTTTACGCTCAAGCCTCCTCCCAGGCCGGTGCCAGCAATGTGGTCCTCTTTGATAAACTATCATTCAGCCGTGGCATGGAACTGTAGTCCTAATGACCTGTGTTAATTAAAAATCTAATGGCCCTTTCTCAGGAGAAAGTTCGTTAGTTCCAGTGTTTTCCTAAGATAATTATATCAAGCCAGTCTATCACCCTCCCCTGTAGTTTCACTTATTGCTCACTTTCTCTAAACTCCTGCATGCCACTGCACTGCAGTAATCTGTCATGTTCCACCCCATCATTTCAAAACGGGTTGTGTGTTTGTTTCAAAGCATGGCAAAAGCTTCAGAGTCTTTAGGAGAGAGATGCCTTATCTTTACTGTCATGATATACAGTCTGCGGCTTCAATTGCGCTGCCTTGTAGCACCAAATTGCGACTGAGAAACTCTTTGACTCTTCATCTCCCCTGCGTTCTAAAATAGCAAGAGATAAACAGGAAAAAGGGGAGACACGTTCTGCTTCATATTGTTTGACTCTCCAGTCAGTTCAGTCTCTGATATTAATAACTTCCTGTTTTGTTTTAAGTCTTCTGACAAGTGAGGAGCCTTCATTTCGGCCTGAACTTAGGCAACTAAATGACTAACGTGATTCCAGGCTGGGGTACAAATTCCAGTTTTCTGCTTACCTCTAGGCCCAAATTTTAGAACCGGAAGTCAAACTGATGAAAATCAGGTGCCTAAATCACCAGTTAGTTGCCAAAATACAAATGATCCGACTTTCATAACGGTTGAACCCCTGCAGACCCTGTAAGCAGTCGTGGGACTGGAGAGGGCAGAGTCTGTACAAATCAGACTGATTTTATGTAGAAGCTCAAACAAGGATCCTAATTTAACACTTTGGACTTCTGTTCATTTCTAAGGATGTGCTCAGAAACAGGGAACAGAAAAGAGGATCTGGAAAAATGTGGAGAAAGGTGCATTTGTGTAATAGCACTTTTGTAAGATGCTTGTGAAATGTGGTGCACGTTGCATTGCATCATTTTTCACATACGCTTAATTTAATAAGACTTTCTTTTCCAGATCTCCAATAACTTTCCCTGTGAACTGAACTATTTCCTCTGGATAGTAGGCTGGAGCAGTAGAGTCCTCCAGCATGCTGAATTCATGTGCACTGCCCATGACTGCTGTTCTGCGTAGCCAGGAACCATCTCCTGATCCTGGTGTGCGACAGGACAGCTTGGACTTGGCAATTCTACGAGAGTTAAAAATTAAACCAGCTAATCAAGATTTAAAGCAGCGCTGGATTTAAAAGACTAGCAAGGGGTCCAGCCGTGAGCTAATTCATTGTTTGCAGTAAATATCACTAGAAGAGCTTGTCAAAAGGAAACGTGAAGCAGTTGAAAAGAAACATCCTTAAAGTGAATGTTAAAGTCTTTTGCATCCAGTGCACTGGGAGACTCAAGGCTTCGGACAGAAGATGAGGATGAAAGAAATAAAAATCTGAATATGGGGGAGAAAGCACCGGTTCCCACTGAGTGATTACAGCGGAAACAATCTTACCACTACAGGGACTTAATTAGAGGCTCAGTCTCACGACTGTCTAGTATCTTCTCCGGGACAGCGAGAAACCCAAACCAGCTACAGCGATCTGTTCAGAACTGCAGACTTAGGAAGCTCTGTTGCATCAGAGGTATGCTGGAACGCTGCGTTTGTGTAGCAGTGGTAATTTCCAGTGTTCTTGAATCCCATAGTCTGTTCAGAGCCCACTTAGGACCAGGGAAGCAACTTCATCTTCTGCGTGCCTGGTCTGACCTACAGAGCACAGCCATGGGCTCCCACTGCCTCGGACCGCAGCCTCCTGAAGGAATGGCTTCCTGCGCACATTTTCCCAGGCAAACGTAACAGTTAATTGTCACATTAACAAGTGAGAGTTTCACATTTCTGTGCCTGATGTACAAACATCTCAGCTGGTCTCCGAAGTGTCCTGTGCAGATGGGGTGTGGATCCTCAGCCATCACTCGAGACATCGGCACTCCAGGCCACGGGCGCAGGTGCTGGGTCGCTGAAACCTTGGTGTGGGGCTCAGCTCTCACGCCTCGCTCCAGCTATTGTCCATCTGAGACACTGTCGCCCTTCTCTCCCTCCTTTTGGAAATGTGGAAAAAATGGCCACAGTCTGGGGATAACTTTTGGCAGCACTGCTGGTCCCTGCCGTAGCGGCTCATTCCTACCCCAGACTGCAGTGCGTCACCTCTTCGTCCGTATGCCAAGCAGGGAACTCCCCGACTTAGTTTTTTTGTCAGTTTGGTGTTTCTTCCAAGAAACAATGAGGTTTTGCTGGATTTTAGTTAAGCCTGCCTTTTACTGGAGACTGGGTCCGGGCCCTGGTCCTCAGCTTTCCGCTCCCACCACCAGGAAGGGCTGCGCTGGCAGGAGCCGCGCTCTGGAGCTAGCGAGCAGCGCGGTCAGCAGGCGGGAATTACTTTAGCTGGCATCGCCATTAGAGGCCCTTTTTATGCAACCCCATCCCCGCAGAGTGGCTCTGTACAGGTGATGCTTTGGGGGAGCGCAGGGAGCTCTCCCGGTGCCCGGCCCGCTGCGGGATGTCCCGGCGTGGGGAGGATCGTGCCCTGTGCTGCTCGGGGAGCTGGGAGGAGCGGGGCTGGCTGCTCGGGCCAGCTGCAGGCGTCACACGGTGGTTACGGGTCTCCTCCGGAGCTGGGGTGGTGTGACCCGCTCACAGAGCACTCAGCGCTGCTGACATTGGGCAAGGACGTTTTCATAACCAGGATAAATAAACAGATGCCTTTTCTTGCTCTAGGGAGACTGCTTCTTCTGTGCCACTAGTCTGAGACTGTTGGCTTGGCTTAGCCCGTGTTTTTACCATATGCAACAACTTCATTTGAGGCTGTTATTCATCTGTGGCCAATATGAAACATTTCTGGTGTTTCTTTTTCATTTGTCCGGTCCTTACATGTTGCTTATCTCTCCCCTTCTCTATATATGCTTTCTTCTCTAACGTTTCAGGTCTCTTGTCTCGTAATACTTTAAATCCTTGATTGCCTGATGCTGCAGATGGAGTATTACTTACCTTCCATCACCAGTCTGGCCGTGAGGACTTCCTTTGCTCGACAAGTTGATTACTTTGTCAAGGTGCACATTAAGTCAAGTCCGTCTGGAGTACCTCTGTGTGTCTGCTGCCAGACTCCAGCTGCAGGCTGGTTTCTTATCACACACACGCCAGGCACAGAGTAATGCTAGGAGTAAAGCTGGGATTTTGAGGGGCTTTTTCCCCACTTCCCTTCTGAGCTTGATGTTGCTCCCATTTATACCAGCGCGGTTTAGACGGCTAACTCTCTAAATGCAATAAACTAATATATGAAAGGCAAACCCAACTGATGAAATTCCATTGACAAAGATTCCCAATCCCAGCAACAGCTCAGCAAAGTCCACAGCTAGCGATTCGGAGTTAATAATAATTGCACCACGTCTGCCAAGGCTGCTGGAGATGCGACTAACAGACACCTCGGTGGAGCCAAAGAGTTGTTGTGGTTCCTGCTCCCTGCGGCACTCAGTCAGCACTTCCAGCAGGATTGCACCCCGGCGAGCGGCAGGGGCTGACAGGCTCCCCGAAATGCCAGTTATGGGGAGCAGGGAGCAGAGGCTGCACCAGAAAGGAGCCTTTGGGAAAGCGCTGCAAAAACGTCTTGAAACCGTGTAGGCTCATCAAGGTGGAAAAGAAACTTTCTCTCCGTTGCATAGGGCTTGCTGTCTCAGATCTTGCCACCAACACAAGAGGCCCTTAACAGATCCCGCGCACAGCACTGGATCCAGTTAGCTCCCCGCTTGCCGAACTGGCTGTGCATAGCACCAAACCTTGCCTCCCTGTGCCATGCATGTGCTGCCCGGTTCTCCAGAGACCTTCAGTTTGTTCTCGTGTTCTGCATGTCCCCTAGACACCTCAAATCAATGGGAGTTTGTCCTTCATATGTGGTTTTCCCTCATCTTTAGTAACCCCTCAAAGAGGGTAGATGGCACTGAAGCTGTAGCATTGACACTGCTTTCAGATTGCCTGGTGGATATCATTGGGGAAAAACAGCAAAACCCAAGTAAGTTAAATGCATTTCATTGCAGCGCCCAAGGGAGAGCAGGTCATGTCGTTTGTGGGCTGCAAGACAGGTCAAGACGGTTGGATATTCCACAGAGAAACTGCTGACACTGGCCCAGAAATGTCATTGGTAAGGCAAGGAAAAGCATCCAAATATCTCTGAATTGTCCTTAGCTGATACAGTGTAAGAAGAGGCATCCAGACCACTGTAGGTATTAAGAAGTAGGGAAATAATGGTAAACAGCACAAAGAAAACAGTGGATGCTTTCTGAGAAGGTAAGGAGACCGAGGCACGACGCTGAGTGCTTCAGGAAAGTTAAGTCCTAATAACTGCCGTAGTCCAACGTCACCCGGGACCACAGTGTGAACAACTCCGTTGTGCTACGACGGAGAGAATGTCGCAACGTCTTGGGCAAGGTACAGAAAACAAAAGAGAAGGTTGGCCAGCGTTATTTTCTGCTGGTACGGGAACATTTATATCTCTAACCGTACGTGGCTGTATCTGACTGTCGTGGCTATCTGAGCAGGCAGTTCAAAGGAAAACTGCGTGGGCTTGGTTTTCAAGGGGACCTATTTCCAGTAAGTGTCAACTTCATTTTTCCTAGGTAAAAGGAGAGAAATCCTTGTTTACTCTTTTAGGAATTCATATTTCTGGCATATTGTAGCAGAAATAGTAAACAAAAGCACGGTACAGCGGCAAGGTGAACCTAGGGAGCATAGCATCTACAGCCAAACCAGCATCTGCAGCCACAGCAGCCCGGGTGCAGGTGAGCACCGAGGGCAGATATCGGGCTGCTGTTCTCCCTGGCAGACGCGGTCCGGGGGTTGCTCTCCTCAGCAGATCCCATCCTGAGACCTTAGTGAAGAGGAGAGATGGAGCTTTTCTCGTGTGCCACCATACCTGACAAGGCAAGGATGTGTTGCAATCCCTGTGTATTGAGCTACCTCAGACCGGCTTTGTATAAGATCGGAAGAAGAGCAATGCGCGGCCACTTTTCTTTTTCCCCAGTGATGTTGGTGGGAAAGAAGAAAAGCACCTTTTACTGCCTGGGTTTGCACATTCCTGCTTCCTCTTGGGTGGAGAGGGATGGGACCTCTTCTCCCTCTGCCTGTGAGGGAAGCACTGACTGCTGGTGCGAGTGATGGCGAGAAGCTCTCAGTGCCGATCTTGCTGTCCCCAGGACCTGCCCTTGGCAGGTGTGCTGGGGTCCCATCGTGGGCTGCCCCCTGTCCTGTAGCTCACAGCCCTGCCACTTTCTGCCCTTAGAAAGGCAGAGGCAGGGGAGCAGGCTACCAGGGGCCTGGGGGAGCAGGGGGTCTCCATCGGGGTGTCTCCCAGCAGGAGGTGAGGAGAGCATCTCCACCACGGGGGCTGCAGCACCAGTGCAAAACCTGGCACGACCGAAGCTGCAGGCGGGAGTGGTCGCACGCTTCCCTCTGCAGCGAGCTGCACGCCGTGTTTTCCCATCATTTATTACCTGACAACTGTTTTCTTGTGCTTCCCTCCAGGCCCCGGGCCAGGAGGGCTGGTGCTGGGGACACCTCCTCCTGGTGCATGGCCAAGGACCGCAGCGGTGTCCTCCTGCGGAGGGCGGTGGCCGCCGGGGCCGGGTGTGCAGCATCCGTCCCTCCCCTGGAGACCGACTTTTGCTGGGAGATGCAGGGTAACCTCGCCACTGTAAATAGCTGGGATGGCGGCCAATGAAGATTAATGGCATCATTAATGTCCCCCGTTTATTTATAGGTTTAAAAACGTCTCAGACGTGCAAACAGAGCACAGTTACGCTGTGCAACTCAGGGACTCGCAGGTCTCCTACCTCCTTCCCATTCCTGTTATTTCATCCTGATTGTTGAGACTGTAAAACCTCTGGGGCTGGCTCTCATCACAAACATACATTATAAACCTTCTCAACAAGGAGGATGCACACTGATTTTTTTTCTTCCATGAACGCTATGTTTGTCCCCTGTCCTTTTTCCACCCAACTCTTTCTGTGCTTTGTCCTGTTGCCCCTATTTGAGAAAATTCTCTTTTTGAAGAATTCCTGAGGCCCGTGCTGGGCAGTCATCACTGGAATTAGTGATTTTCTGCCTTTGGTTTTAAGCTGTAAGCTCTGTGGGAGGAGGACTGAAAGCCTCATAGCTGCGGGGAGCACCTAGGTTGTGTGGGGCCCCGGTGAAACATGCAGATGTAATTAATGACCGTGGAGGTCTTCCTACAGGCGCCGGGAGCCAGAAGAGCCAGCTCGGCTCCCAGGTCCTCGAGGAAACTCGCAGGACTGTCAAGAAAAGAAAAAGCAAGCCAAGTGTGTTGGCCCCGGAGCAGGAGTTTTCAGCACGTGAGCTGTGGCCACACTGCCTGGCCTGCCTCCAGGAGCTCAGGAGAAGGTAAGTTAGGAAGGCGGCTTATTGTCGGCAGGCTGGAGTCCAAGGGATCTGCTGTGTAACTGGGAGAGCTGCAGAGGCTCGACGGGTGAGAGGAAAAAGTAAAAATGCGAGTAGGGACCCCTGACATCCAGAAACACAGGTAACCAGTGTGTCACCTCGTGAAGCCATGGTTTGGAGGGCAACCACCCTTCATTTTACTGTTTGTGATGCATTAATTTGAGTTATACTCCTGTGTTAGTGTCTCCTTGGCCCTCTGTCTTCTAAGGGGTAGAATAAGGAATTGGCAGAGAACTGCTCAAACCGCTGTTGTCTTCTTTCATTTGCAAAATGGGACTACTTCAGGGCAGAGTAAAGGAGTCCAAAATAAAAGAAGTAGCTGAAGGAGGATTTTTCTGCCCTGGCCACTGCGGATGAAACCATGACCCTGGGATCCCCTCACCACCCAGTGTCTAGTGGGTTTAAGGCATCTCAGCACCTTGCTTTCTCCTTCCCCTCTTTGCCACTGGGGTTCTGGGCTCCAGGTCCTCTCCATCCCCTCCTGGACAGGACCCAGCTCTCTGCTGTGACGGGGAGGTTAGTGCAGGCTCCGCACCTCAGTTTCCCTGTCTGTTAAATGGGACCATGACACTTAACGAGTTTTATACAGTCCTTTGAAGGACAAAAGAGTAATTATCTCACTCATCAAAGGACCGTGACTGGGAGAGTATTTATTACCTTGTCTGATACGTGTGAGATCCTGTATAATACAAAAGGCTTCAAGGAAAAGGCAGGTCATATGCAGCATCTGAGATAAAAGGGGAAAAAAGGTAATGTTTTAACTGTACTCCATTTATCCCAGTAAAGATACACCTCCTATATAGTTGTTTCTCATCTAAATACCTGAACATCTCACCAGAAAAGTCAGCACAGCTTTCTCTCTCGACCAAGGTTAGATTAGAGGAGTGAGTCTCATGGCAAAAGAGCCATCATCTACATCTCTCTCAGACTGATTATGTGCTTTGAAAAGTGAGTATAAAAGGTGCAAGGTGTTTTAACATGACAGCTATGCTGCAGAGCTGCTGAGGGACAGCTGTCTCCCAGACTTCGCTGCTGCATGGCTTCTGTGGAATTGCTCACCCCTGATACAGAAAGCAAGAGCTGGGATTTTTCTCTCTTTTTTTTTTTTTTCCTTTTTCACTGGGCTACACCCAGTTGTAACCATATTTAACCTTTCTTTTTCTAGCTGCCAACACTGGGTGGCACTAGGTAACTCCTTCTGACATTATACAAAATTGACTCTAAAACTTGAATCACACTAACTTGGCTCCACTCTGTCCTGACAGCAAATGGTTTTGTTTGAGAAACTTACGATCATATGGTTGTTGCAGTAGACACATCTGACTCACATGGCACGTTTTGTACTTCCTTGGTTTGTTAAATTGCTAAAGCACTCCTGAAACTCTGGCCCCACAGGTTTGGTAAAGATTCAATGTGCTGTTGGGCTTTAAAACCAAATTTCCTGTACTGAGGTAAGAATGGCTGGAATACTTTAAAATAACTGTGCTGTATGCTGGAAATTTAAACAAATTTCACAGAATCATAGAATGGTTGAGGTTGGAAGGCACCTCTGGAAAGCATTTCATCCAAGCCGCCTGCTCAAGCAGGGTCTGCCAGAGCAGGTTGTGCAGGACCGTGTCCAGTCAGGTTTTGAGTACCTCCAAGGATGGAGACTCCACAGCCTCTCTGGGGAACCTCTTCAGTGTTCAACTGCCTTCGCAGTAAAAGAGTATTTCAGCTGGTGCCCATTGCCTCTTGTCCTGAGCTGGAAGACCTGACCACTTAGAAGAATCTGGCCCTGTCTTCTTTACTCTATCCCAACATCAGGTATTTAAACACGTTGATTTAGACACTCCGTGATAAGATCCTGAGCCTTCCCTTCTCCAAGGTCAACAACCCCAACACTCTCAGTCTCTCCTCCTATGTCACCTGCCCCAATCCCTTAATCACCCTCATGGCCCTTTGAGGGACTCACTCCGGTATATCAAAGTCTCTCTTGTTCTGGGGAGCCCAAACCTGGACACAGCACCCCAGGTGTTTCTCATCATTGCTGAGCAGATGGGAAGGATGACCTCCCTTGATCTGCTAGTGACACTCTTCATAATGCAGCTCAGGAAACCTTTGGCCCTCTTCACCACAAGGGCACGCTGCTGGCTTGTGGTCAGCTTGGTGTCCACCAGGAACCCTAGGTCCTTCTCTGCAAAGCCGCTTGTCAGTCGGCTCCCAGTGTGCACTAGTGCACAGGGCAATTCCTCCCCAGGGGCAGGACTTGGCATTTCCCTTTGTCAAATTTGATGAGATTCCTATCAGCCCATTTCTC
This sequence comes from Chauna torquata, assembly GCA_013399475.1. Lineage (NCBI taxonomy): Eukaryota > Metazoa > Chordata > Aves > Anseriformes > Anhimidae > Chauna > Chauna torquata. The sequence continues at coordinate 335,090 of VXAL01007861.1, forward strand.
CAGCCAGCTGAGGTCTTACTGAATGGCAGCATAACCAGCCAGCACATCAACTGCTCCTCCCTGTTGTATCCTCTGCAAACTTACTGAGGCTGCACTCTGTCCCACCATCCATGTCATTAATGATGTTAAACATTACTGAAGCCAGTATTGACCCCATGGTACTCCACTAGTGCCTGGCCTCCAGCTGGACTTCATGCAGCTGGTCACAATCCTTTGAGCCTGGCAGTTCAGCCAGTTTTCTATACACCTCACTGTCTACATATCTAGCCTGTACTTCATCAGCTTGTCTATGAGGATGTCATGGGAGACAATGTCAAAAACCTTGCTAAAATTGAGATAAACAACATCTACTGCTCTTCCTTCATCCACCAAGACATTCATCTCATCATAGAAGGCTCCCAGATTGGTTGAGTGTGGATTCCGCTTCATAAAAACATGCTGACTTCTCCCCACCATATTATTGTCCTTCATACATTTGGAATGGTTTCCAGGATTGTTTACTCCATCACTTTCCCTGGGATCAAGGTGAGGCTGACCAGGTGAGGTGGTACCTTGGATCCTTCTTCTTGCCCTTCTTGGAGGTAGGAGTGACATTTGCTCTCTTCTTTCCTGACTGGACTGTTGCCATGACCTTTCAAAGACTTTTTAAGAGTGTCCTTGTAACAACGTTGGCCAGCTCCCTCAGCACTCATGAGTACCTTCCATCAGGTCCCATGGAATTCTGTATGTCCTGTTCATTTAAGTGATCCTCCAACAAGAGCAAGTCTTCCTTATTCCAGACTTTCCCATAAGTATCAGGAATCTGGGATTCCTGATTCCTGGTCTTAGTGGAAAGACCAGAACAAAGAAGGCACTGAGTACCTCAGATTTCTCCATGTCCTGTATGACCAGGTCCCCTCTCCCCCATTCAGCAGCAAGCCCACATTTTCCCTAGTCTACCTTTTGCTGTTCATATATCTGTAGAAGCACTTCTTGCTGCTGTTTATGTCTCTCACCAGGTTCAGCTCCAGATAGGCTTTGGCTTTCCTAACCCCAGTGTCTCTACATTATTCTCACGGTGACCTGCTCTGCTTCCACCTATTCTGTGTTTCTTTTTCATGTTTGAGCTTTTTCAGGAGCTCTTTGTTCATCCATGCAGGCCTCCTGCTTCCTTTGCTTGACATCCTGCACATGGGGATGGACTATTCTTGAGCGGGAGGTAAAACCTGAAAATCAAGCAGCCCTCTTCTTTTCAGGGCTGTATCCCATGGGATTCTTCCAAGCAGCAGTCTGAAGAGGTTAAAGTCTGCTGTCCTGAAGTCCAGGGTTGTGGTCCTGTTCTTTGCCCTGCTCCCTCCTCTCAGGATCCTGGGTTCCATCATCTCATGGCTGCTGCAGCCAAGGCTGCCTCTGACCTTCACATGCCTGACCATGTCTTCCTTGTTTGTGATTCTGAGGTCCAATAGCGGGTCTCCCCTCATCATCTCTTCAATCATCTGTGTCCAGAGATTATCACCAGTGTACTCCAGAAACCTCCTGTATTGCTGGAACCCTGTTGTGTTGCCCATCCAGCAGATAGTAGGGTGGTTGAAGTCCCAGTGAGGACCAGGACCTGCAAGCATTCGAGTCATCTGAAGAGGGCCTCAGCTACTTCCTCTTCCTGAGCAGGAGGTCCGTAGCAGACATCCACAGCAACGCCAGCCATGTTGTTCTGCCCACTAATCCTGACCCATAAGCTCTCAAGTGACTCCTCATCCATCCAAGGCAGAGCTCCATGCGTTCCTACTGTTCCCTCAAATCAAGGGAATTACCCCCCATGCCTTCCCAGCCGGTCATTCCTGTAGAGCCTGTATCCATCCTGTGCAGCACTCATAGCAGTGAGCTATCCCCCCACAACTCATGATCCCAATGAGACTGTAGCCCTGCACAGACCTCTAATTTCTCCTGTTGTTCCCCATGCCAGATGCATTAGTGTACAGGTGCTTTGGAGAGGCACCCAGTCATGCTGATTTCCCAGAAGAGCTAAGAGAGCTTCCCCCATAACGCTCTGCTGTAGGAACTTCCTTATCTGTGTGCGTACACTTGAGATTGGCGCCCTTCAGCCCTGTTTTGTTGACTATGATTTCTCTACTGTCCACATCACACTGCAACCTTTGCATTCCAACCTGGTCCACCACTTCCTCACCTGACCGTGAGATGCCATCTCCCTCCCCTATCGTTCCTAGTTTGAAGCTCTTCCCACCAGGGAGCCTTCAGGGAGCCTGCTGGCCCACTTTTGTCCCATTTGGTGAGGTGGATCCCATCCCTTCCCAGCACTCCTCAGTCCTCGGAGAGGTCCCATGATCACCAAACTGAATCCTTGTCATCAACAGCAGGTACACAACTAGTAGTTCAACTGCAGGATCCATCCACTCCTCCTGAAGCACTTCCCCATCAACAGCTGCATCGAGGAGAAAAACAGCTGGGATCTCATGCCCTTGGCTCTTGCCACTGTAGCCATGTAGCCACGCTTGATGTGCTCCAGGACTCCCCTGGCTGCATCATTGGTGGCCTTGTGCAAGAGCTGGATCAGAGCCCCTGGCAAGCAGGAAACCTCTCCAGATACCAGGTTGGGTCAGCATATGGGTGCCTCCATCCCAGCAGCAGGGAGTCTCCCGCTGCTGCCACTCGCTGCCTCCTCCTGCAGTAACTGGAGCTGCGCTCTTGGCCAGTCAGCGCTTGTACAGGCTGCCCCAAACCTGCTGGAAGGGCACGTGGCTGCCCTGTCCAGGGGCCAGCTGGAACAGGAGCTCGGAGCCGTCTTTCTTCAGGACCAGGCTGGACCCCATTAGAGGCTGCAGCATCCTCACCCGCAGCAGCAGCAAGCTGCTCCCCGAAGGGCTCTGGAAGTCCCCCACCAACCCCAAAGGCTTCTTGAAGATCTCAAAGCAGAGCCTGGAAACCGCTGTGTCTGTTGGCTGCCACTGCCAGTTGTGCACCGTGAAATTCCCTTAAAATAAATCAGCTTTAAAAGGAACACAACCGCAAATGCATGCCTCCCACCCCCTGCAGTCGGTGCTTACTCTGCCGATGCTGAGGCTGCCATTTTGAAGACCTGTAACGGCTCCGTTGTGCTTTGTGTGACCCCAGTGGCTGATGCTGGTGCGTACAGTGATGGAGGCAGCAAAAAGTCAGGGCAAAGAAATGTGTCCTCGGAGGACATGTGGCAGTTCTCAGCTAAGCCACCCATGGAGACCCATTACCGTGTCCTGAAAATAAAAGTGAGCATTACTGTGTTGGTACCTGTCCCTAAGACGGTGTTTAAAATGTAGCAGACAATGGATGGAGTAACCTAATGGGATCATAAAGAGTTTTGTCCTAAGAGCAAGGACATAGAAGCATCAATCTTATTCGCTGAAAGTCCTCAACGTGGAAATAAAGTTCAGTAACCAAACCTTTACACGGCCATTCTCAAGGTGGCTGGGGGTGGGGGGGAGAAGCAGCCCAAGGCAAGCGATGGAGGCTGCTGAAGACCCTCAGGCTTAGACCAGCCTGTGGCTACATCAGAGCCAGAGCAGAGCTGTTTCGTACAGTGAGCATTACCCACAGTGTCCCTGCCCTCTCCTGTGTCAGTGGGTAGGGGGGATCCAAGCAAAGCCAATGGTTTCTGAGGAAGAGTTTATTCATTGAGAAGTGCCTCATTGAGAGGTTGATCAAAACTATCTGCCAGTGTGTGTGCAATCCGTTCATCTAATTTAACCATAAAATTAGAAACATCAAAATAGCTTGTTTTGATATTTCTGAAGGGAAACATTTTGAATTTTCTACAGCTGCCCTCACAAGATATCCCAGACAAGTCGTGTTGGGAAGGGAGTTTTGAACGCCTCAGCCAGAGCAGGATTTAGCTGACACATGTTCCATCTCAAGCCTGCAGCCAAACCACAGGCTATGGGACAGCCAGCAGCAAGGCTCTCCTAATCCTGCTGCTCGGGTTATAATGTTGTGTAAATTCTTTACACTGGTCATTGCACCTCATAGAGCAGGAATGGCCGTATCTACCTGGCTAAGTTGCCTGCCCGAAGAGCTGGCCTGGGCACCGGGAGGTGCTGGGTGAGAGTGGTTGTGTCCACACTGCTCAGGGCCAGCCCAAGTCAAGTAGGCTGGCCTTGGCTGCGTGGCGTGGCACTTGACTCTTGCTCAGCTTAGTCCTGTGTGTTGGGCTTGTGGACCTAAGAAAGAACTAGTATTTTTGTAGAGTTTGGGGGTTTTTTTTTGTTTGTTTGTTTTTCTCAGGTCAAAATGCCTGGAATAATGACAGCTCACCACTGTTGGGTTTCCATAGTGTAACATGGTCAGGAGAGCTGGCGGATGGAAAGGCTGGTGGGACCATGCTGGAGGAGCACCATGTGGGAAGCGAGGCAGAGCCTGCCCGTGCTGTGCTTGACAGCTGTCCCAGGAGTAGCTATGCCAGAGCAGTGCTGCCTGGGGCTGGAAGGAGCTGCTTGTCCATCTCCAGAGGAAAGCCTGGGCACATGCTATCCGGCATGATGGGCACATCAGGGACAAGGACCCACGAGTCAGCTGGGGAGTGAAGTTGTCTGATGGCATAGGCGCATCTGACAGGCATGTCTATGTTACCAGCTAAGAGGGAGCAGGCTCCAGCCCTGGACTTCTGCTCATCCTCCCCACTGGACTCAGCTAACTCTGAGGCTTGGGTTTGGCTTGCTCCAAGTGGCTGTTTCCAAGGAATTTATCTCCTTAGGGAGCAAGCTGCAGGCACTGTGCCTGTGAGACCAGCACTGCCGCTCTGACGAAGCAGCATGGACATGGCCAGGCTAAGCTGGTCTCCTGCCTCACTGTGCTCCAGCCCCAGCGTGCCTCTGGTGATGCCTGGCATACGGGGTGTGATACTGCTTCTAGGAAACCTTTTTTTAAACCTTTTTCTGTATAAGAAACAGAAGGGTTTTGAGCTTTGAGCGTATGCCGTACGCAGTGGATTACAGTGGACGATAGCTTTTCTTCATAAGCCTTGTGGCTGATCGTAGAATCACAGAATCACAGAATGGCAAGGTCTCCTTGGGAATTCACTCTTCCATCCACTATGAGAGTTTGGGGGATAGCCTATAAGGTGTGTGTTTAGCTTTTGGTTTGACTACTGAACTGAAAAGTCAACTACTGGCAGCTTTGCCTTGTCAAATAGACAAGGGCCCAGAAGATGCAGAAGCTCTTCAGAGAGAGTCCCTGGCTTTGCAGGGATCATACGGCTTTTGGCCAAATTCAGACAGAGGATAAACCCCACCATCCAAGGGGATAACTTGGGGAACGGCAGTCGCACAGGGTTTTTCCATTGCTGTAGGAACCTTTACTGCAATTCAGCTCATGTTGATTAACCCTGAATGCTGGATTCTTAAAAAGTGATTAGTGAGATCATACTGGAAACAGAAACAGATGTACCATCTGTTATGCACTATACGGTTTTTAGCAGGAGGTTTTGCTGAAACACAGTTGTTGCAGAGACTGACCTGCGACTTCAGTGCCGCCACCTTTCCATTACCTCCCCAGAAGCTGAGAACTCCTCCAGACGTGCAAACTGAACCAGTGGGTTTTGCTGTCAGTGGAGTGATGGTGCAACTCTGGCCAGCAACTGGGCTGAGAGCTGAGCTGCGCCTTTGGGGTACGCCCTGGTATAGGGCTTTGCATCGGAGATGCTTTCCAAGTGGCTGAAATCCCAGAGTGGAGAAGTTTGGGCTTCGGTCTGGACTTGTGCCTGTGCCTCAGAGCATCTTCTCCTTCAGTGAAATGAAAACACCAAAGGGTCAGAGGTGGGATTTTTCAATCCTTCTGTGGAGTTGTTCCGTGTAGTGTATCCCTGCCCCCAAATGCCCCCAGTTTGCAGTGTAGTCGGTTGCTGCAGGTCTCAGAGATTAGCAGAAGCACTAAGCAGCTCTCAGACAGCAATTGCAATTATGCTTCTGCAGCAGTGATTGTCCACAGCCCTGCTCTCTGTCTCCATCCAGAGCAGCAGAGGATTCTAAGGAATGGAGCAAGGCCGAAGAAAGCAGCACATGCAAATGGGCTTTCCTAAATCTAATCTGGCATCCTTCTGGCTTTCATATCTTCTGAAGAGCAAAGGGCACGTTTGTGCTTTTCATAGTGCTGCTGCCTGATAACTAATATCTGGTCTAATATCTGGTCTGGGCGAAGTGTCGGAGAGCAGCAGCGGGTTCCCTTTGATCCTGAGTTCACCTTTTTCCGTGCAGCTGCATAGCCAGGTCAAAAGCTTTCAGGATTCTTGCTTTCTTCTTCCTTTCTCACAGTAAATCTCATGCTTCCTACCCAAAGTGCCTGGCAGGCCTCCGTTTACAAATAGAACTCCTCTTCATTACTTACACAGAACCGGGGAGAGACCATTGCTTTTTGACCGTGTGGCAAAATGGGTCACTGCTGCCAAAGTGCCTCAAAGTCCAGGGCCTGATCCAGTGGAGATGGAAAGCTGTTCGTGCGTGGGAAGGGGACTGCTGTCGTTGCAAAGACCAGACTCAAATACACACCACACCTGCAAAGCCCAGGTTCGGCTTTACAGGGGGAAGGACTGAGCCCCGGCGCACCCCTCGAGCAGCAGTGGGCCAAGGGGAGCTGAGCACTGTGCTCCAGCATCACCTGTGGGCATCTCCTGAGCGTGGGGCCTGCTGCCTTGCACTGCTTTTGCCCAGGTTAAGCCAGATGCCCCTCAAATGCAGTCACTCACCTGCCACCCCCTTGCTCCTCTCGACCCCCATTAGCCATCCTTGTCCCTGAGAGCTCCACTGGGACCGTAGGGTAGAAGGTGATGCTATGAGGAGGAAGGCGACCAGATGGACTTGGTTGTGCCCTCTCCACCCCCAGGCTCCGGCCCTTCTTGACCATCCCCACTGCTTGCTCCCCAGGGTGCTGGGAGCAGCTCGGCTGGGGACACTGAAGAGGGTGAGGGGGCCATGTGTTGTGACATGAGTGGTGCCAAGAGGGTGTACAAAAGGCTGAGGAGCTGGCCACAGGGATCCGGGGACCTGAGCACGTACGCTGGGCGAGGAGGGCTCGGTTTCGCTGTCCTGGCAGCTGCCCCCATGAGCCCAGCTCTCCCACAAGGACAACATGGCTCTCCCGGGCTCTCGCTTGTTCCCGCAGGGCTGATTCAAAAAAGATGTTGGCAGAAGATGTTAGGGAGCTTTCAGATAAAACCTCTTTTCATACTCCAGCACTTCCTTCTCTCCTTCCCCAGGCAGGAAGAATTCAGGTCTGGTCTGCATGCACCCATCCCCGCTGGCGTCTTGCCGCAGGTCCTCCTGGTTACTTCAGAACGCTTTCACCAAAGAGCTGATCAGTCCTTTGTCCTACGAGGTCCTCTCGCCATGGACGAGCACCGTGCATCCACTGCCCAGGAACAGGATGGGTCTGGGCTCTTCATGCAAGCTGCAGTGAGAGGAGGAGAAGGGACATCTTCTGCAAGGGGACGTGCAATGGTCATCTTTGGAAAAGTATTTGATAAAACTCAGATAATATGCATTTTCTTCCCTCCAGATTCCTGATGTGAAGCCACGGAAGCAAAAACACATTCATGTTCTCATCCTTTTTCACAGAGTCACAGAAGGGTTGAGGTTGGCAGGGACCTCTGGAGGTCACCTGGTCCAACCCCTGCTCCAGCAGGGACACCCAGAGCAGCTTGCCCAGGAGAATTTCCACGACTTTTTGACAAAAATGGAAAGTGTGGAAAAAAGGAGGGATCTGGGGATCTTACCGCAGTTCCTTCATATCCCTGAGCATCCTTGAGTGGCTGTGCCAGTGCTGCTGCCCGGCTCCCATGGGATTTGGGGCCCTGAGGATCAGTGACGTTCAGGGTCCCTGCACAGCAACCCCAGTGACAAAGAGAGCTCAGTCCTGTGCCCGAGGACATGGGGGGACCAAGGTCTGATGGGGCAACACAGCCTCCTCGGGGCCAGAAACCCCTCTGATGGCCAGACCTGCACCAGCCCACCACCCTAATAACTCGGTAGTAATTTACCCCCACACCCAAATACAATCACATGTTTTTTCACAAGTGTTTAGCAAATGTAACCTCTGTGTTTTATAACTTTCATTCGTCGATCAAACTGATGTGTTTCTCCTTTGGACAAATAGTCATTACATCTGAAAGTTTACAGCCAGGCTTTGAAGTTAATGTTCACTGAGATGAAGGAGAAAGTTCACACTTCTTCTGTTGTTTCCATTCCCTTTGGCCGCAGACCAGATAAGACAGCAATGCCTTAAATTTACAAGTGACGACTATTTTTGCAGCCAGAAAAGCCAAAAAAACTTCTTAAAATAATAATGGCTTGAATCCTGTAGCACTCAGCAAAATGCTGGGAAAGGAGGGAAGTGGATCCAGGAAATCTATGAATGTTTCAGAGCTGCTAATTTCTGTGCTTACTATTTTAGATTCATCTGTCTCCCTTCCTCACTTTTTGCTCTTCTCTTTGAATAGGTAAAGGAAATGCTAAATTCCTGGCATCCTCTGTCGGCAGCCCAGCCCGAATTTTTAAGCTGCAGGGCGCTAAGACATCAGCGCCTTCAGTGGGAATGGCAGCCACGGTGGGACCTTTCCAAGCCCTTCTTTCCACCTCTGCTTTTCACAGGGAGGCACAAAATTTGGTTATGGCAAGACCTCCTGCAGAGCCTGCACAGGTAGTGCTGCGGCAGGCTGGTGCAGCTGATGAGTAGATGCTCGTCTAAGTAAAATATCTTCTGGAATGTAATTTACAAAACAGCAAGATTTCCAGCATACAACGTATAATTTACAAGTGAATTACATTGCGATTTTGCTGCGTTAAATCAAGGATCAGCGCACCACGGCTCGCAGCTGTGCCACACGTCAACAAACCCTTCTCCTCCTCCTCAGTGACGACTCTTCAGCGTGTTTCAGCCTCCTAAATATTCAGCCGAAAATCATGAGCCCCTGCTGCTCATCATGCTTGGCTCCGGCGGGGGGTGACAGCCCATGCCACGGTGCCACCCGTGTCCGCACGGCAGCTGCAGAAGGGGTCGGCCAGGTCCCCCCCTGCCGAAAGCACCGGTCCCTTCTGCGCCTTATCCACCGCTGGCAGCACCGGGGCTGTGCTGCTGCTTGATCTGCCAAGCAACTCAAATAAGCAGCTGAACCGGGGCGAGAAGCTGTTAAAGGTTTCTCTTCCACTGGACATCGAGATGTGCCCCTCCGTTAATGTTTCCTTTTTAACTTACATGCTTGAAATCTGCGCCTCCTTTTGTCAAATGGAATAATTATTAAAAGTTTTCTGTTATCCAGCCAATCAGTGCTAAATTCTGCATTGCGAAGAACGCTGGGCAGCGTTCCCTGCACTAATTTCTTTGAGGATTTAGGTGGGAAATTTGGCATGGCCTCAGCAGCAGCGAGCTGTCACATCCTGTAGGGCAACATTACCCATTTTTGCTCTGGCTTTTAAAGACTGCTCTGTAGCCTGCCCCAGCAGTCCGCAGCCAGCAAACCAGAGCTGTGCTTGGGAGCAGCAGCACTGGGAGGTGCACACGAGGCTGTCGTGCTGCTAGGACCTGGGGTGGGGGGAATTTGGGGGAGCAAGCCCCAGTTTGGCTTCTCTCCATATTGGAAAATGCCCCCTCTTTGTTTTGGAAGAACCCACGGCTGCCCAGCAGCCTTGCTGGAGCCAACGTTGCATCCCGCCTTGGTGGCAGTGAGCAGCAAACCTCACCCAGCCCCTCCAAAAAGAGCTTTTTGCGCTGTTTTTCTCACGCTGCTGCCTACTCGCCCCCGTTTCCAGAGGCTGGCAAGGCTGGAAGCTCTTCCCAAATTGTACCATGGCACAGAGATTTCATTTCACCTTAAAATTATCTCTCTGCCCAATGCAGAGCAGGTTTGGAGCAGCCCCGAGAGGCGCAGGGCTCTGCATCCCATTAGGTCTCCCCAGAGGAAGCCGGACAGATTTTTTATTAAATCAAGCTCATAGTCGATTCTTAAAGAAGGGCTTTTTGAACTAGGAACTGAACCTTATGTTTGGTTTCCTGCCAAGTGCAGGCTAGCGCGAGGAGGAAAGGAGATGTATTTTTGGACTGCATGTCTGCGAACAGGCTGCTCGATCAAATTAAAGCGACTGTTTGTAAAGAATCCTCTGGTGGCAAAACAGATGTGGAGGCCCGGCTTTGCGACAAGATGTATTTCTGGTGTTCACACGAGGGATCATTTTCATTCAGGACTATTCTCATGCTGTAATAATTTTTTGTTTAATTTTAACTGAAACTGGCATGATGCCCTACTGCCTTGTGATAAACTTGTTTGTTTACTTATTTCATGGTAACTGGAGAGCTGGACGGGGGCTCTGCTTCCTTTGATGCTGCTCGCTTCCTATCGGAGTGCTCGGGGTGGTTCGGGACGCAGGTACCCGGGCACTAACAACACTGCGTTGTCTTCTTGCTGGGTTGCCCGCGGAAGGAGCATCGCTCCCACGGAGCAGGCGGCCCTAAGGCTTTCTTTTGCTTTGGCCTGCTGCAAAGGCAGAGCCACTTCGTAGGAGGTGACGGGGTTACCTCTGTTTTGCTTTGGGAGCTGAATTTTGTTCTAAACGGATGTTGCTCCTGACAGAGCTATGTTTAGTGTCCAAGAAAACACTTCGGGGTTATGCTTAACGCTACATAAATACACGGAACGTGCTTAATAGGTGCTCCTGCAGTTGTGAGTATGTATTAGAACTATGCTGCGTTCACGACTGCTACGGGAAGCAAAGGCATCGCTGTGCTTTTATGAGAAAAATCAAGAGCGCAAGTGCACATTTGTAAGTGAATGCACAGCATCATTAATTATGCATGCTTCAATTTTTTGCTGACTTGTTCTTCCTTGGATTCGGCACCGAGTCCTGGCTCTATTATGGCACAGATAATAATTTAAAAGAAACAAGGCCAGCCCAGCTCCTGCGATGTGTCTGTATCTGCAGCAGAGCATTGCATATGGAAGACATAATAGGAGATGGTAAATTTTTGCTTTGACATTATAGTGTAAGTGAAGCGAAAAGGTGTCAGCCTTGGCCTCGGCTTTCACGAGTGCCACGGGCGGCCTGCGGTTATTTGGGGCTCTTTCAAACAACCCCATCCTCTTCCAAAAGGAGAAACTCACAATCTGGACTCAATTGAACCTTAAAGCCATAAAATCCCAGGTTCCAATAAATCTTTGTTTTATAAAAACACATCCAGCATAGAGCAAAACAGAGACCATAAAAGAAATTAAAACACGTGTGGGTCACATACTCTGCTGGATGCCCCTTAACAGCATTGCAAAATTAGTGACTTAAAGAGGAGACAACGAGGTGAGACTTTGCTGTGAATTTTGGCACCTTCTCAGAGCGTCCTTCTCCGGGGGCTGGGGTAGGCGCCCACCCGTGGCCCCCCCGACCCTCGGGGACCCTGCTGGTGGCAGAGGTGCCGCGTCCCCTCCGGCCCGGCCCGGTGCGCGTACGCCCGGCCCCGGCCAGCGTCCCGGTGGCCCCAGCCCGAGGCGAGGGCTGGAGCGGAGGGGAGCGCTGGGATCCAAGGCTGGCGATGGCACTGTAAATCGGAGGGGGAGGAAAGCAAAGCGATATTTTGGGGGAGGCTTCGCTTGCCTGTTCCGGTAAAGCTGAAGCGCAAAGCAAAAACGAAAGCAGCTGGGATCATGCTGCTGAGAAACGGGCTTTAACAAGCTCTTTTTCAGGGCTTTAAAAAATTTCTGCCTGTGATGTAATCTTGACATTTCCTGACTCACTGGCGATTTCCTTGGATCAAACGCCCAGAATCCCGGGGAATCGTCACCACCGCTCGCACATTGCTCACCACGTCCCAGGTGATGCGCTAAGCATCCCACGTGGGTACCGGCAGCTGCTGGGGGGGGTCAGAAAGGGCCCCCCTTATTAACCTTCCTCTTCCTCAGCCCTGCTTTGAGAGGCAGTGAGAGCATCCCCACCCAACCCGCCTTGCTTTCCATTTGGCATCCTGCCTTTAAGCCTTCGCTGTTTGTTTTAGAGAGTGGTCTCTGCAGAGAGACTGCGGGGGGACCCCGCAGCTCTGGCCGTAATGTTGGCGGGGAGGAATTTTCATTTTTCTGATTTTTTTTTAAAAAGTGTTTTGGAATCAGCTCCAAAAACCTGGGCATTTTCCATTGGGAGCTGCATTATTTGGAAGCTCAGACTTTATATCAAGATATAATCTATTTTTTAAATCTATTGTATTATGGCAATTACATTAACCTCCACCTGGAGCAGTAACAACGCAGTCCAAAACCAGGCAAAGCCCTACAGACTTTGGGAGCACTCCTGAACGTTCATTGAATTTCTGCTAACAATGTTCTGAACCGGGAAATCAGACAAGAAAAAAAAAAAGGCGGGGGGGGAACACCACACCTTCTTTTTCAGCTTTTCAGAAGGAGCCCTGTGGATGCCAGGAGCCCCCATCCTTGCCTGTCACCTGTGGGGACAATGGAGATGATGGGGATGATGGGGGCAATAGGGACGATGGGGATGATGGGGACAGCAGAGATGCAGGAGCCAAGGTCAGGGGACAAGGACATCTCACATCAACCTCACGCCATGGTCACCTCGTTGCAATTTGGCACACATCGCCGTTTACATCAGCCCCTGGAGAAGCAATACATTAAATCTGGAGGCTCAATTAGAGCAATGAAATACAAAACCGCGGGATTTTCATTGTGTTTTGAGTGCAGATCTCCGCGCATCTGTCCGTGTGCCCCCCTCCCTGCCCATGTCGTGTCTGGTCACGCATTTTGCAGAGCGCATGGGGCAGCTCCTGTTGCTGGAGCCCCCGTCCTGGGATCCTCCACCATCTGCTGCAGCGAGTGGAATGCAAGGCACAGGGGCTGCACCACGGGGAAAAGGCTCCAGGAGCCTGGAGCGCCTTTATGATCAGGTGTTTATAAATTAAAAATTAAAAATCTTAACGAGGTGACATCCTGTGCCAAACAGACACCAGGCTGGGCAAAGCAAATCCCTGAGGATTCACCTGAGGATGGGCTTTGCCAACTAAGTCATCCACAGTTCAAAATAAATCCAGTCCAAGGCAAGCAACAAAGGACGTGTTTGGGAAGCAGCCGTACCGCAGCCAGAGAGCCCCAGCAGCTCCCCTCCACCTCTTCTTCCTCACTGGGGGAGGAAGGAGCTTATGGTATCGCTCGGGTTGCAATAGCATAGGAGGGAGCGAGACGCAAGGGGCAGGGCAGAGAAAACAAGTGCTCGAGGACAGACGGAAAGCCACGTGAGCGGCTGCGAGATATGGATTTCCACGGCTGGCACCAACGCTTGGTGCTCCACCATTTTGCTGCAAGCACATGGTGTGTTTGCTGTGTTTACAGATGTGAGCTGCGTTTAACACGTGCTTCTCTGCCCTCTTAAAAACAAGTATGTGGGAAGTGCATTTAAAAGGATACCACCAACTAACAACGCAACACGATCATGTGTTTAGAAGTAGTGCTGAAAACTTCATTATTATTTAAAAAGTTCTCTTTTTTATGATTTCCATGCAGACTGTAAATAATCAACCAAGGTAATCACAACCCCATCCAGCACAGCCTTGGGCGAGCGCAGCAGAAAGAGAAAGCGAAACGAAGCCGGTCATGCGAGCTGGACGAGCAAAGCCACAGGCGCAGGGCTCCGCGCTGCCCGCAGCCCTGGTGTCCGCGCGGCCCTCCGAGGCTGCCAGCGGCGCGGCGCGGCTTCTTGCCTCGACGGTATCTTTTTGCGTTCACTTACGGGCATATCGCGGGATTTTCCATTTGCGTCGTTTCAGTTTTATTGTTGCAGGTGGCCCAAATAAACTTTTCGTTCACTTTTTTTTTCATGTATGTTTTATAAAAAAAGCGCCGTTAAATGAATATTTTAGAGTTCTGAGCTTTTTGCATAAAACCCATCAGCAACTTCCCCATCAGTTTTACAACTACGCTTTTCATTTTGTATCAACCACACATCCAGTGCGAGGTAAGCAGCAGAAAACAGGCAGTTGACAGGACTGACACGGCAGCTATTCAAGTCCGCAGAATAACTTTTCATTATAAAAAACACATTTGAGGCAAATAGAAAAACATTATGCATCCCTGCTTTCACGCTTCTTTCCTACATTCTGCTTCCCCAAAGTCCTTCAAAAACTTGTACACGAATAATCTGCCTCAAGCGAACGGGCTGACTGAATCATGGCTCTTCTCCGGCTTTTACCGGAGTTAACTGATTACCAATTAACTCGAGGTACTCAACACCTCTGCAAAAACTGGTGTGAATACTCCAAACCTACAGCCATAAACCAAATACAGGTAAGCGTGTAATTTTATTGTTTTACATAAAGAACACAATCGGTCAGTGCTTGGTTTCCAAACCCAAAAGCAACAGAAAAAGAGGGAGATGGAAGGTCTAATGTGGGCAGCCCGTTTTAGGAGAACAGCTGCGTGTGTATTCGGATCACTGTGCAGCACAGTAATTTCTTTCTGAAGTATTTTTAAAGCAGTCTTCCGTGGAACGGCTGAGTTGTCCTGAACTTTTATAGTTTTAAAATTAACACAGAAATAGGAAAAAAGGGAGTTTCCTCTGCAAAAGTCGCAGGGTGATGATTAAGCATTGGGGATATCAACTTGAACTCAAGTTTTGAGCAAGTTGTACAGAAAGAGAAAAATCCATATAAAATTCACGTTTTGCTTGTTTTCCTTTGAAAAGTGTCTGTCTCGCTTCCTCTGCCTTTTTCATGTGCTCATTAAAAACACGACGTCTCGGTGCAGTTTTTATAAGCAGTGGGTGAGAGCCATCGATGTGAGCGGTGCTCTGGGACTTGTAGTCTCCGTGTTTATATTTCAGAGATACGCGTGATTAATCCTCCATTTCATTCATTGCAGTTTTACTTCTCTGCTACTGGGAACAATAAATAAGAGGGAAGTTGTAACAAGAGCCTCCCTTTTATTCAGAGACCTTCTGTTTCCTGCAGGCTGGCGGCTTCGAAGCAAATCACAGCTCTATTGTGGTCCGAAGCCGTGTTAAATGATTCAGATGGAAAAAAAGCCACACGTGAGTAGAAGCGGGGAACTAAGGGACGAGCGGTGAGAGCGGCCGACCACAGACACTGATCCACGCGGGGACGGGCCACTGCCGGCCCTCTCGGCATGGTGCCGTGGGATGCTGCACCCCAGCCCAGTGCGCAGCAGCAGCAAGGTGAGGATTTTCTCCCCATTTCATGGGTCCCATGAGGCAGGACATAAGCAATCCAGGAGGTTCCTGGAGTGCGCTGATGAGCACTTCCTTCTCCAAGTGATAGGGGAGCCAACAGGGAGAGGAGCTGTGCTGGACCTCATGCTCACCAGCAACGCGTTTCTCACTGGGGATGTGAAGGCTGAAGGCAGCCTTGGCTGCTGTGACCATGAAATGGTGGAGTTCGAGATCCTCAGGGCAGAGAGGAGGGTTAAAAGCAAGCCCACAAATCTGAACTTCAGGAGAGCAGACTGTGGCCTCTTCAAGGATCTGCTTGGTAGGGTCCTGTGTGTTAAGACCCTGTAGGGAAGAGGGGCCCAAGAAAGCTGATTAACATTCAAGGATCACCTCCACCACGCTCAAGAATGGTGCATCCCAACAAAGAGGAAGTCAAGCAACAATGCCAGGAGGCCTGCATGGATGAATGAGGAGCTTCTGGCCAAATTCAGATACAAAAAGGAAGTGTACAGGGGGTGGAAGCGAGGATGACCTGGGAGGAATACAGGGATATTGTCAGAATATCCAGGGGTGGAGTTAGGAAAGCTGAAGCCCAAACGGAACTGAATCTGGCCAGGGACATCAAGGACAACAAGAATGGCCTCTACAAGAACATCAGTGACAACAGGAAGACTAGGGAAAACATTGTCCCTGTCCTGAAGGAAAAAGGCAACCTGGTTACCTGGGACAGTGAAAAGGCTGAGGTACTGAATGCCTTCTTTGCCTCTATCTTTGCCAGCAAGGCTGGCCTTCAGGAATCCCAGGTCCCAGAGGCCAGGCTGAATGGCTGGAGCAAGGAAGAGGTACCTTTGGTGGAAGAGGATCAGGTCAGGGAATACTTGAGCAAACTGGACATTCGCAAGTCCATGGGCCCTGACAGCATGCACCCACGAGTGCTGAGGAGCTGGCAGATGTGATTCCGAGGCCACTCCCTGTAACCTTTGGTCAATCATGGCAACTGGGAGAAGTGTCCGAAGACTGGATGAAAGCAGATGTCACTCCTATCTTCAGGAAAGGCAAGAAGGAGGACCCAGGGAACTAC